>CM051004.1:18220690-18225690 GCA_027704905.1 Muraenolepis orangiensis
TTAGGTAAGGGATCTGGATCTCCGGGACATCAACGTGGCGATTCCGTCCAGAATGTACGACTTAACGTGAACAACGTATGACGTGCAGTACGACGTACGACCTAACCCCGGGGTAACGGGAAGCCAGGGTATATACAGTATACCCCAGGTGAGGGGATTAGCAATTAGACGCGGCAATAGCTGACAGGTGTGTGTGTGTGTGTGTGTGTGGCTTGGCCACGCCCCCTGTCAACCACCGTAACACTTGTTGACAGGAGTGTGTGTGCGCCGCCAGCGCACGTGGCTTGGCCACGCCCCCTGCCAACCACCGTAACCGTGACAAAATAGTCAAATTGATTTGAGGTCTTTGTCATTCTTTCGTCAATCTAGGTGTACATTATAGTTGCATTTGTAATATAGACTGTTTTTGAAACATGACCGGTAAGTTTCGAATTTGTCCGGTAAAATAAAATCTGTCCGGACACTTGACCGGCAAAAAAAAATCCTTGCGGAAACCCTGCTGTATACATATATATATATATATATACATATATATATATATATATATGTATATATATATATATATATATATCAGTGGCGAACCGTGTCTATCCCAACTGGACCTTCTGTATGTTCCTCGCATATGTCTTTTATCTGTTTGAGGGCGGACAATGTCCTTTCCACAGATGCAGTGGTGACGGGGATCGTTAAAACTTTTTTATAATGTCCATCTTTTCACTGAATGGTCGTCTTGAAAAGGGTACTAACAACAATTCCGCAACAACATCATCTTCACCTGTTGCCATTTAGATGTAAAAAACCTACGTAGAAAAAAAACAACGTAGCACTACGCTAGATCCTCTGTCTTGAGCCAGTGAACTGGACCTTCTAGCGTACTATGGAACTGTGGGGAAATCTGAAAGAATACGCCCATTGGCTACAAATCACTATATGATTGCTTGATCAAATTGTCAATCCAAACGTAGGCTCTCATTCAGTCTAAGGGCCAAAGCATTCGGGAGTACTTTGGTTGAAGGATATTCTTCCCAGCAACCCAGAAACATATCAGATTGGTTGCATTTTTTTTCTAACACAAAACCACTCAAATGCGTAGTGCGTAGACCGAGAAAGACAACAAAATCAACGTAACACTGTAATATAACAGATCATCAACACAGATACCATTCTCATTTATTCATTTTATTAAAATTTTATAAAAATAAATAGTTTCATCTGTGAGTTCCAGGGTCATCTCTGAATACCTTGAAGGCCCTGACGCTTCACCACTGAGATATATATATATATATATATATATATATATATATATATATATATATATATATATATTAGGCCGTCTGTTTGCAGTCTTGTGTCCCCCTGCCTGCCGTGTAGTGTTGTAGTCCTGGAGGAGATCTGGGGGTCTGTTTTTTGCCGGCTCGGTTTGGTAGTTTAGTCTTCATGAGAGACTGCTGGATTCCTTGGGCATGGAGCAACGTTGACTTCTCCTCCCTTGGTTCTGTTTGGCCAGATCTCTTCACCTTTTTCCATTTTTGTTGTGTTCTGTTGGGTAAGCTGTAACACTTAATAAAGTAACCCTTTTCTTATTTTTAGCACCAGTTCTCTAGTGCTGTTGTTCCAACTATTGTTCTCTGGTCATGTAGCACCAGTTCTCTAGGACTTTACTTCCAACTGTTGTTCTCTGGTTATGTAGCACCAGTTATCTAGGGCTGTAGTTCCAACTGTTGTTCTCTGATCATGTAGCACCAGTTCTCTAGGGCTGTTGTTCTAACTGTTGTTCTCTGATCATGTAGCACCAGTTCTCTAGGGCTGTTGTTCTAACTGTTGTTCTCTGATCATGTAGCACCAGTTCTCTAGGGCTGTTGTTCTAACTGTTGTTCTCTGATCATGTATCACCAGTTCTCTAGGGCTGTTGTTCTAACTGTTGTTCTCTGATCATGTATCACCAGTTCTCAAGGGCTGTTGTTCCAACTGCTGTTCTCTAGTCATGTAGCACAAGTTCTCTAGGGCGGTTGTTCCCATTGATGGTCTCTGGTCATGTAGCACAAGTTCTCTAGGGCGGTTGTTCCCATTGATGGTCTCTGGTCATGTAGCACAAGTTCTCTAGGGCTGTTGTTCCCATTGATGGTCTCTGGTCATGTAGCTCCAATTTTATATTTGTGTTGCGCCTTTACGCTACTGTATTACATATTTAATGATGGATACAACTACGACTCCAAAGGGTGGAGGTCATTGTTGAATTCAGTTCGGGGGTGATTGGTTGGAATGGAAAACTTACTTACTTATACTTATACTTTTTTTCCCTTTTCCTATACTTCCCTTAAGGTCCATATAAAAGTATTTGTTGTTTATGTTCACACTGACACTCCCATTTAAAAATGGAGACAACCTATTTGTACTTGATGAATATACACTCACTATAACGCTTACCGTGGGCGAGGGCACCTCTGTTTCGACAACAACAAAATCTAGGCCACACTTAAATAACTTGACTTGCCTTACACAATGCAAGCAGGGGAGAATAAGGGTAAGCTCATTCACTATTGTCCGAGGAACTGAAACGGAACCCTCACTTGCTCAGTAACTAACTAAGTATGAACTAAGAACTAAGTATTTTCAGTGTGTTTGTTTTTGTATATTATGTTGTTTTTGTGAGCCCGTGTTATACTATCTGATGTTTGTGCTTTTATACTAAAAGTGTTTTCTCTCCATGGCAATCAGCTATGCAAAATTATTGATATGTTTATTTCTTCAAATTGGTGGATTGCAAAGGCTGAAAACTCACCTCTTTAGGAAACACTACCCGGATCCTTCCTCCTAGCGCATCCTCTTATCAGTTTTTACTAGCGTACTACAATACTAACGTCTTACTCATTAGATTGTTTGCTTGTTAGTTAGTTAGATATTGTTCAATTGTTTTCCAACCTTTTACCTGAGCACTGGTTCAGTTCTTGGAGACTTGTTAGGAATGAAATGCACTTTTGACTTCCGGTGACGAGTTGTTCTCTTGCCTTCCTTTGTTGAACGCACTATTGTAAGTCGTTATGTTATGTCATGTCATGTAGAATGACTAATTGTGTTGGGGAATTGCTATTTGTTTAATTAAAAAAAAACATATTCCATAGGTACCCCCTACCACATTCCCTCAAAATGGTGTTCTGCTGTAGAAGAATAAAAAAAACTGCACGATGATGCTGGCATTATCTCATGAACAGCTTCAGACTTAATGTACGAAACGTAAACAGCAAAAGCAACGCAGCAAGTGACTTAATTATAGCCTGCGTATTTCACTGTGTAGACGATGGGATGGCTACAAATTGCAGACTGAAAAAACAAAAGAACTCGACTTGCGCTAACATTTATGCTCCACAAATGTGACTCGTCCATATTGTGCACTGACATGCTGCTTGTTCTTAGGTTATGTTCTCATCCTCATCCAACCTCCCTTTGCCTGCACACCAGCTCCATGCACACGCACACCATCACCTAGCACACACACACACACACACACCTGAGCACCTAGCACACACACACACCTGAGCACCTAGCACACACACACACACCGACACCTGAGCACCTAGCACACACACACACACACACCTGAGCACACACACACCAGCACACACACACACACCTGAGCACTGAGCACACACACACACACACCATCACCTAGCACAGAGCAGACACACACCTCAGCACCGCTGCTGGGATATAGTGTGGATATAATGTCGGCCCATGCAAAGATCTGTAATAGAACAATACAAGACAAAACTATAATATCTTTCGAGAAGACACTCAAAGCAAGAGAGAGGGAAACGGCATAGCAATGAGGGTGCAGAGGGCAGATGTTTGTGGAAATCACTAAAATCTGATGCTTTGAGCCATCGCATTTACTGCTGAACGCTCTTCATAGAGTTCACTTTCGCACTTGGAAAAATAATTCCTCAGAGCCAGCCAGAGAGGTCTCTGGCTCGAGTTCGACACAGCAAAATGGGATTCGGTTTGTTTGGTTGTGGCCAGCCGACCCCATGACCTTAGGTTTGGGCCGTAAATAATGTGAGACGCGCATACTGTAGGATGTGGTGTTAATTTAAATGAAATCACACACAAACATCCCGAGCTGCACCCCTCAGAGAGAAATGAAACGGCGCTGTCAAATAAAAGAGGGATATATATGGGGATTTATTGCTCGAAACGACGAAATGAAGAATCCAAAAATGTACCCAATTAAGGTGTTATTGCCTGGTGATCTCACTTCCCATAACCCCAGCCGGGAAAAAGGAAATTACATTTTTAACTTCTTGACAGCTCATTTGAAGGGAAAGTTAAAGTTGGCGTGATTTGCGCCACACGCCTGTTCCCCGTGTGCACGCTCCGAGCCCAGCTGATATTTATATAGAAGTGTGGCGGCGTGGTCTCTAAGCGCTGAGCGGCCCCCCGCTCACGGCACAAATCACCTCGTGACGGATCAATACACATGGCTCCCTGATCGACCCTGCGTTTAATCACGGCCCTAATGTCCCGGTCTACTCGGGAGGGCATTGTATCACCGCACTAAGAATGTTATTTCAACTCCGTCTTCACTGGATTGGAGGAGTGGAGTCAAGCGGCTTAGACTGGGCCTGGTATCGATATGAACCGTGACAAAACATACGCCTCTTTAAAAAGCCATCTCTCACTTTTTTAGACTCTCACACCTCCTCCTATTCCTCCTCCTCCTCCTCCCCCTCCCCCTCCTCTTTCTCCTCCTACTCTTTCTCCTCCTCCTCCTCCTCTTTCTCCTCCTCCTCCTCCCCCTCCCCCCTCCTCCTCCTCCTCCTCCTCCTCCTCTTTCTCCTCCTCCCCCTCCCCCCTCCTCCTCCCCCTCCCCCTCCTCCTCCTCCTCCTCCCCCCTCCTCCTACTCTTTCTCCTCCTCCTGTTCCTCCTCCTCCCCCTCCTCCTCCTCCTCCTCCTCCTCCTCCTCCTCTTCCTCCTTCTTATCCTACTCTTCCTCCTCCTCCTC
>CM051004.1:18230690-18253190 GCA_027704905.1 Muraenolepis orangiensis
TCTCTCTCTCTCTGCTCTCTGTCTCGTCTCTGTCTCTCTCTCTCTCGTCTCTCTCTCTCCTTCTCTCTCTCTCTCTCTCTCTCTCTCTCTCTCTCTCTCTCTCTCTCTCTCTCTCTCTCTCTCTCTCTCTCTCTCTCTCTCTCTCTCTCTCTCTCTCTCTCTCCATGCACAATGACCCCTCAACACACCATGCCTCCAGCGTGAGTCAGCAGCAATCTCTCGCTCGCCCCACCCCCCTTCTCCCCCGCACCCTCCGCCCCTTTTCCTGTACAGCTGAATATGCTGATGAGCCATTTCCTTTATTTACCATCCTGTCAACCCCCCCCCCACCAGCCACCCCCCCCCCCCCCCCACTGTTCATTAAGAGGCGGGGCCCCGCCAACAGGAAGCCTGGTGGCCACGGCGTTCCTCAGGGTTCCGTGGTCCCCGGAGCTCGTCTGTCGTGAGTTCTTAAAAAGGGGGGGGGGGGCGGGGGTGGAATGATCCGGGCTGAAATATATAGATGTGTTAAAAAATGCATGTGGCTCATGGTGGCTTGCTGTTGGCACTAATGTTTAAATAAATCAATAGAGAGGGGGGGGGGGGGGGGGGGAGAGAAGAGAAAATCCCAAAAAAAACAAAACCCCAAAAACGCAAACACTAAAAAAGCTCCTTCCGAAAAGATAGAGCTCTGATCTCTGCTCTCTCTCTCTCTCTCTCTCTCTCTCTCTCTCTCTCTCTCTCTCTCTCTCTCTCTCTCTCTCTCCTCTCTCTCTCTCTCTCTCTCTCTCTCTCTCTCTCTCTCTCCTCTCTCTCTCTCTCTCTCTCTCTCTCTCTCTCTCTCTCTCTCTCTCTCTCTCTCTCTCTCTCTCTCTCTCTCTCTCTCTCTCTCTCTCTCTCTCTCTCTCTCTCTCTCTCTCTCTCTCTCTCTCTCTCTCTCTCTACTGCAAACCACGACGGCTTTGGTCTGTTCTTCTGCCGCCGTTTGGTCTCTTCTTCTGCTGTGTTGTTCTGTACGGATAACTGATAAGAAGCGTTATCAGCCCCCCCCCCCACCTCCCCCTGATACCCGGGACTATTGGGTAAAGTGTTGTTGATGTGTGTTTTTCATCATCAGGCAGTGTTGTAGCAGTTCTTTCGTTTATTAATAACTCTTTCAATGTCATTTTTTTGGGTTGGGTTTCAAAGCTTTTTCTTTTGCAGCTTAGTATCACCCAGCGCCCCAGGGGTTAATATATGGTTAAGTCACTAGCATCATATTCATAGTTAGTGAACAGGCCTTCCTCCCTTTACCTTTACCTCACATGAAATTGTCTGCAAATTATACGTTTATTACGTTATTTGGGTTTCTTATTGTATCCTTATTGTTAATGGTAGGATTACAATTTATTTATTTTTCTTCCCCTGGTTTATTGTTGGGTTCAACATCTTAGGGGGGAACACACACACACACACACACACAGACACACACACACATGCACACACACTTACATACACACACGCATGCACAGACACGCACAGACACACACACACACACAGTACAGGGTACAGTGCCACTGACATTTGTTTTGCGTATGTGCGCCTCAGTGTGCATACATATATGTACCAAGATGTGTGTGTGTGTGTGTGTGTGTGTGTGTGTGTGTGTGTGTGTGTGTGTGTGTGTGTGTGTGTGTGTGTGTGTGTGTGTGTGTGTGTGTGTGTGTGTGTGTGTGTGTGTGTGTGTGTGTGTGTGTGTGTGTGTGTGTGTGTGTGTGAAAAGGGTGCGTGTGAGTTTATGTGTGTTTTTTAACAAACAAAAGGCGGGTGCGTATCTTTCCAGGTCAGGTGTTTGTCATTGACGCAGCGGGGGGAAGGGGGGGGGGGGGGGGGGCTGTCTTATTCAACAGCACAACAGCACATCCATGCCCAGCAAGGTTAGCCCCACACTAACTCTCACACTAACCTCCTTACGAGAGATATTTACTGCCTGGCGGCGCCACAGAAAGGACTGAACTCCCACTGCGTTGATCCTCCTAAACTATGATGCTGTTTACAGAACCAGACCGACAGTCTGGTCCGATAGATAGTTATTTCCAGAGCTATGATAGGATCCGAACAGGGCAAGGGGAGGAATTGGGAGTGGCGGTAGAACATAGAACAGTGTGAGGAAGGGCTGGAGCAAGTTGCTAAGCAATATCATTACAACCTCAATCTTTTAATATTCTTTTAAGGATTGTTTTTGGGGGGGCATTTTTGCCTTTCTACCCAGGAGAGTGGAGATTGACAGGAAAGTGAGTGGGGAGAGAAAAAGAGGAAAGGACCACAGGCTGGAAGGGAAGCAGGGTCGCTACAAGGCGTCTTCACCCTGCGTGGGCCACGGGCTAACAGGATGAGCTACCAAGACGCACCATTAGAATGTCATTCTTATTGAGGTGTTTTTTTTTAATACATATAAAACGTGAATGAAATTCATGAATGATGTGATATTTGTTTCAAATGTATTGTCATTGCACAGCACAACACAACAAAGTACAGTACAGTGAAAATAATTTGGCGTCTAACCAGAGTGCAAATGTTGCAGTGAAGTGCATGGTAATAACTCATTTACAGTTTACAGTTGTTAAAAGACAGTCTACTAGGTATAAAAACAGTTATTAAATAACTTATAGAGTAGGTATGAGATATGTGCATACTAATATATACAGTATATATATATATATATATATACATACAGATAAGTATTTAACAGGTAGTGGTCAGGGTATGCAGTTGTATCAACAGTTGTAGATTCAAATATATATGGTAGGTTCAGTAAAATTGTCAAAATGTACACGCTATCCATACAGGTATGTAAACAATAAATATGTAAACTATAGGTAGAGGTAGGGAGTTATGATTACAGTGCAAGGCAGTCGAAGACATTGATGATGATGTATTATTATTATTATTATTATTATTATTATTAATAAAGGATATATTGAGCAGGGGGGGGGCGGCAGCACGGGGGGGGGGGGGGGGGGGGGCTGTCATCGTGGTCCATAGTGAGTAGTTGTCATATTCGACACTGTCTATGGCAGCACAAAAAAAAAGGGTAAAAGCAACAGATGACAGCAGGATGTGGTTTAACAAACCCCCAGGAGTCACTGAAATCCATGGGGTCCAAGAAGAGAAAAGTCCCTTGTGAGACGCCAACGGTACGCAAAACCGTTGAAATGGGGGTTGGCATTTGTGTCCTGAAAAAAACAACAACAACAACAACACCACCAACAACATCAAAAACAGTAACAAACACCCATCAGATGTGTTCCCATCACCCTGTGGGTTGTGGTGCGGTGTTGTTTGTGACAAGCATCTCAGTGCGCTCCCCTTTGTAGCCTCCTTTCCACCTCGCCTAACGGTTCAGCAGGTCCTCTCTCTCTCTCTCTCTCTCCCTCTCCCTCTCCTTCTCTCTCTCTCTCTCTCTCTCTCTCTCTTTCTTTCTTTCTTTCTTTCTTTTTCTCTCTCTCTCTCTCTCTCTCTCTCTCTCTCTCTCTCTCTCTCTCTCTCTCTCTCTCTCTCTCTCTCTCTCTCTCTCTCTCTCTCTCCCTCTCCTTCTCTCTCTCTCCTTCTCTCTCTCTCTCTCTCTCTTTCTTTCTTTCTTTCTCTCTCTCTCTCTCTCTCTCTCTCTCTCTCTCTCTCTCTCTCTCTCTCTCTCTCTCTCTCTCTCTCTCTCTCTCTCTCTCTCTCTCTCTCTCTCTCTCTCGCCTGAGAGCCTTTCGTCTGCCGTATTGTGGCACCCGCCCCAAATGCTCCGGTGAAGACGAAAAACCGGAAAAGAGAGAAACCCAGAGCGGAGGAGGAAGATCCATATCTTTTTTTCTCTCTCTGATGTTTTATTAACTCCCGTCTGTTGACTCTCCTCTTATGCCACCTCCTACGCTGCCGGTGTCTCCCTCTCTCCCCCTTCTCCTCACCTCTTAAAAGCCTTCCTATAGCCCCTGTCTGCGTGCCGTCTCATCCGTACCACTAGCTTTCAGAGCCGCTTCCTCATAATAACTCGGGTTGCCGCTCTCTCTCTCTCTCTCTCTCTCTCTCTCTCTCTCTCTCTCTCTCTCTCTCTCTCCTCTCTCTCTCTCTCTCTCTCTCTCTCTCTCTCTCTCTCTCTCTCTCTCTCTCTCTCTCTCTCTCTCTCTCTCTCTCTCTCCGTCTCTGCCTCCCCCTCCCTCCCTCCCTCCCTCCCTCCCTGTACATTTTCTTCTGTCTCGTCTGCTAGCATCCGGCTGTCTGCCGTCACCTCCTGTCCCATCACACAACTATTAATCATAGAGACCTTCTCTCCTCTCCCCCTCGTCCCAGAGGGTCTTTCGGCCCAGCGAGTGTCCGGTAGGCCGACCATGCTTTTAGCACGTTTGGTTTTGTGCTCTTTCCTCCCGCCTACCGTAGCCTTACGCGTCGAACTGAAGGGCCGAAACGGACAAAAACAAATCTCTTGCTAATTGAAGAGATTCAGGATTCAAGATGAGGTTTTTTTTTTGCCATATGCAAATACTGTCAGGGGGTAGTGTTTGTAAGGACCCAGAACGCAGACCAACGACAGAGTGAAACGATAACATGATGCTTTATTGTTAGGTACAACAGTCCAACAGTTGGACGGTCGGGGACAGGCGAGGAGTCTGGATACCAGGAAGTCGATCAGCGGGGTACCGGCAGGTAGTAGACAGGAGAGTAGTGAGGGACAGGTGAGGAGTCTGGATACCAGGTAGAGAGAGGGCTTGGAACTGGAATCTGGAAGTAGCTTGGAACGGTTGCATCGAGAGAGAACAAAGTACGAGCTAGCCATGGTGTTAGGGGAAGCCAGGGTATATATACACCCAGGTGAGGTGAGTGTCATTAGCGGCCATCGCCGACAGGTGTGTAGGTGCGCAGCCAAGACCCGAGCCGTGGCCACGGCCCCTGTCACACACCGCAACCGTGACAAATACAAAGTACAATGGAATGTTACTCTCCATTCCCTCCCTCAGTATGAATTTTCTTACAACAATACTATACTATCAATACTATACTAAACAATACTATACTGTAAACAACTATATACTACCTATGATATGCTATACTATATACTATAAACAACACTATATACTCTACTGTGTACTATACTATATACTATAAACAACACTATGCTATAACAATACTGTACACAATAAAATCAAATAAATAAAGTGACTGATAGATGTTATATGCATTATGGTGAATTGTGCAAACAATGCATTTTAAAGTAAAAAAAAACATTTAAAGTGCCAGAAGCATTTTAAAGTGCCAATCACAGCTGACCCTTCTACCTACCTGTGGCATTATTTCATACAGGTGTATGACGGAATGTCCGGGAGACACGCGTAAACACACTAAGCTGTGGTGTGGAGATCTAAAGGTAGCTTTAGGGACAGGATCTGCAGGAAGTATTGGTTGGCATTGTGTAAAGGCAATGTAAATGCTTAACTAGCCCATACCGGTTTAGAATGGACACCCTGTTTCCTCCAGCCCAATTAGACTTCAAAGCTATTAGTGGTTAAACTTCCCCGAGTGACGGAATGGACCAGAAACCACGGCATTCAATCGGAACACACTAGGAACAACTTGTTCTTGGTTGTTCTTTCGACACTGTCTCCTGTTCCTCCTTCCGCTTTGAATGGCTTCTGGTCAGCACACGTCTCGATCAGCCCACCCCAGTGAAATTCATTCACAAGAAAACAGGCTTATTGACCACATAACCGGAGTTCCACCGGTCTCCCAAACATGGGTCAGGGTCGGTGCGTCTTTGCTACGGCTGCTCTGCTTCATGTTTGGTTTGAGTGTGGCTGACATGAAGTGAAATGACGCAAAACAATTAAACCGAAGGGGTGGTATCATCGCGTTGAAATTCATGACATGCTGTTCATATAACTACATACCCCTGCTCACTACCTGCAGTTTATACATATGTATCTACAACCGTTGATATAACTGCATACCCCTGCTCACTACCTGCAGTTTATACATATGTATCTACAACCGTTGATATAACTGCATACCCCTGCTCACTACCTGCAGTTTATACATATGTATCTACAACCGTTCATATAACTACATACCCCTGCTCACTACCTGCAGTTTATACATATGTATCTACAACCGTTGATATAACTGCATACCCCTGCTCACTACCTGCAGTTTATACATATGTATCTACAACCGTTCATATAACTGCATACCCCTGCTCACTACCTGCAGTTTATACATATGTATCTACAACCGTTGATATAACTGCATACCCCTGCACACTACCTGTTGTATACTTGTATACTTACCTGTATATACTGTATATATACCTATATCTGCACATATCCCATACCTTTTTTTTTATAGGTTACACCTCTGGTCAGTATGGCTACCATAGTATACTACACTCTATCTCTGTACATAAATATACTGTATACACACCAGTTTGTTATACCTAGTAGACGTCCCATTTAACCACTGTACATTATATATTTCCATGCACTTTACTGTTATATTTGCACTCTGGTTAGACGGCGACTTATTTTCTCTGTACTGTACTTGTGCTGTGTGCAATGACAATACATTTTAATCAAATCTAATCTAATGTAATCTAATCTTATGACACAATATAATATTCAACTTTGCCTCAAGCGTCCTCTTCAAGCCTCCTCCTCTTGCATGACTTAATTACACAATGAACCTCCGCGACAAGTCTGTGTGGGAGGGCGATGACCATACATCACTCTGGTGTCGATACACACCGCCATGCGGGGAACGCAATAATATTGACGGACGGGGCCCAGCCCTGAAATCGATGGCTTTATCTGTGTTCCCCCGAGGGCCCCGAGAGTCACGATAGCCACCGGAACAGCTGTCCTCTTAAGGGCCCCTACGCATCCTTGAGGCACAACAACAGAGAAATAGGACCGATTGATTTTAGATTGCTTTGATGGCAGGCGTCCGCGCTAAGTGAGCCCACAAGGCCAGACGAACACACACACACAGACACACACACACACACACACACACACACACACACACACACACACACACACCACACACAATGTTCTCCCTGCATTCTCAAACGCCAAATCAAATCTAGACAGAGAAATGGCTCTAGATGCCAACATATATGTATATTGTACACACACACACACACATGGAGATGGATGCTAACACTAAGCAAGAAACGTCATGTATAAATAAATATATATATACATATCTGTATGTATGCACACACACATGAATAATAAACAAACATAACCCAGAAGGGAGGAGGGGCCAGCAGATTTAGAGCTTGAGCATTGGAAGCAGGACTTTGAGGGCCGCTGGCTCTGTGCTACATCAATATGAGGGATGGTTTGATGGGGGGTACACACAAGGTCGCCTGTGCTAGGGGGAAGTAACACAACACACACACACACACACACACACACACAAATTCACAATACACACAAACTATCAAGCACCATCCATTTATGGCCCAGCAAAAGTGATTTTTATTTTAGATGGCTAAAATATTAATGTTTCCATCTAGGGTATACTTAGGAGACAGAGCGCGATGGGAAGGGCGTGGGGGGGGGGGGGGGGGGGAGAGAGAGAGAGAGAGAGAGAGAGAGAGAGAGAGAGAGAGAGAGAGAGAGAGAGAGAGAGAGAGAGAGAGAGAGAGAGAGAGAGAGAGAGAGAGAGAGAGAGAGAGAGAGAGAGAGAGAGAGAGAGAGAGAGAGAGAGAGAGAGAGAGAGAGAGAGAGAGAGAGAGAGAGATAATAGGGTCGAATATAGATGAATATATAATAAAGAGTGATATAGGATAACAGATGATAAAGATTGACGCACACGGGGTGAAGTGAGGACAAGTGAAGTCCTTTATACTCTGCGCCGTCTCCGTAGGTTCCCCGTTGTGGTTCTGGGGTTGGCAAAAGGGTTGCTGCATGCTACCGTTCCGGTAACTCCATAAAATGCGAGGGCGGCAGGCTGGTGGCTGAGGGGTTCTGCCACCTTTGTTCCCACAATTGTTCCGTTTAAGAGCTCCGGTCTGAATGGATTTGCCACCCATCATTATTGCTCCAGCCCAGCCATGAGCAAGCTGTCCATGGTGGGCCGTCCTCAATACAGTAGAAGCTCCCCTCCGCCAACGTTGTGTGTTAGCGTAGTACACAGATGCTAGTTCTGTGAAAACGTTAGTACTAAGCAGTGGGAAAAACAATAGTGGCCACTATCTATTCCTATTGGCTGTTATCGAGGTCCGGGTTTCAAGATGTTTCTTAAGACAGACTTTCCACTTTATTTAGTTTGAAAAGTTCTTGGATGAACCCCAGCTGTCAGCCGTGCTCTCTTAATGCAGTGTCGTTGCATCAGTTGTGTCTAGAATGTCGAAGAGAGTACATTCCTCGTGACGGTGAGTGCATTAACTTGCAGTCGTTATTGTATTGTTATAGTCGTTATTGTATTGTTATAGTCGGTATTGTATTGTTATAGTCGGTATTGTATTGTTATAGTCGTTATTGTATTGTTATAGTCGGTATTGTATTGTTATAGTCGTTATTGTATTGTTATAGTCGTTATTGTATTGTTATAGTCGGTATTGTATTGTTAGTCGGTATTGTATTGTTATAGTCGGTATTGTATTGTTATAGTCGGTATTGTATTAGTATCCCAGTTGATTGTATTTGTATATGTATTCGTTTGTGACCTATCACCATTATCTATCCATAGCTTTTTAGTAATGGGATGTTTCATTGTCACGACAGTATGGCAACAGCGTCAGGTGTCCACATGACCCAACGTTGTGACGTTCACTTCACTTCATCATGGGAGTAGAACACTGAAATGGATACAAACGGTGGTTTGGTCCGGGCTGCAAACAAGTGCCAGTGTGTGTTTTTCTGTTTTGCAGAAGCAAGGGCAACAGTTGTTATAGGTCAGTTGGATTGCTGCAGGGAACATGTTACGTATTCTGGGGCTTAGCTTAAGGAACTTCCTTGGAGAGCCTTGGCAAGTGTACAGACACACACACCCACACACCCACACACACACACAGGCACTTGTAGGCTCATAGAGACATCAGCACTAGCATCAAAGCTTTGAAACACGCGCTACATGTTCACATCCCCCCAAAAATGACAGGCAGCCAAGGGAGTTCCAAGGCCTGTATTATTCAGTGTCTTTGGTTCTCTAACTACATGAGGAGATTTGTCTCTGGTTCCCTAACTACACAAGGAGAGGGTTCTTCACCTATGTGAGGAGAGTTGGTTCTCTAACTACGTAAGGAGAGGGTTCTCCAACTATGTGAGGCGAGTTAGTTCTCTCACTAAGTGAGGGCAGTTATCTGTGGTTCTTCAACTACATGAGGAGAGGGTTCTCTAACTACGTGAGGAGAGGGTTGTCTAACTACGTGAGGAGAGGGTTGTCTAACTACGTGAGGAGAGGGTTCTCTAACTACGTGAGGGGAGGGTTGTCTAACTACATGAGGAGAGGGTTCTCTAACTACGTGAGGGGAGGGTTCTCTAACTACGTGAGGAGAGGGTTGTCTAACTACGTGAGGAGAGGGTTGTCTAACTATGTGAGGAGAGGGTTCTCTAACTACGTGAGGGGAGGGTTGTCTAACTACATGAGGAGAGGGTTCTCTAATTTCCTGAGGGGAGGATTCTCTAACTGCGTGAGGAGAGGGTTCTCTAACTATGTGAGGAGAGGGTTCTCTAACCACATGAGGAGAGGGTTCTCTAACTACATGAGGGGAGGGTTCTCTAACTACATGAGGGGAGGGTTCTCTAACTTCCTGAGGGGAGGATTCTCTAACTGCGTGAGGAGAGGGTTCTCTAACTATGTGAGGAGAGGGTTCTCTAACTACATGAGGAGAGGGTTCTCTAACTACATGAGGGAAGGGTTCTCTAACTACATGAGGAGAGGGTTCTCTAACTACATGAGGAGAGGGTTCTCTAACTACATGAGGAGAGGGTTCTCTAACTACGTGAGGGGAGGGTTCTCTAACTACATGAGGGGAGGGTTCTCTAACTACATGAGGAGAGAGTTCTCTAACTATGTGAGGGAGGGTTCTCTAACTACATGAGGGGAGGGTTCTCTAACTACATGAGGAGAGGGTTCTCTAACTACATGAGGAGAGGGTTCTCTAACTACGTGAGGAGAGGGTTCTCTAACTACATGAGGAGAGGGTTCTCTAACTACATGAGGGGAGGGTTCTCTAACTATGTGAGGGGAGGGTTATCTAACTTCCTGAGGGGAGGGTTCTCTAACTATGTGAGGAGAGAGTTCTCTAACTACGTGAGGAGAGGATTCTCTAACTACGTGAGGGGAGGGTTCTCTAACTATGTGAGGAGAGGGTTCTCTAACTTCCTGAGGGGAGTTGGTTCTCTAGTCTAACTACTTGAGGAGAGGGTTCTCTAACTACATGAGGAGAGTCAAGTCAAGTCAAGTTTATTGTCACTTCACAGTTTACAGTTTAGTATAAAGCAGTGATGTGAAAATCTTGTGTGCAATACCCGACGACAGACAGCAGTTATAAAATAAGATAAAATAAAAATAGATAAAAAATAGAATAAAAATAGAATAAAGAAGAATATAAAATAAAAATAAAAAATGCAATTTATAAAATGCAAAAATCAGCACAGAAAAGAGCAATATGTATATATAAATCAATGTAATAAAATATACATTGTTATATGTTATACGCCCTTGTTCAGCAGCCTGATGGCCTGACTGTGGAAGCTATCTCTAAGCCTATTTGTACGACACTTGATACTGCGGTATCGCCTGCCTGACGGTAATAGTGAGTACAGTTCGTGGCTGGGGTGGGCAATGTCTTTTATAATTCGTTTGGCCTTGGCCACGCACCGCTGGTTGTAAATGTCCAGGAGGGAGGGGAGCTCACCTCCAACGATATACTGGGCCGTCCGCACCACCCTTTGAAGCGCTCTGCGCTCGAGTGCCGTGCAGTTCCCGTACCAGGCGGTGATACACCCTGTAAGAACACTCTCGATGGTGCCGTTGTAGAATGTTCTCAGGATGCGGGGGCCCATGCTGAATTTCTTCAGACGCCTGAGAAAATACAGGCGTTGTTGGGCCCTTTTCACCACGTGTGTGGTGTGCGTGGACCATGTGAGGTCCTCGGAGATGTGCACGCCGAGGAACTTGAAGCTGCTGACCCTCTCTACTGCAACGCCGTCGATGGAGATAGGGCTGTGCTCTCCCCTCTGCCTCCTGAAGTCCACGATCAGCTCCTTGGTCTTCTTGACGTTGAGGGCGAGGCTGTTCTCCTGGCACCACTGCTCCAGCGATCCGACCTCCTCCCTGTAGGCTGTCTCGTCGTCGCCGGCGATCAGGCCCATCACTGTCGTGTCGTCAGCAAACTTGACGATGACGTTGGAGCTGTGCATAGCCATGCAGTCGTGGGTGTAGAGGGAGTAGAGGAGAGGGCTCAGCACGCATCCCTGGGGGGCTCCCGTGTTGAGGGTCAGTGGCTCTGATGTGGTGCTGCCCATCCTCACCACCTGGCGGCGGTCCGACAGGAGGTTCAGTATCCAGCTGCACATGGATGGGGGTACGCCTAGACCTCTCAGCTTGGTGTCGAGCTTGGCAGGAACTATTGTGTTGAATGCTGAGCTGTAGTCCACAAACAGCATTCGCACATAACAGTTTTTTCCCTCCAGGTGGGAAAGGGCAGTGTGGAGGGCCATGGCAATTGCGTCGTCCGTGGATCTATTTTGACGATATGCAAATTGCCATGGGTCCAGCGTGGTAGGTAACACGGAGCAAATAAAGTCCTTGACCAACCTCTCGAAGCATTTGCTAACGATCGAGGTGAGGGCCACAGGTCTGTAGTCATTCAGGCATGTTACCTTGGTTTGTTTAGGGACAGGCACGATGGTGGATATCTTGAAGACCGCGGGGACAACAGCCTGGGACAGGGAGAGGTTGAAGATGTCTGCAAAGACTCCTGCCAACTGGTCTGCGCATGCTCTGAGGACGCGGCCCGGGATGTCGTCGGGGCCTGCCGCCTTACGGATGTTCAGCCGCTTAAAGGTGCGGCGCACATCCGCCTCTGAGATGCGCAGCTGGCTGGTCTCCCCAGTCGGTGCTGGCTTCGGCGGGCTGCCGTTTACGTCGAACCGAGCAAAAAATGTATTTAGCTCTCCTGGGAGGGAGGTAGAGGAGTTCTCTACACAACTGGTTCTCCCTCTGAAGTTCGTTATCGTCTGCAGCCCCTGCCACATACCCCTCGCATCGTGTTTCTTAAATTTATCTTCCACTCTGTCCTTATACTCCCGCTTGGCAGTGACGATGGTCTTACGGAGGTCGTAACGGGCTCTCGTATATTCCTCCGTATTCCCGGAACCAAAGGCGGCGTTACGCGCATGTAGGGCAGCGCGAACATCGCCGTTAATCCACGGTTTCTGGTTGGGATATATCCGAACTGACTTGGTCGGAACAACGTCATCTATGCACTTCTTGATGAACCCGGTGACCGACGACGCGTACTCGTTGATGTTATTGTCCGAGGCAACGCGGAACATGTGCCAGTCAGCGTGATCAAAACAATCCTGCAGCGTAGAATCTGATTGGTCCGACCAGCATTGGACCTCCCTCACAGCGATCGGTTGCTGCTTCAGTCTCTGCCTATAGGCGGGGAGTAGCTGGATAGAGCGGTGATCTGATTTGCCGAACGGTGGGCGGAGGATGTGCTCTTTATGTGTTGGTAGAACTTCGGGAGAACCTTCTTCAGGTTCGCCTTGTTGAAGTCCCCCGCCACGATGAGAGCAGCCTCGGGGTGTGCCGACTCCTGTTCGCTGATAGCCCCGTACAGTTCCTTCAGCGCTGTGTCCGTGTTGGCTTGTGGGGGAATGTAAACAGCGGTCATGGTTACCGCTGTAAACTCCCGAGGTAGCCAGTATGGACGGCACATAAGCATCAGGAGAGTTTGGGGATGTGTGTGATTTCCCCTTAGATCAAGAAAGGTGAACTTTATTCAAGGATGTTAATGCTCAAGCAGATGAATTAATCTATCTATCAATCAATCAATGTATGATTAGCTATAACACATTCTCAATCATAAGGCTTAATGAAAACTATGAGTTTTAGTTTTGGTTACTCAAAGCTATATGTTGTAACTATTTGTCTGCCCTAGATGTATTTGTTTTATTGTAGAGCCGAGAAGCAGAGCCCATTCGTCTCAGTTATAAAGGTACATTGTAACTTAATCCTATTTCATGTATTATTTCACAGATGAAGAAGTGTCTTCATCTGCGGGACTATATCTTTTGAATTGAAGATACAATTTTAAGTCTAGCCAGCATTAGGGACACTCTAAGCCATGTTGTTTATGATAAATTGAGCAGCTATCAAAAGCCAATATTGCTCTGAGCTTATTGCTTTCCAGTTATGGTTTAATGAAGCACTCTTCAACTGGGGGTCCGTGACCCCTAGAGGCCAGCCTTACCTTCTGCACTCTTCCACATGCTCCTGGAACCTAGCCAGTGGCTCGGTGGACTCTGAAACGCTGACCATGTCTGGTCGAAGTCGCTTTGACGTTTTCCGGGCTGGAACCTTCAGCTACTGGCCTCGGTCCACTTCCAGTTGCCAGTTGTCTGTGGCAGTGGGGAGGAGACCTACACTTTGCTCTCGGTTGTCTGTGGGGTTTCTCCCTGGCTCTGAGGAACGTGATGGTCTTTGGCTGGTGGTGGTCTTGCTGATGTTGATGGTCGTGGCTACACTCACAGCCACTGCCTTAAGCACTTGCAATAGCGCCCGTCTCCAAAGCCTTTTGGGCAGCTGCTAAGGGGGTGTTCCAGAAAAACCAGGGCAGGAAGGTGTCTCACTTCTGCTCCAGACATGAAGGTTTGCTTGACTTGGTAGGACAGCAAAATATGGTGCTGTCTAGATAATAATTTGGTTAATTTGTTATCTGAAATTCACTCAACAACGCTCTAGAATAATATTATATATGCCATATTTTTATGACACCCCCTAACCCTAGACCCTCAAAGGGCAAGAAAACACCCCTCCTAACTTAACGATCAAGGAAGGAATCTTGGGAAGGAAAACAGGGGAGGGTTAGGATTGCAATGGAGTGACATAATGGGCATGCATTGTATATGTAGCAGATGACGCTGCCACTAGCCAGTAACATGGCTTCTTGAGGGCTCCTCCCGAAGACAAGGACACAGGGTAATCTGGTATATTATGGTTTATTGCAGAGTTTTGAATCATTGTGAACAGAGCAGATGGTACATACTAGAGCTCTCCTCCTCGAGTGTGTGTGGTGGTGACTGCTTTAACCTGTGAGCCTTGATTAACAAGGACCCACAGGTGTGCAGCTTCACCAGCCAATCAATCTAACTCAGACCAGATGAGGCTGCTTAAACCAGCCACCAACCACACACACTCAGCAGTATCATTACAAGCAAGCATTTTAAGTACAGTTTTAAAAATGAAAAATGTATATTGTCCGTGGTGATGAGGTGCTGGCTGGTAAACAAGCTGATGGAAGCCATCATGTGGGGTGACACACTAAAACAGAGGCAGAATTATGGTTGGATGGGGCAGGATGGGGGCGATAGTTCCTATCGGCAGCAGGGTTAGTGCTGGCTTACAGGTCGATTTGCCTGCAATGGGAGCTGAGGGACACTCCTAAGAGGAAGTAAGAAGTTAGGTTTTTTAAGTTTGAATTAGAATTGTTCTAAGCAGAGTGAGCTTCCCTGATTACAGGTGGCAGACTGTTTCACAGACCTGGCACTCGATAAGAGAACACTCTGTCTCCTGCTTATTTCATTCGAACTTTTGGGATTGATAGAAGGCCAGCTCTTGAAGACCGGAGGGGCTGAGGAGGACAACAGGGAATTATAAGGTCCTTCAGGTAGGGTGGTGCTAATCCGTGCAGGATTAGCACCATAGGTAAGTAGGAGCACCTTCAATGCCAGGTCATATACCTGGCATTAATTGGAAGCCAGTGGAGGGAGGAGAGAATATAAGTAATGTGGTCAACTTTTCTGGTCCTAGTCAAGAGTCTAGCAACTGCATTCTGCACAAGCTGGAGTCTTTTCGTAGTGGAGTTCGGGTTAACCCAGAGAACAGTGCATGACGGTAATCTAATGTAGATTATATAAATGTGTGGATGTGGTGTCTCTGCATCTGCTGCGGAAAACATTGGTCTGATTTCAGCAATGCTTCTCAGGTAAAAGATTGCAGATCTGGTCATACTTTTTTTTTTATAGAAGATTGTTGAACAAAATAAAGCATAGGACACCACAAGATTATTGTCACACAATTGTTAGGCGATAGCGTAGCCCTCAAAGCACAGTTTGTTGTTGCTGAGGGCAGATGATTGTCGAGAAGTTGATAGAAGTTGTTTTGGGACCTCCATATTTTGATTGCAGTCAGGAACAATTCGAAATATGTCTGGGAAAGTAAAGACGGCAACGCTTTGTACCAATGACTGAAATGATGACTGAACGTACTTTCACCTGACCGTGAAAAGCTCTGCTGAATTCTAGTGGGCAGAATCGTCAGGGAAAGGATTTCCATCATGAATTGACCTTGTCAGGTAATTTCCACTATCCAACACACACACACACACACACACACATTTTATACTATTAATACACCATTAGAGGCATTAACAGCAGCCCTCAACAGCCTGTTTTTTATGGTATTTAATATTTTACAATCTTTCAAACAGAAATACAAGCAGTGGCAGTCTAGCTCAGGAGGTAGAGCGGTCGCCTCACAACCGGAAGGTTGCTGGTTCGATCCCCGGCTCCTCCTAGCAAAAACTGTCGAGGTGTCCTTGAGGAAGACCCTAACCCTAACTGCTCCCCGGGCGCTGTATGAATAGCTGCCCACTGCTCCTAATACTAGGATGGGTTAAATGCAGAGAACACGTTTCACTGTATGTCTTCATGTATGTGACCAATAAAGAGGATTCAATCCTCACAATTTGTTGTTGAAATCCCTGCCTGTTAATGTGTTGTTCATATCTGTAGGATCCGTCTGTCTCACTTTGTTGTTTCCTGGGAGTCTTCCTCCTGACAGTGCCATGGGTAGCCAAGTCCAAACAGATCAATGGCTAGGCTCTTATTCCAGACACACACCACACACCACACACACCACAGACACACACACACAGACACGCACACACACACAGTCCATGCTCCCCCTCTCAATATCTATTGATCAGCTCCTGTCAGTCCCGTTTGCTTCATAAATGAGTTAGACGATGTTCAGTTGGATTGCTGCTATCGATTCAGCCTCTTGTTTAATAAAAGAGCTCTAGATCACATTTGTTTTCCATCCTTCCGTCTGTCTGTCCGTCTCTCTGTCTTTCTTTATGTCCGTCTGCCTGTCTGTCTGCCCGCCTGTCCATCTGCCCATTTGTCTGTCTGTCTGTCCGTCTGCCTGTCTACCTGCCTGTCTGTCTGACTGTGACTGACTCGCTGCTTTGTAGTTTGTCTAGATTCCTTGGTCCTCCCGTTATTTGTTCCATATTTCCTTTGAATGTCGTTCACCTCTTTGGATTGCCTCTCATTGTTGTAAAGATCCTCGATTTCCCGTCTTCCTGCAAGCCATAGCAATAGCTATCGGCAAATATAATTAGCTCTCGGCGACGTGGAGGGAAAGGATTAGCAGAAAGGTGGAGTTGAGGTTAGAGGAAGAGGCAGAGAAGAGTCCGTCCCCCCTCCTTCCTCCCCCCTCCCCCCCTTCCTCATCCAATACTTGGCCTTTGGTCGGCGGCTTAACCGCCGAGAGTGATGTGATGCCGGCTTCGTCTGGCAGAAGTCGCCGGGCACAGGGCTCTGGCGCGCTGATTAAATGAAGCCACCGCGGTGAGAGCTTAAATGAAATTGTTACACTTTGATAAAAACTCTATTAAGCCATTTTGAAATGGGGCCTCCGAATTGGCTCTGGATCATTGTATGGGCTTCACACAGAGATGCAGATGAACACGATTACACACATTAACACAGACACACTAACACAGACACACACACACACACACACACACACGCGCGCGTGCGTGGACACACGACACATAATTCCAAATGGGTCTCACACGCTGAGCTCCACAGCTGTGTTATGAGGTAGATTATTCACGCGGAATCGACTACAATTTCACGGCTTTCTGGAAATAATTAGCGTGACATTTATTCAAGCCTTATAATTGGTTAAGACTCCAGACCCTCACCTTTAATAAAGCTGTCTTTGAACCTTTAATGCAGCTGGCTCCCATGACAGCTGGGGAATATTGTAGCCACGCTCAGTGTGTGTGTGTGTGCGTGTGTGTGTGTGCCTGTCTGTGCCTGTGTGTGTGTGTGTGTGTGTGTGTGTGTGTGTGTGTGTGTGTGTGTGTGTGTGTGTGTGTGTGTGTGTGTGTGTGTGTGTGTGTGTGTGTGTGTGTGAGTGAGAGTGAGAGTGAGAGAGAGAGAGAGAGAGAGAGTGCGTGCGTGCGTGCGTGTGGTTCTTTACAACAGGGCCATAGGCATTTAACTTAGGTTAGTGCTTTGTGAGTGGATTATTGTCTTGTCTTGCCTTGTCTTGTTGTTGTTTTTTCATTGTAATTCAAATGAACACTCCAGGCTCATAAAACACACACACACACAACATGCACAGACTTTTCTTTATGTGTTTTGAGAAAAGGTAGAAAGTGGACGCTAATAGTAGAAAATCAAAGGCTCTATTCATATGTCGGGGCGTCCTCTAATTTCTCCTCCGATTGCAAATCAAATGGAGGAGAATCAATGCACACAAGCCTCCCTGATTGCCGGCAACACTTAATCAAGCCCTGATATCCCGTTTCGTACCCTGAAAATGTGGCGTATTGCAGTGATAATGACGTTTGGTACAAAACGCCCTTCACAGTGGCTCATTTTCGTGACCCCCCCCCCCCCCCCCCAATCAGACAAGTAAACCATCTCTGAGACCCGAGATGGACGTTTCACACCTGAGGTTCCAGTAGAATCACACTAAAGCTGTTTGTAAAAGGGTTGGTTCTCACTCTCCATTACCAAGGCGGTCGTCCACTAACCCCATGAAATACCCACAACATTGGCGCAAATCCACATTATGGGATCCACTCAACTGCCACCAATTTAATGGAATAAGCTGCCCTAACTCCTAAAGCTTGCCCCTTTAGGAGGAAGGTCGTATCGGTGACGGGGAGAAGGGAGGGAAGCTGCGCTTCAGTCCAGAGGAGTAAAGGGGGCCACAGCAGATTATTGCCTCGTCATTGCTGCTGTTGCTTTACCACTCTTCCCCCTAGCATATGTTAGCTTTACTCTATAAACAAAGCACATGTAGACTTAGTCTGCCTATTTTTTGCACATTTATCGAGCATTGAGTGGAAGATATCTACCAAAAAGATTAAAAAAAACGTCTTTTGCAAAAGTCTTGACAAATGGTCCCTCTCGCCGACATGCAACGAATAATAATTCAAACAATACAAACCAGTTTAAATCTATTGATTTTCTAAGGGACATTCTCATCCGTCATTTGAGTTGTCGCCCTACGGCTGTCGAGCGTATCAATCTTTATAATATCCACACTCTGGTACACACCTACAGATACCGCTTATAATAGGTTTCAAGATAGGAGTTTGGGTTCAAATAAAACCTGCCGTCAACTACTGCACTTCTAAAAGTGTGGCTTTTATGTTGGGGCTGGGACTTCTCTGCGGAGCCTTCACATCACACCCACTACTTCCCCGGGCACATTGGCGCGCACTACCCGCCTGCAGGGGGCGCACTACCCACCTGCAGGGGGCGCACTACCCACCAGCAGGGGGCGCACTACTCGCTAGCAGGGGGCGCACTACTCGCTAGCAGGGGGCGCACTACCCGCCAGCAGGGGGAGCACTACCCGCCAGCAGGGGGCGCACTACTCGCTAGCAGGGGGCGCACTACCCGCCAGCAGGGGGAGCACTACCCGCCAGCAGGGGGCGCACTACTCGCTAGCAGGGGGCGCACTACCCGCCAGCAGGGGGCGCACTACCCGCCAGCAGGGGGCGCACTACTCGCTAGCAGGGGGCGCACTACCCGCCAGCAGGGGGCGCACTACTCGCTAGCAGGGGGCGCACTACCCGCCAGCAGGGGGGCGCACTACTCGCTAGCAGGGGGCGCACTACCCGCCAGCAGGGGGCGCACTCGGCAGTGAACGACGCGCACCTGTTCCTCATCACCGCACCTGATTCCAAACGTCATGCGACTCCCTTCAAAAGCCTGGTATACACTCCTATTTGTTGGCAGTTTGTGCCATACCTACCGTGCCTGTTAGCCTGGTTGTGGCTAACAGCGTCTGCCGGACTACCCGCCTCAGATCCCCCTTGAACCTGGAATTACCTTCTGGATTTTTCGTTTAGATCATTTGTTTTTCGTTTGGACATTGTGAACATTTGTTATTTTGAAGACAAACGAGGAACAAATAAACTGCCAGTTGATTTTTATTTTACTTCCGACTCCAGAGTTGTGCTTTTTGGGTCCCAAACCAAAGGCCCTAACATTTTACTTTGGATACAATTCTCTGGCTTCCTAGCGACGATGTCCGCTCGATCCAAGCTGCTGGGTGTAAACATAGACGCGGTAAAAGAAGAAAACCAAACATTGACGCAGGCTTTTCTGTGGTGGATCCTAAAAAACGATTGCTTTGAAAGTACAACAACCCAAAAAAAAACATTTAATAGCCGAGTCTGTGTAAAAACATTTACTGGACTGCTGGCGTTATGGAGCCCACTGCTGATAGCTAACTTACTACTGGCCTGACTCAAAGATGTTATCAGTTAGAAGAAGCTATATATATACGTTTATGGCTGGGGGGCTTACACTGAATTTTATGTTTTTATTTTTAGAGGAAAATGCAGAAAAATAAAGGGAGAATGCCAAAGTGTGGTTTACAGTGGAAGTGGAAGCTCAAGAGGTTTAAGCTCTGACGATCCAATTTGATTAGAATGTACCTGATACATCCAACTTAGGTATTAGAAGTATAGAACTTAAGTTGAACTTTCAGAGTGCAGTAATCAGGCCAAAGTCAGTGACCGTGAAATGTTCGACTGCATGATACAGAAGGTAGCCAAAGTTTCAAAAATCTCTCCATTAAAGTTGGCATACTTGATAACTGCCATGTACTTGTAGCACCGTTCCAAGCAGTCTAAGAGGGTAGGCATCATTTGGTCAACAAAAGACAAAAAATATATAATTCATCAAAAATCTAACATTTATCCTAACCGATTTCAGACGGTGATGATTCCCTCAGAGAGGACCCCCCCCCCCCCCCCCATGACAGTGACGGTAGACTGATCAGAGTGATGGTATTTAATGTGGTCCATTCAGAAAAGAGACATCATATGGTGCCCAAACCAGTTTTTACCTCCGCTATCGGACAGAGGTGATGTCACCCTGCTTGTTTGTTGGTTTGTTTGTTTGTTTGTTTGTCCGTCCGTCCGTTAAAATAACTTTTGAAAACTGATCTATGGAATGGGACAAAACTTGGTGGCCATTGTTACTTATGGACCAAGTAATTGGCGCAGATCCGGATCCAGGGGACTTGCTGTTGTGGCGGCGGGTATGCGCTCTACTGAGGGAACCTCTAGTTAAAACATGAAATCCCAAGATGTTATCGTGGCATGTTGCCCCCTGGCACCGAACAGGGGCGTTGGTCTACATCAGGGTTTATTCAGAGTGTGAGACGCGCCTCCCCTGGGGGACGCCAGAGGGATTCGAGGGAGGCGCAGAGAAACAAATTTCCCAGAGCGTAAAACACATTTCACAATATTTGGCTTCTTGTCTTCATATTTGAATAGGATTGTCACCATTCAGTCTGAGTGTGTGAGTGTATTTGAGTGTGTGTGTGTGTGTGTGTGTGTGTGTGTGTGTGTGTGTGTGTGTGTGTGTGTGTGTGTGTGTGTGTGTGTGTGTGTGTGTGTGTGTGTGTGTGTGTGTGTGTGTGTGTGTGTGTGTGTGTGTGTGTGTATATATATATATGTAACGCATGCCAGCAGGTGGTGCTGTGCAGTGAAGTAAACCTCACTCCCCGACGCCTAAATAGACGTTCTAGCGATGATGCTACAGCCCGTGAGTTTTAGCTCTCAGGTTTGATTGTCGCCTTGCATGCCGGATGTCGTGAGTTCGAGCCCAGTGTGGGACACTCACTGTTACATTGGTGCCGTGACCCGGATGAGAGAGAGGTTTAGGGGGTGAGTGTAACGAACGCCAGCAGGTGGTGCTGTGCAGTGGTCCCCGAAGTCCCCGACGCCTAAATAGACATTCTAGTGATGAAGCTAGAGCACATGGGTTTTATCTTCTCACGTTAGAACGTCGCCTCTCATGCCAGAGGTCGTCAGTTCGAGCCCAGTGCGGGACACTGACACTGACACTGACGTGCGTGCGTGCGCGTGTGTGTCAGAGTTCTCTTGAAGGGAGGCCCGCTCACTAGTCGTAGACTAAGAAACCCTCTGGTCTAAATTATACCTCAAGGGTAACAGAAATAAAACAGTCACAGTTTATATGAAAATTATACACAGAGGGCGGGGGGACAGTCTAGACAACCTACAATGAATGAATGCAAATGATCCATTTGAGAGTTTGACGCAGCCTGCCTCTCTCTCTCTCTCTCTCTCTCTCTCCTGTCCTTCTCTCCGGGTACATCCAGTATGTACCCGGATACGCACGCGTAGCGACAGCTATGTGCCTTGGAGTGGCGTTGATGATTTCCCCGTGTGCTCTTGCTAATTCAATTGTTGCCGGCACACGCCGCACCGAGGAGAGAAGCGCAAAGCGGTGACCCACCATTATACTGTATGTGGCTCATTGTCTTGGTCTGTTGGTTTGTTTGTTTTGTTAATTAGCTAAATTTGTCCTTCGTACACACACAGTGTTGCTTTTAGCATTGCTATGGCGTAGCTGCCTGCATGGTAATTGTTTTTGGGTGTACGTACCTTTTGCTGCGTTTGCGTGACGAAGAGAAAAACAGAACAAAATCCTTTATAGAGCATCATATGTGTGTCAAGCAGCTATAATTGAAAGCGGTGGCGAAGCCGCCTTTCCTCTTACGAATGGTGGGTGTTGTTTTTAGCGCACACTATTAGCCAGGTCATAACATCACTCAGCACTCTCATTACTTGCTTACTCCCCCATGCAAACGTGCGTGCGTGCGTGCGTGCGTGCGTGCGTGCGTGCGTGCGTGCGTGCGTAGGTGCGTGCGTGCGTGTGTGTGTGTGTGTGTGTGCGTGCGTGCGTGCGTGTGTTTTCACTATGTTTCAGAAAAAGGATTCCATTGAAATTGTGGCCTTGGTAGAACGCAGCCACCTTACCTTTGTAACTTGAACATCGGGCTGACATTAAGCTCTCTAAAGTCCCATGCAGCCCCTGCTTGTCCAGAAGGAGTGTGAGTCAATTATCCGTCTTAAGTCTCTCAGAGCTGACACTGCCCATCCCATGTTTTGCTGTTTATTTGTGGGTTTTTTTCTTTCGCTCTCTGGCTTGTTTTTCTTTCTCTGGGATTTTCTCTCGGTGTCTCTGCTGCTGA
>CM051004.1:18258190-18288190 GCA_027704905.1 Muraenolepis orangiensis
TGTGAACGTGATGCCGCTGCTCTTCTCACAGATCTCCCACAACAAGAAGCAGGTACGCTCACGTTGTGTAACAGTGTCACCGTTACTCACGTGTGTCACGTTGTGCTCTGTAACACTGTGTCATGTTGTGTAACAGCTCCGTTATAACGTGTAACGTTGTGTAACAGCTCCGTAACACGGTGTCACGTTGTGTAACAGCTCTGTAACAGTGTCACGTTGTGACCCAGTAACACTGTCTTGTTGTGCTCCGTAACACTGTGTCACGTTGTGTAACAGCTCCGTAACACGGTGTCACGTTGTGTAACAGCTCCGTAACACGGTGTCACGTTGTGTAACAGCTCTGTAACAGTGTCACGTTGTGACCCAGTAACACTGTCTTGTTGTGCTCCGTAACACTGTGTCACGTTGTGTAACAGCTCCGTAACACGGTGTAACGTTTTGTAAGAGCTCCGTTTTAACATGTCAGGTTGTGTAACAGCTCTGTTACACTGTCATGTTGTGTGTCAGCTCCCTAACACAGAGTCACGTTGTGCTCCATTACACTGTGTCTTGTTGTTTAACAGCTCTGTTACACTTTCTAACAGTGTGAAACAGCTCTGTAACACAGTGTCACGTTGTGTTACAGCTCCGTAACACTGTGTCACGTTGTGTTACAGCTCTGTAACAACTGCTCTGGCGTTTTTAGTCCCTTTAACTAAAAACACTATAGTTGCTTGCTAGCTATTATAGTTTATGGTGTCCAAATAGTGAATGCTCTTTCGTCTGTTGAAGATCAGTGGAAAATGATTGGGATAGTTTGGTTATTAGTGTTGTGGTGGCCAAACACAGGAAGATATTTTCTTTTTACTCTGATGAACCCTCTCTGTCTCTCTGTCTCTCTGTCTATCTATGATCATTTCTCTCTCTCTCTCTCTCGCTCTCTCTCGTTCTCTCTCTCTCGTCTCTCTCTCTCTCTCTCTCTCTCTCTCTCTCTCTCCTCTCTCTCTCTCTCTCTCTCTCTCTCTCTCTCTCTCTCTCTCTCTCTCTCATACTCCCCCTCTTTCTCTCTCTCTCTCTCTCTCTCTCTCTCTCTCTCTCTCTCTCCTCTCTCTCTCTCTCTCTCTCTCTCTCTCTCTCTCTCTCTCTCTCTCTCGTTCTCTCTCTCTCTCTCTCTCTCTCATACTCCCTCTCGTTCTCTCTCGTTCTCTCTCTCTCTCTCTCTCTCTCTCTCTCTCTCTCTCTCTCTCTCTCTCTCTCTCCTCTCTCTCTCTCTCTCTCCTCTCTCTCTCTCTCTCTCTCTCTCTCTCTCTCTCTCTCTCTCTCTCTCTCTCTCTCTCTCTCTCTCTCTCGTCTCTCTCTCTCGTTCTCTCTCGTCTCTCTCTCGTCTCTCTCTCTCTCTCTCTCTCTCTCTCTCTCTCTCTCTCTCTCTCTCTCTCTCTCTCTCATACTCCCCCTCTCTCTCTCTCTCTCTCTCTCTCCTCTCTCTCTCTCTCTCTCTCTCTCTCTCTCTCTCTCTCTCTCTCTCTCTCTCTCTCATACTCCCTCTCTCTCTCTCTCTCTCTCTCTCTCTCTCTCTCTCTCTCTCTCTCTCTCTCTCTCTCTCTCTCTCTCTCTCTCTCATACTCCCCCTCTTTCTCTCTTGTTCTCTCTCGTTCTCGTTCTCTCTCTCTCTCTCTCGTTCTCTCTCTCTCTCTCTCTCTCTCTCTCTCTCTCTCTCTCTCTCTCTCTCTCTCTCTCTCTCTCTCTCTCTCTCTCTCTCTCTCTCATACTCCTCCTCTTCTCTCTCGTTCTCTCATACTCCTCCTCGTCTCTCTCTCCCGTTCTCTCTCTCTCTCTCTCTCTCTCTCTCATACTCCCCCTCTTTCTCTCTCGTTCTCTCTCGTTCTCTCTCTCTCTCTCTCTCTCTCTCTCTCTCTCTCTCATACTCCCTCTCGTTCTCTCTCCCCTTCTCTCTCTCTCTCTCTCTCTCATACTCCATATCCTCTCTCTCTCTCCTCTCTCTCTCTCTCTCTCTCCTCTCTCTCTCTCTCCAGATCATGTGGTTCAGGAGAGCTGTGCTGGCGGGACTCACCACCTGCGCTGTCCTCAACATTCTCTGGTAAGCAAAATGTCACCTGAGAAAAGTATCAAATCTGGTATTTACCAAAATACACCATATGTATGTTATGAAGAATGGTGCATGCTGGCGCCTGCTCAGCTCAGTTACATGTCTTTGTGATACATGTAACGCTCCCATGAGGAAGCACGTACTGGAGGTGAGAGGTTGAATATATCCTGTTCTGTCCTGATTGGCCTGAAAAACTCAACCAAAAAAAAATGTGTTGAAATAAAAACCACTGAAATAAATATTAAAATACAAGGTCATCCGCAGTATGATCATTCTGAGTAATGTATTTACTTTTGCATTTCCTCATGGACAAGGCAGAATCCTTTAAGTCA
Source organism: Muraenolepis orangiensis (assembly GCA_027704905.1). Classification (NCBI taxonomy): domain Eukaryota; kingdom Metazoa; phylum Chordata; class Actinopteri; order Gadiformes; family Muraenolepididae; genus Muraenolepis; species Muraenolepis orangiensis. The sequence continues at coordinate 18,260,609 of CM051004.1, forward strand.
TCGCAACTGGAGTTGAGTTCAACTCCATACTATTGATCCGTGGTATACCCAAGTGGTCCCAGAGGCTCAGACGCTGGGAGCAGTCTGAGCAGTAGTAACAGTAGTAGAGGACACGCTGAACCTACCATTCCGCTTCAGACCTGAACTAACGGAGTGGTTGGAGAAAAAAGGGAAAGGGAAAGGGTAGCCAAGGGGGCCAGTGTGGCCAGTCAGGGTATAAGGTGCACTCTCTCTTTGGACACGTTTATGCAGAGAGTAGGCATGCAAGTTGTACCACAAAATATATTAACGTGTCGAAAGTCTTGTTTTAATCTGTATTTTATACAGTTTGTGGGTGTCACCCACACTGGAGTTCGGCTGGTCACACCCTTTTTGCCCTGCTTTTACCTGTTACCTGTAGAGCTATCGGAATACACTCCTAAGAAGGGATTTTAATGTATTATCCATGTGGAAAATGTTTAAATGTGATGTATCCAGCTGAAAAGCGTTATAGTTAGGGCAGGGTACTTTGAAATTCACTGATTGTGTAGAAATACTGACCAAACGATGGCTCTATAGAGAGGAGTGCTGCTGCCCTACGGCTTGGCTTGGAAAGCCCCGTCTCCTGGGCAGGTATACGCCGCTAGACACACAGGACTCATACCGTCTCCTGGACAGGTATACACCGCTAGACACACAGGACTCATACCGTCTCCTGGACAGGTATACACCGCTAGACACACAGGACTCATACCGTCTCCTGGACAGGTATACACCGCTAGACACACAGGACTCATACCGTCTCCTGGACAGGTATACACCGCTAGACACACAGGACTCATACCGTCTCCTGGACAGGTATACACCGCTAGACACACAGGACTCATACTGTCTCCTGGACAGGTATACACCGCTAGACACACAGGACTCATACCGTCTCCTGGGCAGGTATACGCCGCTAGACACACAGGACTCATACCGTCTCTTGGGTATCTCTGTCTCCCATGGTTTTCAGTACTGGTATACTAGAGCACCCATTAGAACTATTGTATTCAAAGTGTTCAATGCATTATCTGAACCCAAGCCAGCACATCATCAGCCCAAGAAATGCAAAAAAGGGAAACTGTAGCTTGTTCCAGTTCCAGAAAGATTGAATTATTTTCACATTGTCAGTCTGATTTAGATTCTATCCACATGCCACACATGTGTGAATTCAAACACAATATTCAAGCTTGTGCACTTAACCTTAATATTGAATCTAGTACAAGTATTGGGGGCAGCGATGAGTTAGCCGTTGATTGTGTATGACTACATAATGTGTATATTTATATCGTTTCTGGCCTTCTCTTTTTGGCTAGGCTGTGTGTGTGTGCTCTGGTGATAGTACAGTGCTTTTATTTTGATAGATGACAGTGGCAGAGTCTTTGCTCTTAAAATAAAAATGCTACATCTAGCACAGTGACTTTCACATCAATTCCCTGCATGTCTGCAAACCGAGTGAAACAAACAAGACATTATCCTCATTCTATCCTCAATTTCCCCTTTGTATGCCTTTATGGACAGCAGATTGGAGAGAGACAGGTGGATTGGAGAGAGACAGGACATTGAAGAGAGAGAGACACAGAACAGTGGAGAGACACACTACAGTGGAGAGAGACAAGACCGTAGAGAGAGAGAGAGAGACAGGACAGTAGAGAGACACACTACAGTGGAGAGAGAAAGAACAGAAGGGGGACAGGACAGTAGAGAGAGACAGGACAGTGGAGAGAGAGTGACAGGACAGTGGAGAGACACAGGACAGTGGAGAGACAGATTGAGTGGAGAGAGACAGGACATTGGAGAGAGACAGATTGAGTGGAAAGAGACAGGACAGTGGAAGGAGACACAGGACAGTGGCGAGACAGGACATTGGAGAGAGACAGGTTGAGTGGAGAGAGACAGGACAGTGGCAGGAGACAGGACAGTGGGGAGAGAGAGACAGGACAGTGGAGAGAGAGAGAGACAGGATAGTGGAGAGACACAGGACATTGCAGAGACAGGTTGAGTGGAGAGAGACAGGACAGTGGAGAGAAACAGAGGACAGTGGGGAGAGAGAGACAGGACAATGAAGAGTCAGACATGACAGTGGAGAGAGACATGGAGAGACACGTAAGCACAAGACCGCAGGTGGTAATCGAACCCGGAACCACTTGGCCTGTGTGGTTAGGGTGTTAGTGGGTTGAGCCACCGGGACCGCCCCTGACATTATCCTCATTCTGCATATGCAAACACACACGCACACACACTGAAAGCAGCCTATGTAATCAGCTGAGAGGTGGTGAGTGACAGGAGGTCTGAGGGAGAGCGAGGGCTGTCGTACAGATGATATATTATTACAGATAGTCGTCTGCTCTCTCTCTCTCTGATCGGTTGCATGGTGCAAACACAAACGGGGATCAGCAACGCTCATCCCGACCGACAAGGATCTGTTCTGTCTCGTTCCCATCAGGGCGAGTGCGGCTGAAATCTGACCCGGTCATCCCTGTCATAACGTCACTCGGTGGATTCCTTCCCCCTATGGCCCCGTTAGTGAGCAGGGCCCAGAGTATCTTAAGGGCCCCAGAGTATGTGGGGGCCCACCTGTAGTCAGCCCGTTTTGTAAACAAAGCCACAAACAAGGACGAGGTCAAGCTAGTGTATTCCGGGGGGGGGGGGCTTCCTGTCCCTTAAATGAAATGTCGCAAGATGATGGTTTACCACCCGTTTACTGCCTACCAGACTACTATTTATAGCCCAATTTTCAATCAATGGGCTCGACCACTCACTCACTCACCCTGTGAATCAGTCACTTTCGCTCTCCTAGGCCGGGGCAACGGTTCAGTGATGATGAGCCTAATGCAAGTACAGCTGTTTTTTTGACACTCGCAATGAGTTGGCAGTAACAGCGCATCCGTCCATCGAGAGACTGTCACACTGGGAAAATGTGACATCTTTCACCCTGTTATGTCATTCTGTGTGCATATACACGCCAGCGGGTGTCGTCGCAGGCTGTCGTTTTTATTGGAATAAATAATGTTCCGCTAGACGTTGGTGTAACGTCATGCCACTTCTCAATACCGAGCACTTTGCTATATTTCACACTAAGCGCTTTTGATGCGACACAAACGATCCGGAAGCCATAAGGACCCTGGGCCTACGCTGGGACCGCTTGGCTTTCTGCCTTTTTGGTTTTCTGTTAATCTCACTTAAAAAAAAATGAAAAAAGCACAAAGCCATACACTACCATATGACAAGTGCTGTGTGCGGGAATTATTTGAGTGTTATTTTTTTTGTTTAAGTGAGCAATTCAAATGCTCCTTTGTGATTTTATTTTGAAGAATATTTGAAGATCCAATGTACATTTGAGTGTCCAAGTCCATGCGGCCTGTGAGGACCCCCCAGACTCTTCCTTGAGCGAGACTGTAGCTCGGTTTCCATTTTGACAGTTGACGCAAATTTAAAGCAAACCTTTGGAAGTTCACACAAATCTAAAAATAGGAAGTGCGAATTAGGTGTGTTTCCATCAACTAGGAGGAGCGAACAAACTACGTCAGCGATGACATAAGCCACATTTTTCGGGTCATAGGAACGCTTGAGAAGAAGCCGACGGCGTAAGTCACGTGAGTTCAAAGTTCGCTACGTCAGAATTGATTCAGCAAAGTTGTTTCCATCTCTGCTTTTGCGAAGGAACTCAATTTGAATCAGTCAAAAACCACCTCAAGCGAGCGTATCAACTTTTACGTGGATCAAAGGAAGTTGATTGGTAGTTGATTCAATTTGGCGCTTCCCATCAACATTCCATCAACATTTCTAATTTTCAAATTCTTCAAAATGCGGATAAAAATAGGGTGAAGGAAACCCGACTACTGTTAGACACAATAACAAACGGAACGCATCAAGCCAAAGGTAAAGGAAAAAAGTTTGACTCTATAGGGATCCTGTTGGTGGCAAAAACGCACACTTTTAGAGCACGTACGTTGGTGGGGTGCTATAGCCCTCCCTCAGGGTTTACGTTAAAGATGTTTGTCGGCTGATGGCTGAAGACTTCTTGCTCAATCCTGGACCAATTTCCACAATTGTTGTGCGCATTAGTCCCTTAGACTAGTGGTTTAAGGGATAATCAGCGACCCCCAGGGGGGTCTGCCGCAGAGGTACTGCAGGGGGTCCCTGCAGAATGCACAAACCAATTCTTGTTGTCACCTTACCCCCACGTTTCACCCAAATTCCACCTCCAGGTCAGTGTTGGCTCCATAGGGAGCGTCCAGGTCATGGTAGCATAGATAGATCTAGGCTCATTTCTATCTATGCCACACACCAGGGTCAGTCATCGTACAATGGAAAAGTTTGAGCCTGATGCATTGAGTTAAATTAATTGGACATGGCTTATTACTAAGCATCAAAGCTGGATATATTAAAAAGTTAATCAGGCATTATAAATAATGGATTAGGCCTATAGGCCTGGGATAAAATGCAATAGCATTTTATGGAAAAATATATAGGGGGTCCCTGCGCTGTTTCTCAGTCCACCAAGGGGTCCCTGGAGTGGATACCCCTGACTTAGACTCTAAATGATGGGGAAAATATGTGAGCCTTTAAGGACAACAGGCCCGAGGGGTGTGTGAGTGCCAAGAGTGAAGTACCAACGCACCATCTCCAGAGCACTCCTAACGTCTCGAAAGAATAGACTAGAATGAACTGTTCCTGGGTCCGGCCTGCTGATGCACTGCATTCCACACGGATTGATGTGACACCGATAAATGCTAATCTATAACTGCACAACGTGACCTGAGGAAAGCCCGGATCGGAAAAAAATACGGATTCCGACGGACAACGCCTCGTTACAAATTCCCCATTTAGTAATATGAGGCCCGCACGCAGGCTACACGGTCACACTATGTACCTCCCCTTCAGAGACCCTTTATCTATGCCTGAGCACTGGTTTTCTATTCATCCCCGTTCATCCTCACTTCGTACTTCTCCTATTCCCCCCCCCCCCCCCCGGCCCCCCAACTTGACATCCTCGTAAGCAATTTCCCCCTCGCCTCCATTTTTCAGACAATAATTTTGATGGATAATTATCGCGGGGGACATAATTCTGCCGGGGCCCCGGATCCAGCAGCGCTGCAGAGGAGTGAGAGACCAGTGAGAATAAAATAGGAATAGCGTGTTGTCAGGCGCATTGAAGCAGAAGCCACAACAAATGAATGGATAAATCTCTGGGACCCCAGCTTCGCTGAGAGGATGGAGAGAGAGAGAGAGAGAGAGAGAGAGAGAGAGAGAGAGAGAGAGAGAGAGAGGAGAGAGAGAGAGAGAGAGAGAGAGAGAGAGAGAGAGAGAGAGAGAGAGAGAGAGAGAGAGAGAGAGAGAGAGAGAGAGAGAGAGAGAGAGAGAGAGAGAGAGAGAGAGAGAGAGAGAGAGAGAGAGAGAGAGAGAGATGGGGGGGGGGGGCGGGGCTGGTTCCCATTCTTCTTGTTTTCTCCCCCCTTGAAGCAGTACCTTGAAGCAACACAATGACTCGCTATTCGTTCATTCTCATCTTATCATTTTTGGGGTTCGCTCGTCACTCCAAAAAGTGTGTGTGTGTGTGTGTTTAATGCTCCTGGAAGCATGACTTTGAGGGTAGGTTTGTCTTTGTACCCACACTGACACACACACACAGAGCGGTGCTCAGCGACACCAACCAGCCAGCCAGGGTCGGTGTGTGCATTTCATGCGGCGTTCGATGTCAGGGACAGGGATGTGCAGGGGAACACGTCAACAGTTTCTCAGAAGTATCTGTCCTTGCCGTGTGTGCTTTTCTGTTCTGTATGAGCTTGAGAGAGAGAGCGAGAGTGTGATGTGGACAGGGAGATAAGCGATAAGTGGATTGTCAGTGGCTGTCGCACACGCTCATGAGCCAAAACGATATAATAAAAAACTCTTCATAGCTCACAGATGCAAAGGGACGGCAGGTACATCTCCCGCTGTTGGGACTCGGCTTGAGCTCGGGAACCGGAGAGTCGCAGGTTCAAGTCCTCCCCCGGGAAAAAAAACAAGGGCACTGGCGAGGTGCCCGTGAGCAAGGCACCAGACCCCTGCACTGCTCCCCGGGCAGCTGTATATAATATATAGCTGCCCCACTGCTCCTAATACTAGGATGGGTTAAATGCAGAAATGGTGTGTGTGTGTGTGTACATATATGTGAACAATAAAAAAGGATTCAATCCTCCAGATTAAATTGTACCAATCGGTAGGTGAGATGTTTGGTATTCAGAGGTATTGACCGGAAATACGAGGACGATACACCAATGGGGGGAAAAACAAAAATGCTACAGCGTTGAAGGACTACACAAACATGTGTGCCTATTACACCTATTAGGTGATAAAGGGCCCTGTTCTAGGGCCGTTCCTCGGCGTGGGAGAATGTTCCAGGCCCGTCCGTGTTTCCTGTTCCCTCGACGGTCGGGAGTCGTGCGCCTCAATTCCCAGGCTGCACCCTCTTGATACGTGATTGTACCGTGGAAATTATTGTCTCGCAAAAAAGCAATTTGTTTTTCTTCATCTCGGAGTAGTGGCACGGGTGACTGTGTGGTTGTTATTATTATTATATTATTATATTATTATTATTATTATTATTATATTGTGAGAGAAGATGAATAAAAGAGAAAAATAGACAGGGTTGCTCCTTTCCACCTGCAATAAAAAAATATAAATCGATGTAAGTTGTTAGATTGTCCCTCCTTCACGGGGACGGACTTTCAGTGATCCTCGTGTGGCTGCAGGGGGGAAAACTTCTAAGTCCTTTATTTATTTATTTTTAGATGCGATCCAATCCTTGTATTGTTGTGCCTTCTGAGGAACCATTGTCATGTGGCTGGCCTTTATGTTACCTGGTAATGGATTTATATAGCGCTTTTATCCAAAGCGCTTTTCAAGTCATGCCTCTCATCCATCCATTCATTCACACATTCAACCACCGAGGGCGGAGTCAGCCGTGCAAGGAGACAGCCAGCAGGTCAGGAGCAGTTAGTGTTAGGGGAGGAGCCGGGGATCGAACCAGCGACCTTTCGGTTTTGAGGTGACCGCTCTACCTCCTGAGCTGTACTGCCGCCCAGGTGGGGTCAGTTGTTGTTGTTGTTTATGAGCTCTTAGGAGTGAGTGATGGGGATAAGGCAGGAGGAGAGATGATAAACACACACGTCATGCATTCAACTGGTGATTGTGCGACATTGTAAAGAACAGCCCACACGGGTCGGGTTGATTGTGGATGATTTATCAGCGGGGGGGAGGCGGGGGGTGGAGGGGGGTAGTGGGTGTGTTGGGGGGGAGGGGGGGGGGGGGGGTTGTGTGCGTATACTTACTCTCGCAAAAACAAGCCGTATTTCAGGCTAATCAGGCCCATGCATGTCGCCGCTAGCCGTCTCGGCGCTTTATGCGCGCCAATAAAAGGTCCCGGATTCGGTTGCCTGCAGTGGAGATAATTTAGGAGCAAAGGAAAAGGTGGAATAAAGTAAGAGAGTAAAAAAATGAAAGAAAAAAACCCCCACATAAACATCCGGCACAACAAAGATCTAAGTAATGAATCAGCGCGCGCCGTGCGTCTCCGTCACGTGGGCCACGGGGCTCTTCAGCAGGTCCTTCTAATAAGTGGGTATTTTAATTGGGAACACCGATTTCTCCCCACACCTCAAAAAGGAAATATTATATTATATTTTGTTTTCTTTGTATTGTGTTTTTATGTGTGTTGCAGTTCCTTCTCACTCCTTTGATGATAATAACCATAATTATAAAAAAAAAAATTATAAGAATCATTTAAATGATTTGCAGGTCAACGATGACCTCCCCAAAACAACACTTGAATTTGTTTTAAGATCATCGTCATTCAAATACTGCCGTTAAAATGAGGATTCTGAAATGACTCACACTTTAATAGTCATGTTTATCGTTGTTTGTGTTGTCTGTGTAGTGTGACCCACTACAGTAACATTGTACTTCAGTGGTGTGGGGAGGTAGAACAGTATACCTCTATTCTAAAATAAATAAATAATAATACAAAATATATATATAAATAAATATATGGTTAGGGTTTTATATTATATATATATATATATATATATATATATATATATATATATATATATATATATATATATATACAGCGTATATATAACCATTATTAAATATGACTTGGGGGACATTTGTAGGTGAGCAGGAGGGATTGACAGAGAGGTCTCTTTGATCATGTGTTCCTACACCCACACACACCGAGTCAATTATAACTCTCTTACACAACACCCCTCTGAACACACACACACACGCACGCACGCACGCACACACACACACACACAATACCACTTTTCTCCGCTCCTGACTCACCCTCATGCATGCTGGGAGCACATGGTCACCAACTCACAGCCGAATGGTCAAAATACTGTTCCGCTAAATGCAGTGTTTGGACATGAAGTGACATGGGATCATCCAGTTACTTTGTGTGTGTGGTGGGTGGGTGGGCGGGTGCTTGTGCGTGTGCACGTGTGTGTGTGTGTGTGTGTGGGCTGCTTGCTCATTTTGTGCTCCATTGACAGGAAGCAGCACTCTTTGTCTCAGTCCCATTCACCAGAGGTGTTAAAACATGCTTTACTCCCCCCCCCACTTCCATTTGATGGCCAATTGTTTATCCACTCACAAAACAACACAGGTGGACTTTAGGAATCAGCCTTGTGTTTTACTCTCACTGCGTGATTGAGGGCGGCAGGATAGCTCCTAGTCTGTTGGGACTTGGCTTGGGAACCGCAGAAGGTCGCCGGTTCAAGTCCCCGGGGGAAACACCCCGGGAACTGCCGAGGTGCCCTTGAGCAAGGCACCAGACCATTACACTGCTCCCCGGTGGGGCGCTGTATATAAAAAAAATAGCTGCCCACTCTCCCTAATGAGGATGGGTTTAATGCAGAGAAACACATGTCACTGTTTGTGTGTACATGTATTTGAGTAATACGTCATAATATGTCAAATAAAGAGGATTCTATACTTTAGATTGTATGTATATATATTTTGTGTTTTCGGATTTGCACGACTGTACATAGGGCCACTACTATATATATATATATATGTATATGTATATAAAATTCCACGTCATTATATTTCTATAAATGTATATATATATATATATATATATATATATATATATATAATTCGATGTACAGTATATTTGGCTATTTTAAATCAGTTTATTTTGTGTAGTTTACTTTTTAAAAAATGTTTACTTTTCAATTCTAATTCTAAATCTGGAGGATTGAATCCTCTTTATTGCTCACATAAATGTACACACACAGTGAAATGTGTTCATCGTAGTATTAAGAGCAGCTATTGTTATATACAGCGCCGGGGAGCAGTGTAGGGGTCTGGTGCCTTGCTCAAGGGCACCTCGGCACTGCCCAGGAGTTTCGGGGGGGCAAAAACCAGCGATCCTTCTGGTTCCCAAGCCAAGTCCTAACAGACTGAACTATCCTGCTGACCAAAAACATGATGTAGTGTGTGTGTGTGTGTGTGTGTGTGTGTGTGTGTGTGTGTGTGTGTGTGTGTGTGTGTGTGTGTGTGTGTGTGTGTGTGTGTGTGTGTGTGTGTGTGTGTGTGTGTGTGTGTGTGTGTGTGTGTGTGTGTGTGTAAGAGTGACTGTGAGGATTGATACACAATTCCGTTGTACTCGTGCCATGCCGAATAATAAAGGCATTCGGGTGGTGATTGTTATTCTGTTTTCCTGTTTTTTTCTAATGTATTTTCCCCTCCGTCTCTCGTCTTTCTGGCGTAGGTGTTGGGCGGTGTTGGAGATAGTGCCCCAGACCTCCTCCTCCTCCTCCTCCTCCTGGGACCACGGGGTGGGGAGCGGGGGGGCGCCCGGTGCCAACTCCAGCCTCAGCGCCGTCACCCCCTCCTCACCACCTCCTCCTCTTCCTCCTCCTCCTCCTCCTCCTCTTCCTCCTCCAGAGTACTCGTACATTTCGCTGGAGGCGTGAGTTCACATCTTTTTTTGATTCTCTTATTTTTCAGGGCTGTTTTTCGGCTGTTTTTCTTGGTTTGTTTTGTTGTTATTGTTTATTTTGGCGCTGGTAGAGGAGCCCCAGAGGGACAAACACAGAGGGGGGGGGGGGGAACGGAAGATGTAAGCAGAAAAGTGGTGGTCCTGGGGTTCTGCTTGCTTTGTCTGCCGTTTGAACTTATCAAAAAAGTAATAGAGTTTTCGCCTCCTCCCTTTGCTTTTACCCACCCCCACCCCCTCTCCCACCCCCTCTCCCACCCCCACCCCCTCTCCCACCCCCTCTCCCACCCCCTCTCCCTCCCTCCCCCTCTCCCACCCCTCTCCCCCTCTCCCACCCCCTCTCCCTCATGCCCTGATCTGTCTTTCTTTCTCTCTCTCACTCTTTCTCCCTCTTGCATGCTCTCTCTCTCTCTCTCTCTCTCTCTCACTCTCGCTCTCGCTCTCGCTCTCGCTCTCTCTCTCTCGCTCTCTCTCTCTGCCAGTGACAGCTTCACAGTGACGGCTACTATGTCCACAGTGTACACATTTAACTAACAGTTACAAGGAAAACCAGTAATGGAATGCCATGCTTTTGAATGACAATGGATTGTACTCTGAGTAGTATATAAAGTAAGAAAATAAAATATAAAAGCTATACAGTATATATATTCTTTTTTTGTGTGTGTTTGTATTTTAGCATATAAGTATTGAAGTATTTAAAGATATAATTAGATATAACAGCTACATGTGTTACATTACACTGATAACACCATAGTTATACAAATTAGGATATAATTACGACATAGTTATTTTTTTCCGTAGACCACGTTGCCGTATGCCCGAGTGGCTCTTGTTTCGCACAGAGCCACCGGTGAGAGAATAGTTCCTACGGTGGAGTGTGTGTGTTGTTCTCTAAATGTTAAGCCAGGCAAAACCATACGTCTGGATCCTCCTGTGGCATTAAAGTCACTCATGCATGCAGATGCAACAACACTATGCGGGCAAAACGTACACGTGCACAGAAAGGAGCCCAGTGATATGCATGCCTGCAGATTTTACCTTCAATAATTTAGTGATGTTTGTTCAAGGCACAGGCCCATGGGGGCAAGTGTCTGTGTGTGTGTGTGTGTGTGTGTGTGTGTGTGTGTGTGTGTGCGTGTGCGTGTGTGTGTGTGTGTGTGCGCGCGCGCACCCGTGTCCTGTCTGTCCGTCGGTGCGGGTGTGGGTTCACTGAGTGAAGCAGCCTCTCAGACGGAGGAAGGCAGATGCACTTGTCTTTTTTTCGACATTAAGAGGGGTTAAGAGGGGTAACCCTCCCATTAACACACTCACACGTGGCAGAACATGCACCGGGGTTTCCGAGTCCGGACCACAAACACTTAAACGTTATTCATCCGTTCATCCCCCTTCCGTTTGTGTCCGGAGACTCCCCCCCCCCCCGCTCTCCATCTCAAACCGGCCACGTTCTCCTTGACGGCAATGTCCTGCCCCGCAGTTTAGCCTCCTGTCAAATCAAATGACATGGGGGGTGGGGATGGGGGGGGGGGGGGTGGTGGGGGGGGGGGTGGTGGGGGGGGGGGTGGGGTGGTGCTTGACATGAGGAAGAATATATCAGCCGTCCATATGTCAGCATGCACAATGCAGAACTCCCACACCCCCCCCCCCCCTTCACACTCCATCTTCACCCCAGCACCACTTCCCCATACGACGAGTACCAGTGGGTTTCCGAAGGCCTTCTTAGAATTCACCGCAGCGGGCACACACACACACACACACACACACACACACACACACACACACACACACAGCACACAGCACACAGCACACAACACACAACACACAACACACACAGCACACACACACACTCACACGGCCCCGCCTCCTCACTAGCCATATATACACCCCCTCCCCTTACTCCCCCCCCCCCCCCACACACACACTCTCTTCATTCCTTTGATTTGCAGAACAAACCGTTTCTCATTTTGATTGCATGGCCTAATTTTTTTTTATGTTTTATTGCAGGTTTTTTCTTCTGCTTTTTTTTCTTCTTCTTCTTCTTCTGCTCTTTCTCACTTTCTCTCTCACTCTCTCGCTCTATCTCGCGCTCGCTCGCTCGTACCCGCCAGCGCTCATTGTCCGTCTCTCTCTCTCTCTCTCTCTCTCTCTCTCTCTCTCTCTCTCTCTCTCTCTCTCTCTCTCTCTCTTTTAGTTTTTTTTAAATAGCAGGGCTAGTTGTTTCTCTCAGCATGGCCGGGGCGACAGCGTAAGCCCCGGTCTAACTCCCTATCTCCTCTCTCTCTCTCTCTCTCTCTCTCTCTCTCTCTCTCTCTCTCTCTCTCTCTCTCTCTCCACTCTCTTCTCACCAAGCGGTGGCAGCGGCAGTGGTGGTGAGATGGTGGTGGTAAGATAGTGGTGGGGAGAGAGAGGGTTAGGGTTTTTCAAAGTCCAAGTGTGCCCCCTAGTGGAACATTAACTCCGTCGTTCAGGGGGCGAAATTGGGAAATCAAGGGAATTGGTTTGTGACGTATCACAAACCAACTTCAATTCAGCTCAACTCGTCTCTCCTTGGCCCCTTTTGTATTCTGGGGGTTTTTTTTAAAGAGAGAACGAGAGGAGAAGGACAAACACCGATGTGACGAAGTGACTGAGCAGGAGAGATTTGGGAAAAGCCTCTGGTAGCCTCTCCCCGCTATTCTAATGTCCGTGTGGGGGCGGAATATCAGACTATCTGCATGCTGGTGGATCAGAGTCGGTCTCACTGGGTAGATAAGGGAGATTGAAGGGTGTGAAGCGCGGTACGGCTAGAACCCAGGCGGTTTTGGCCGGGGCCGTTTTTTTTTGCGATGGTTCAACCTGCCTACATGGCAGCTAAGTTGGCGGCAGTATAGCTCAGGAGGTAGAGCGGTCGCCTCACAACCCGATAGGAAGGTTGCTGGTTTCGATCCCCCGGCTCCTCCTAGCAAAAACTGTCGAGGTGTCCTTGAGCAAGACACCCCTAACCCTAACTCCTCCCCCACGGGCGCTGTATAAATAGCTGCCCACTGCTCCTAATACTAGGATGGGTTAAATGCAGAGAACACATTTCACATGTATGTGACCAAGAAAGAGGATTCAATCCTTTCGTTTTTTTAAATGTCCCTCAACCCACAATGGACTGGGTTTTCAAACACGGGTGTTGCTCATAACACTCATTCTGGGTCTCCCAGGGCACGGACTGAACCAGTGACGAGATAACACGCACGTTTGCTGTGTCCAAAAATCACCCCCTACATCACTCACTGCATAGTGCACTGGATAGGGAGTTTTGTCATTTTGTAGTGCTGTCCGAATGTGTGTAGTGGGAATTATTGTACCCTAGAGAGGGGCACTCATCGTATCCCACAATGCATTGTGAAAAGAAGTGTACAACAGATGGTCCCTAACCGAGCGTGCATATACCGCCATGCGTTGCGGTGAAAGGAAAACAGCAGCTGGACGTGAAGCAACGTCCTCCGACGTAGATCTGACATGTTTAATTATGAGACAGCAATGACCTAATTAACGGAGACTCCGGTAGCGTCCCAAAGTAATTCTTCATTTTGCAGATAAGCCCACCATATCCTTCAGTCCAGTGTTGTCCAGTGGCAGCACGGGTCATTGTTAATAATATAATGTCGACAAGGATGCAAAAAAAACATACCTTTGAATATGTATTTCCTTTTTAACCCATGGCTAATGCGGATGTCTCCGTCTGTATAGCCCTAATATGATAATGGAGGTAGATGGACTTCTCAGCTGGCCTATTCCCTGACTGCTTCCTTAGGAACGTTAGGTGTGCCTTTTTGTTCGGCTATTTAGTTCGTCTTCACATCTGTCACATACCGTCCCGTACAATGCAGTCCGATGCTTCTTTCCCCCCCCCGTTAAAAAAAAAAACTCCAGCCTATTTCACGCCCGGAGTTGGATTAGATTCGGTATTAATTGGGGATTAAGGTTGCTGTACTGTGATCCTGTTAGCGTTTACACGCCGCTGTTAGGCGCTGTGGTCGTGTTGCCAAACTGGTCGTTCATCAATCGGTGAGAAATGATGTTCAACTGATGAAACTCAACACATTTGCGGACAGTGAATTTAAATGAACAGCTGGCTATAGCGATGTTTGGCTGTTAATATTAGGCCTTGGTGTTGCTGCCAAATACCAACAACGGAGGAAACATAATAATATTTGAGTTCCTTGTGGACACGGCATGATGCATAATTTACCAACTGACGGGTATGAGGCCGGAAAGATATGGCCCGTGTTCACTCCACTAGCTTTAAGGCGGTTTATTGGTTTGTTGGTGGTTATTTGTGCATGTGTTATTATGTTTGTATATGTCCTATAACTTCATGAACACTAGACATTGATTTGCATTTCTAGAATGATTATGTACATGTTGAGTTAGACTCGGACTCCAGACTTTGTGACTGGACTATGACACTGGACTACGACACTGGACTACGACTATGGACTACGACTCTGGACTACTACACTAGTAGTCTACAACACTGCGACTACAATAATGGACTATGACTCTAGACTACAACACTGGACTACAACTCTAGAGTCTAAAGTCGACACTGGACTACGACTCTAGAGTCTACAGTCGTAGTCCAGTGTTGTAGTCTAGAGTCTAGACTACAACACTGGTCTACAACTTTGGACTACGACTCTGGACTATGATACTGGACTACGATACTTGACTATGACTCTGGACTATACAACACTGGACTACGACTCTGGACTACGACACTGGACACTCAGTGATGTCAGTCAGCTATTGATTTGAGGAGGTTTCACTTCGATCTGCTGATTATAGCCACTAGTTTACTCGTCTTCACGCTTGTAACCAAAATATATTCCACCCGAGTGACAGGCAGCGTGGGCCGGTGACAGCAGAACCTTGGTGTTAATACTACGGTCAACACATGATGAGACCTGAAGCTACGCTGAGCGTAACGGACCGCTCGGATTCTCCGCCTCGGCACTCTGCTCAGAGTTCAAACAAGTTCAACTTTGACCCCGGTTACCATAGGCGCTCTTTTTTAACATTCTGAATCTAACTAAAGCTAAATTCAAAACAGCGGTCTTCACTTCTACGCCTAAAAAAACTTGATTTGAGTTAAAACACTGAGCTCTCGTCCGTTTCTGTTTGTGAAGAGCATTGAAAAATGTATATATATATATATATATGTATATATATAACACAATATATCTGGATGTCAGGATTGAATATAGTCCAATATTTATATAAAACTTCAAGCAGAGACCATTTTCATACAAATCAGGGAACTATGAGAAGTAGCCTTCTCGACTAATCTCTCGTGCTAATTTCACTTCATAAGGTTGCATGTATGATGCATTTAGTTAGTTGTTTTCACAGTAAAAACAAAAAACTAAAGACTTCTTATTTTAATGTGCATCTCTGACAAGCCTAGCACACAACGTGAAGCAAGAATAGACCCTCACCTCGCGTCACCGCAGTGACTTCGCTAGGATCCTCCACAACACACAAGACACCAATGAACATTGTGCCAACCAGCTTAATGTCAAGTGGGCCAGATGTTCAATGTATCAGCGCTCTCTCCTGTGTGTAGGTATGTATGTATGTGTGTGTGTGTGTGTGTGTGTGTGTGTGTGTGTGTGTGTGTGTAGTGATGGCTGGTTCAACCTGTGATGAACCTTGATTGGCCAATGCGCCACAGGTGTGTGCAGCCTCACCCGGCCACAGAGTCTAGCCAGCCTGATGCCAGGTAAGGCTGCATCAACCAGCCACCGACCACACACACACACACACACACACACACTCATCACACACACTCATGACGCAGTGTGAATGCCAATCTATAGCCTGGGTACCTGTACATACAGTACATACATGCATGGTACCACACACACACAAACATACACCACCAGGTGCCTTTCTCAAGGTGTCAGATGTCTGGGGGGACCTTACCTACCACCTACCTACAACCTTCCCTGCAAATATAGCAGGCTCACCCTTGATACAAATATATCATTCACTTTTGCTTGGCATTGCATCAAGACAAGAGGAACAGAGAGAACTAGTGTGAACTATATACTGGCTGATTTTACGTACAGAGACCGGCTATTTGTTTCACCTTTTCTTTTTTTTAACCAGCCCTGTGTACTGAATAGATGAAAAAAATGATTACCTATTTTAATGTAGCATTATTTAATCATTTGAACAGCTAGGTGCTATTTTCTTTGCACCCATTTCAAACTTTTTCTACTCTCTTTTTTTTGTTCACTACCCTGTCTGTCTGTCTGTCTGTCTGTCTGCCTGATTGATCCATCTAATTGATATATGAATCTATTAGCCTATTGACCCCTGAGGTCTTTGATCTTCCGCTCGTTAACTCCTCCTCCTCCTCCTCATCTTCCTCGTTGGGGTCCTCCTATGGTTTCTCTCTCTCTCTCTCTCTCTCTCTCTCTCTCTCTCTCTCTCTCTCTCTCTCTCTCTCTCTCTCTCTCTCTCTCTCTCTCTCTCCACTACTCTGGACTCCAGGCTTTCTCCCCCAACACAGTCGATGTGGTGTGAAGCTCACACCGCCTCAGAGTCACCGGGGAGGATTTACATCCCTCTGCTAAACACAACATGGATTTTTCTTTCTTTCTTTCTTTCTTTCTTTCTTTCTTTCTTCATTTCTTTTTTTCTTTCTTTCTTTCTTTTTTCCTTTAATTTCTTTCTTTCTTTCTTTCTCTTCTTTCTTTCTTTCTTTCTTTCTTTCTTTCTTCATTTCTTTTTTTCTTTCTTTCTTTCTTTTTTCCTTTAATTTCTTTCTTTCTTTCTTTCTTTCTTTCTTTCTTTCTTTCTTTCTTTCTTTCTTTCTTTCTTTCTTTCTTTCTCAACCCCCCTCTCTGTGCCACATCATACACATCATACCACATGTGCACTGGTTTAACATTTAGTAGCTTTGAAAGTATTTATTCATGGGTATGTTTACACACATATTTGGACACAAACACACACACACACACACACACTCACACACACATAGTCAATGTACTCATGTAGTCATTATTATAAAAACACACAAATGTCCAGTATATCTTTTCTAAAAAGGGATTTTTCTATTCAAGTCATTTCTTTGGGGGGGGATAAGATTGATTCCAATGTATTTTGGGGTTGTGGTTATTTAAATGTGAGCAGTGACTAGTGTTAACTGTGAATCGTGTCTGATACCCCTTTAGTTGTTTGAATAAATTACAATAGCAGCAGTTGAGACAAATACATAATACAAATGTACACTTAAACACTTGTAGTGCAGTCGGGCCAGTGTAAACACAAGGTCTTGATTAGATAGTTAATTACCATTTGTTACCCCAGCACCATTTTACAGGTTTTTCTTCTCGGCCCTGGGAAGCCCCTTGCTATGCAGGCGCTGGCCTATTTCCAGGCAGAAACCCAAGAGAACGGGATTACATTTAGAGAGAAAAATCTAAACGAGAGCAAAAATAAAGAGCCGCAAAAAGTACTGAAGTAAAGCCTCACCCAAATGCATTTTAAAGGACCGCTATTTTGCCACCAGGTGTGAGTGTGATTAGCCATTACAAGCCGCTTCAAAGTTGTCATTTTTGTCACGGATTAGCATTTTTCTGAGGACAGAGTTCTATATGGACGCCAAGGGCCTGTAGTGTTTTTTCGAGTATTGAATAGGACCGTGGGTCTATTCACAGGCCGTGTACGTGTATTAGAAATAAGAGGGGGGGAAATAGGTCTGTTATTTGGTTCTTCTCATCATGCTGAGCTCTCTCTGCGTCGTTGCTCAAATCCATATCTGACTTGACGGCGCCCGGCTAGCTAGCTAGGAACATCACACGTCTGGATGAAGAGGCGTACAGCAGCCGTCGATGGTTCCCGCTATGGGTCAAAGGGGGCTGATGTTGTGCTCTTTTTAAAGCAGAACCGCGTCTTTGGGCCCCCCCCCCCCCCCCCTCCCGAGGTGGGGAGAGCCCTATTTGGTCATCTGACGAAAGAACGAAAGACGGAACGGAAACGGCGGATCACACTGTAAAGAGTTACTTGATCCCCAATGTTGGTGCTAAGGGGGAGCCAAAAAACACAAGAAGACCAACACATGCACCATACGTACGCACGTGGACCACATGCGAGGATAATGATGGTTAAGTGGAGATTCATATTGAGAGTCATATGGTACTCAAACCCTCCTAGCAGGTTCCTAGCGGGGGGGGGGGGGGGGGGGAGGGTGGCTTGACACCGCCGTCTTGCCTAAGCAGACAACAACAGCAACAGCAGAAATAGAAAGATAAACGGATATATTTTTACATCTAGAGAATGACGAGGAGCCTATTAAGCGGGTGGTGGAGGGGGGGGGGGGGGGGGACAGAATCATTTGAAAAGAAACAAGCAAGAGCAAATAGCTTTTCCGTTAACAAGATGGACGGAAATAGACACCGTGTTGTTCTCCCCGTTAGGTGGCCAAGAGCGCGCCAGCTCGTTAGCGGTGAGTGGCCCCGACCCCCCCCCCCCCACCCCCTCCTCAGCACAGCAGGGGGGGGGGGGGGTCATCGCTGTACCAAAACAACGCACGCTAATGAAAGTCAGTAGGGAGAATAATGTCTTCTCTGTGAGCTCCTTCCTGCACCCGCCCCACGCTTTGCATTTATTGGTATTCATTCAGGGGGGGGGGGGGGGACTGAGCCAATCGGTATAACGGATCTCGCCAGGATGATATCTGGACAAAAACAAGGTAATAAGGAGAGAGGCCGAGGTAGAGGCACACAGGGACCTGAGTCGACCAACAGCCGTCGAAACCCCAAGACCGACGGACCGGCGGAGGCAAAAACACCAGAGGTCAACCATAACAACAAAGTGTTTTATTTATTTATCACATGCACAACAACACAGAGGTCACATCTGAACAGTGCAATCCTTCGATCGTGTTCGGCGGTAAGTACGTGGTAGGCATAGAAAGATATGCAATTGTTGTAAATATATTATATATAAATAATATATAGTAAAAATGGCAAAGAAAAAGTCATGAATAACAAAAACTAGCCGCCGTTCCAGAGACTGTAGGGATGAGGAATACGAACAATGAGAATAGAATGTGTGTTAAATATTATGAATGTAAAGTGTAGGAGTTATTAAATATTATAAATATAAAGTGTAGGAGTTATTAAATATTATAAATATAAAGTGTAGGAGTTATTAAATATTATAAATATAATGTATAGGGGTTATTTATTATTATAGATACAAAGTGTAGGAGTTATTGAATATAATAAATATAAAGTGTAGGGGTTATTGAATATTATATATGTAAAGTGTAGGATCAATATGACATTGAATTGCGGTGATGCTCATTGTGATGTCAGGGGGGGGGGGGGGTTAGGGTCATGTGACCAGCGTAATCACTGAGGTTAACTTGGCCACTTGAGACGCCTGAGGGCATCCTGGGGGTGGGGGGGGGGGGGGGAACAAACAGTGTGTGAGTCTCTTGTGATTTCCCCCTGTGCTTTCCTAAGGCATCTGGCGTGGGGGTAGATGCTTTGCACCGAGGGGGAGGTGGCAGCCAGCGAATCGCTATTCCCATGATTTGGTGGAGAGAGAGAGAGGAGGGAGTGAAACGAGGACAGAGAAACACTCTATCATTGCTGTTCAGTACAGGGTGGACACATACGAGCACTATAAAAGCAAGAAGAAAGGAGAGTGTGTATGTGTGTAAGGGTGTGTGTGTGTGTGTGTGTGTGTGTGTGTGTGTGTGTGTGTGTGTGTGTGTGTGTGTGTGTGTGTGTGTGTGTGTGTGTGTGTGTGTGTGTGTGTGTGTGTGTGTGTGTGTCTTCGCAACATTTATCACAAGCAGACACCTTGACCCTTTGTCGTGAAAAGTGAGAGAGTGTGCCAGTGTGACCCGGCAGTTCACACAAATGGCAGACCGGTGACCTTGTGACAAACACAGCAGCACAGGGAAACGTGTCCAGGCACAAACGCTGCTGAACTGTGGCTGTTCCCCTCGGGAAACACATCCACACTCCTCGGCCTCTTCACATGAGCTCCATAGAACCCCTGCAAATGGTTTGACGACCTTGTTTAGTTAGGATATCATTGAGAGACATATTTTCTTTCTTGCCAGTGATTTGGTTATGTGTTCTTTGTTACCTCAACCATCGAAGATGGGAGGAGGTTATGTTTTTTGGCCCCTGTTTTTCTGCCTGTCTGTTTGTCTTTTTGTGCTTGTCTTTTAGCAAGATAACACAAAAAGTTACGGACGGAATTGGAGCGAATAATTGTGGTGGAGATATGCGCTCTACATTTCATTGTATTACATTTAAGTAATTTAACTCATTTGACTCTTTTGTCTAAAGCGACAATCGTGCGAAATAACCCGTCACCAAAATCAAAAGTGCATTTCATTCCTAACAAGTCTCCAAAAACTAAACTCAGCTAAAAATACAATAAGTTGACAAACTATAGCTCTTCTGAGTGCCTTCTAGTTTTCTATTGTTGTTTACTGCTGCCATTTGTACACACATGCTTAGCCGTCCCTTGATAATGACCAAGAGTTTTGTTGAACGCACTATTGTAAGTCGCTTTGGACAAAAGCGTCTGCTAATTGACTGTAATGTAATGAAATGTATGAAGGAAAGCCACTGAAGGCCTTGGTGTATTAATGCCTGGAAGTGAATGTCTCTGTTGAACTGTCTGCTGGGTGCGTTCACAACAGGATTTGAGAGTTTCAATTCATTTGAAACTTTTTTTTTTCTCCCCGATAGGTCTGAAAAAGCAGGAGAAATCGCCACGATTCCACTGACTAAAGTAAGATTGCGCCGTTTGCCCGCTGACACTATATACAATGTATTTATATACATATATGTATATTATATAATATAATATAAAATAATGCTACTGCCCAGACATCCGATCCACACTTCCACTGTGTTGAGATGATCAAAGACATTTATACATAGACTCTGCATTGACCTTTGGATTGTGCGTCAACGCCCTATCGGAGAGGCCAGGACTGGCCTGTAAACACAAACAAGTAAACAGGGGAGCTCTATATATATATATATATGTATATAATTATCGTTATAGTGCTTTTTATCCATGTGTTTACCGGCCACTCTTGGCCTCTCTCTACTTTGGGCTCCTCTCAAGGACACAGGACACAGGATGCTGGTTTAACCTGTGGGCCTTGATTACCTAGGGACCCCCCACACACAGGTGGTGTGCAGCCTCACCCAGCAGCCCCAGAGTCTAATCATTCTGACTGGGGCCAGGTGAGGCTGTCTAAACCAGCCACCAACCACCTCACACACGCTCCAATTCTCCTGGAGATGCTCCAATTCTCATCTCTGTGGAGAGCTACCACACCTCGCGTAACAAACGAACGACAGCTCCATCACTATATGTTTCTTTTAACCAAAGGTATATCTAGGTCATACACACCAAAGGCAAGATAAGCCTAAACAAGAAAGAGCAGAGAAAGTAACGTAATGGTGGAAATGCGTAAAAAAAAAAAACATGAACATGAAAAGACTCCATTGAGGGAAAACAATCGTTTTACACAACACTTACAGATGAGATGTCTCACAAAAACAGGATTCTTTTTGCCCGCTGACGAGGTGGCGGTGGCACCCGGCGGAGAGTGAATATAAACAAGGAAATCGGCGAACTCAGTCGCAGTGATAGTCAAACGAAGCAGGGCGTGTGTTCCACAGTTCCCGGTACTGACGAATCCTCATCATCTTTAACCGCTGGAGGACTGGAGAACAACAACCATAACAAGGCCATGGCGGTTCTCTCTCTTCTTCTTCTTCTTCTTCTTCTTCTTCTCCCATTAGACTTGCTCTCCCGCAGACTTTTAAAAGCTTGGCAACAGAGGGCTAAAGGATTATTTTTGGCATGAAGAGGCAGAGAAAGTGTAAAAAGGGTTGTCATCCATTAGGAGCTTTATGAACACATAGAAGATGGACTCTTAAATCTTAAATGTTAAACAGACACTGCCGGCCGTTTTTCGGTGATGCTGGAAACTTTAGGGCTACGCTTTTGGTTTTCGTTGGGAAGTTGGAACAGCCTAATTCTGATATGGCAACTTGGTAAACAGATTATGGACTTAGTAGATGTTGATGAATGGGAGCGATAGACCAACCCAATACCCAAACAGCAGCATATTCAAAAAACACCCACCAGTAAATAGTTTGTGTGTAAATTAGTAAGTAAAGTAAAGTTTATTTATACAGCGCCCTTTCACAGACACCAGTCACAGAGTGCTTCACAGCTGACAAACTAAATAAATCAGTAAACATCAAATGAATAAAAAACCAAGAACAGCAGATAAAAATACACTGGCAAAAACAGACTCAAGAAAAAACATAAAATCACCACAAGCTACTCAAACGCCTGCTGTCTAAACACAGAGTCCGAGGACCTTATACTAGTTGAGAGACTGCTGGAACTGCTGCTGCCTCTAAAAAGCACCATCGCCCCCAGGTCTTAAAATGTGCCTTAGAGCTCAGCACGAGGTGAGGGGGTGCAAAAGGTCCACAATATAAACACCCACTACGATTGTTATCCCAAACCTGATGGGAACGTCTCGACGTTACGACGGTAATTCATTTTTAAGCACCTGGCTCATTAGCAGTAAGTTGCAAATAGTTGCTGCAATCACTAAGGATATTGTTAGTTGTTAATAAGTGTGCTGCTTATCAGGTCGCTCTTTAGTTAGAGAGATGCTTGAGCCTCGAATGAGATCTAACCTGTATACATAAAGGTGGAATAGGTCAAAGCATTCTCTCTCAGCGCTCCCCAGGCTGGTGTGTGTTTTGCGTTTTGTTCGTGTTCAGGGCAGAATGGAGAGCGTTTTGGGAATAGGCCTACAGTGAGCTTGTCTATCCGACATCTGTCTCTGAGCTAGCTAGCCCCGTGCGTGATTCTGTACTAAAAAATAAATACTAAATAAAAATAGACTTTATTTCCTCACAAAGGGCTTTTCCCCCAAACCCAAACAATTTGACTTTCCTTCTCTTTTGAGGCTTTTCTACAAGTGTCTCCAGCTCCTTCCAGCCATGTGCTCCCCGGTCCTCTTCTCCTGAGAGTCTAGGCTCTTGTCTGTTTCCCCAGTGCAGCTTCAAGTAGGTGGCTTAAGCACCTACACCTGGCAGAGTTGTGGGGCATGCTGGGAGATGTAGTTTGTGGACCGGTGGCCATTTTGGGATGTTGCAGCTGGTCTACAAGGGGAATATTGCACCCCCCTCTATAACCTGTCCTCTCGTGATGCCACAATGCATACACAAGTCTCCTCTCTAGTAGAGTGAGCCCCGAACATGGAGTAACAGAATCCTTATTTCACAGTTTTCCCACGTTTACTGAGATGAGGGAAAGTTTACATTTGAAGAGCAATAAAGCCTTTTTGAGACAACTTAAAGTGGGGGCACCAACAGTTCAGTTCCTCTGCTTATCTTTACGACTCGCAGCTGCAAGCATTTCCCCCTCTCTGCCCACTCTTTACCAGGTTAGTTAGTTAAGTCCCCAGGTTATAGTAGAGGCTATTCATAGGAAAACAGAGAAAAGGATCAAATAAAGCTACATTCGGTTTTTTCCATCACACTGCTCAAAGGAACAAAGTACATTTAGGGCAGCCATGTACCCATCAACAGGGAAGGCTGTATGTAATCATGGCTGAAGCTAAATGAATGCTGGCTTGACAGGTTTGATTGGTGTATGCAGTATGTGTCAGTGTATGCAGTATGTGTTGTGCGATGTCGTGTCAGTCAAGCCAGGGATAGGAAACGATATGTCATTCAGTCCTGACTGCTTCTAAGTTCAGTTGTCTGACTGCTTCTAAGTTCAGTGGCCTGACTGCATGCAATGTGTTTTCTATTGCCTGCGGGCCATTCATCAGGCCAGGCCACTGGTTCCACCAATTCCTGGTGTCCCCCTAAAATGATAGTAATTATTATTATTATTATTATTATATTATTATTATTATTATTATTATTATCATTTGCTCATACTTCATTCTTATGGCTGTCTGGTACACATTTGTTTTAGATTCAAACGCAGGTTCATTGTTAACCACACAATGTGATGTCAATGCGCATGTGTGTTAGAGATGCTTTTTCTAACCAGGAATATTGCATCTGCATCTTTCTGTTTGGACTCTGGACTATTTTTACAAATTAAATATGTAGTCTCAAAGAGAGTGATATGTGATCTGCAGGGAAAGAACACCTTTGTTGTTAAATGTGACATTGTGTTGTTCTATCTGGGTTTGTTTCACTTGTCAGTTCAGTTGTTCCTCATTTTGACTGCAGTACACATGCAATATTCTTTCTTGCGGCCAATTTAAAGTCTACACAAGCACTCTTTTGTGTATCTGTGTTCAAGGTAGTTTACAATATGTGTGCGTGTGTGTGTGTGTGTGTGTGTGTGCGTGTGCGTGTGCGCGCGTGTGTGTGTGTGTAAATATTGTAAATAAGAAATAGTGAACATTTGAGGAAAGAGAACCTGAACCTGAGACACTTAGATATTTACAGAAGCAAGATTCACAAACAACTGAAGAACAGAATGGATGCATGGAGGATTGAAAAATAACCTCAAGATCCATGGCTCAGAACTTAAGAACATATTCCTAACCTGCTAAGTGAAAAACTAAGCTGTTATCAACTGTCGTGCAACTGCCTTGATCCGAAATACAGTGCGGTATACCTGCAGGCCAGGTCGGTCGAAATAGATGCGTAGCTCTTGAGCACCCCCCAGTGGATCATTTGTGCTATTCTAATATCTAATAATAATCTAATAGCGTAATCTGTCTCATATTAACACTCCAAGCTGCCTACTACCTTAGGTAATATTGCTTCCGGAACCTATTGCCTCCAGAAGTGATTTTGATAGGCTTATTGTAAATGTCCAAATAAATATTTAATAGAACACCATCACCAATATTTGTATTCTACCCTTAATGTTTGTGTATTGTTTCAATATGGGCTTGTAACATGAACGCTGTGTCCCCACGTGACACCCGGTGAGCTATGAATCAGTCCCCGAGGTGACCAGGCCGGGTGTACGGCGCTCTCTAGATTCATGAGGCACGATAAATCAGGTTAAAAGAAAGAACCTGCTTTTATGAACTCCTGGTCCATGGCGAAGGACAGACAGCCAGCCAGCCAGCCAGCCTGCCTGCCTGCCTGCCTGCCTGCCTCTACCGAACCCAGAGTCCCTCCCAATCTCCCGGTCCGTGGTCCAGCTGTTCCCCACCGCAGCTGGAGAACCCTGTTGACTGAAAATATTCATAGAAATGTGTTTTTTTTTCTGCTGCTGCTGCAGGTGACCTTGGGAAATGATGAGAAAATGGGTAACCGCTTCAAAGCGGCTTTTTTTTGGTTATCTCACACAGCTCAAGATAATTGCTCCACTTGGTGGTGGTGGTGGTGGTGTTTTGTTTTTTTTAGAACGTGGAGTAGTAGTTTAGACTGAAGATGACAAACTGTCTTAGGATGAAATAAAGAGAGAGAGAGACTCTCTCTATCTCACTTTGTTTATCTCTCTCCCTCTATATATCTGTATTCCACTGTCTCTCTCTCCCATCCCTCTCTCTCTCTCTCTCTCGCTCTCGCTCTCGCTCTCTCTCGCTCTCGCTCTCCTCTCGCTCTCGCTCTCTCTCTCTCATTCTCTCCCCTGTCTTTCTCTGTCTCGCTCTCTTTATTTCTCTCTCTCGCGCGCTATCTCTCTGTATCACTCTCTCTCTCTCTCTCTCTCTCTCTCTCTCTCTCTCTCTCTCTCTCTCTCTCTCTCTCTCTCTCTCTCTCTCTCTCTCTAACTCTCTGAATCTCTGAATCTCTGAATCTCTGAATCTCTATATCTCTCTGTCTTTCTCTCTGTAGATCATCAACGAGCGCCACAAGGCCTACTGCTGGGTGTCAGAACTGATCCAGGTCTTCATCGCCGTCAGCATCACTGTGTCCTTCTTAGTGATGGGCTCTGCCATGAAACACACCAGTAGGTTTCAACTCCTCTGGAGTCTGTCAGTCATGTGTGTGTGTGTGTCGCTGTCTGTCTGTCTGTCTGTCTTTCTGTCTGTATCTATCTATCATCTGTCCATCTATCTATCTCTGCGATGAAACACACCAGTAGGTTTAAACTCCTCTGGAGTCTGTGTGTCAGTCAGTGTGTGTGTGTGTGTGTGTGTGTGTGTGTGTGTGTGTGTGTGTGTGTGTGTGTGTGTGTGTGTGTGTGTGTGTGTGTGTGTGTCGATGTCTGTCTGTACCTATCTATCATCTGTCCATCTATCTATCTCTATATCTGTCTAACAAACACAGTCTGTTAGCAAACACAGTAGTAGCAAGTCAGAGTTTTTGTCATGGTAGACTGAATGAACTAAGTGTCCTGTGTTGTTCTCCAGTTGATGGCCTGGTGAGCTCCTTGTGGACGGACAGACTAGAGATCTTATCTAAAGCCTGGGAGAGACGCTTCCCCACCAGGCTGCACGTCTGCTCGGCTAAGAGGTAAGATGTTAACCCTCCTACACTCTTTAGGGTGCAGTCTCAGCCCTGCTCCTCAGCCCCTAACCTGCTCCTCAGCCCTGCTCCTCAGCCCCAAACCTGCTCCTTAGCCCTGCTCCTCAGCCCCTAACCTGCTCCTCAGCCCTGTTCCTCAGCCCCTAACCTGCTCCTCAGCCCCTAACCTGCTCCTCAGCCCTGCTCCTCAGCCCATAACCTGCTCCTCAGCCCTGCTCCTCAGCCCCTAACCTGCTCCTCAGCTCCTAACCTGCTCCTCAGCTCCTAACCTGCTCCTCAGCCCCTAACCTGCTCCTCAGCCCCTAACCTGCTCCTCAGCCCTTGCTCCTCAGCCCCTAACCTGCTCCTCAGCCCTGCTCCTCAGCCCCTAACCTGCTCCTCAGCCCTTGCTCCTCAGCCCCTAACCTGCTCCTCAGCCCCTAACCTGCTCCTCAGCCCTGCTCCTCAGCCCCTAACCTGCTCCTCAGCCCTGCTCCTCAGCCCCTAACCTGCTCCTCAGCCCCTAACCTGCTCCTCAGCCCCTAACCTGCTCCTCAGCTCCTAACCTGCTCCTCAGCCCTGCTCCTCAGCCCCTAACCTGCTCCTCAGCCCCTAACCTGCTCCTCAGCCCCTAACCTGCTCCTCAGCTCCTAACCTGCTCCTCAGCCCTGCTCCTCAGCCCCTAACTGCTCCTCAGCCCTAACCTGCTCCTCAGCCCCTAACTGTTAGGCTGTTTACATTAGAATTAGAGCATAACATTTGGTGTGTATTAATTTAGATTAGGTTACTGTATAGATTAGATTACTGTAGATTGTTTAGATTAGGTTACTGTATAGTAGATTGATGTAGATTGTTAAGATTAGGTCACTGAGATACGATATACGATACCGGTGACCGGACCATAGGGTCGGGGGGGGGGGGAGTGATGGTTCCCAGGGTGGTTGCATTCCCTTTGCGATGGCGCTAGATACAGCATCTCAATTGACTAAACTACTCTAACTGACTATAACTAACTATAGCTGAATTACAGCACCAGATGTGTGTATAACGCGTATGTCTACAGCCCACAGGCTCATCGGTAGTGCTTGT
>CM051004.1:18293190-18355690 GCA_027704905.1 Muraenolepis orangiensis
AAGCATACCCTTGAGGACATTAGTCACAGAAATGTAACTGTTAGCAAGAGGTGAACTGGTTCATTATGTTTCTCTATTTGTTACGCCCCCATAGCAGCCCTCTGGTTCACTACTTCAGGTTTATTAGAATGGTACACGGGGTATATGTTACCGCTGGGTTTTTTTCCTTGAGGTCAACAATGTTGAAATATATCCCACAAGCCTCAAGTCTCATCACACATGACTTGAGTATACAATACCTTGCTCACTCATCCCACGCTTCTGGAGTCTTCTGATGGCCGATTTTTTTTTTAATGAAATGTATTTATTTGAATGGTAACCCACGCATGTGCTGAGAAGTCAGCATGAAGTTGTCGAATGAGAGATTTGATTTCATGAATGAAGAATTTCTACTGCAGTTGTTTCTTATTTTGTGTCTTGTTTTCTTCCTTTCTTTCTGTCTTTACGAGTGCCATGGAGATGGTTCTTCACGGCGTGAATAAGAGAGAAGCACATGGAAGGACAGTATGACTGACAGTATTGATCAAAATATTGAGACACACCCACACACACACACACACTCACTTCAACACACACGTCACAGAGCAACACTGAGTGCCAAATTAAAACTAATTTTATTCCCTAAATAATTTACTGTAGTTTTCCTGAGAAAAATAGTACAGACACAATGTAAAAACTGCGCTAACCGAACTTTAAAAGCTTTAAAAAATAAAGAACGACGAATGCCCTCTTTGCTATATATCTATTTTACACTTGAAGGATAGTTAACTCTGTTTTTTTCTATCTGGAGGGTTTGTCTTGCTCTTTCGCACATGTATTAGTATTTACTCTGTAGAAATGTGAATGTATGATGACCGTGTCACTTAAGATGAAGCCATGATCAGATAGCAAACTTTGTGTCAATGTTTTCAATGATTAAAAACATATTCTTTCCCCTTTCATTCTTTCATTTTCCCTGAAATATGTTTGAAGTGTTTGCTTTGTATTGTTTACTGTGATAACCATAGCTTGCCCTGACACAATGTTGAACTAGCATAATGTAATACTAAATGTCCTAAACCTTATGAAATTGGATAAAAAGTCATTAATGTCTTAAAGAGCCAAACCCTGACCGCACATGACCTTTTTATAACTGCTGTCTGTCGTCGGGTATTGCACATAAGATTTTCCCACCACTGCTTTATACTTGTGTAAACTGTGAAGTGACAATAAACTTGACTTGACCTCTGTAGGTGAAGCAGAGAGACAGGATCCTCCCCTGTTCCGTTATCCCAGTCTACCGCAAAGCTATTTCCGGCTTTTTTTCCCCAAATCACTTCCTCATCCCATGCTTTCTACATAGGGAGCTCAATGTAGAGCACTGTACCTGTAGAATGAACTCATATACAGTATATATATATATATAGGGTATGATAATTCTCACCCTATATTCGGACAACACTACAAAATGGAGAGCTCACAATATAGTACACTATGTAATAATAATAATAATAAAAATAATTGTAAGTGAGTAGTAGTGAGTGCTTTCGGAGACAACAGCCAGTTTGTTGTCAAATGATGACAACAAACAAATTGTCAAATTATGAAGGATCTAATGTGACATACAATTCACACTATTCTCTGATGACAAAATGAAGCAAGCAGTTGAGTTCAGTTCAATGATCAATCATTTGATTTATTATCTCCGCCTCAGATTCTCCCTGTGGGTGGGAGGGGGGGGGGGGGGTAATATTGGCAAGGACGTCAAGTAGACATGAGATACCTGAGAATGTCCACAAGGTGTCAGGCTTCTACAATAACTCAATGTCCCTCGGTAATGATGTGATCATCTTAACTCTCCATCGTATCCCCTTTTATTTTAGTTACAATCTTGTGTGTGTGTGTGTGTGTCTAAAGCCCTGTCACTCTGCGGGGCCATCTGCAGATAGCATGGAAAGCTGGATCGGACACCCCCAGATTGCAGAAGTCGGTGGGGAAGATGGGCCTGGTCTCCCGGGCGAGGGTGGCCGTCGTGGCGCGGGTGTTGGTGGGAGACAGGGTGTGGTGCTCCCTACGACGACAATGTGGCTCCATCTCGCCGGCAGCCAGGGGGGTCTGGTTCTACGGGGAGGAACAGCATTAAGGGGCGGATCATAAGGTGGCATGTCCATAAACATGAGTGTATAACACCGACTCTGTGCACATTGCACTGGCTTCCTCAGGTCTCATTCAGTGTGCATAAATGGTTATGCATATATCCCCGTCTACAAGAAGTCATTACTTCTTGTAATGACTGGGGGGGGGGGGGGGCTTTGACTGGCTGTGGAGCGGCCTGCTCATCATTTAAGGGCACCACTAGGGATGGGACGATCACGTTTTTTGCCACCGATCACCGATCACAATGAGAAATATCTGCCCCACCGATCACCGATTATTATTTTTTTTTGCAGCTATAGCGGTCTACAGTGTATTGCTGCTATAGCAGTCTATTATAGCAGGGGTTCCCAAACGCCGGAGGTGTTACTGCCGGGCGGCGAAACAGCTGTGTTTATCATCATATTTGACTCAAATAATTTGAGTATAGGTGAACGGCGGGCGGTATAATCTATATATAGAGATGATATATATAGTATAATCTATATATATAGATTATATAGTGGTATAATCTATATATATAGATTAAATATATATCGGCGGTATAACGAGAGACTTTCAGTTACACGCGCTACTAAAGAGACTACACGCTAGTGACGTGCCGGTCGCGAACGAGCCGGGGTTTGTGTTACGGTGCTCCGCGTACATGCGCGTTTATACTGAAATCGAGCCCTGCCGTTTTGTTAGGGGTGTGTGTTGACACACACTTTGACAACCGGTCCGCGAAAATTGACAACTGGTCCGCGAGATTTTTTTTCATTTATGGGTGGGAACCCCTGTATTATAGAACAGTTTCATCCATCATGCATTCCTGGGGTTCTCGTTCTCCACGGTCAGTTTAACAAACTCGCCATGCTGCGCTGGGTGATGGGTTTTCAGGTGTTTAAATTTGTCTTGTTGGTAAAGAAATGAGCTCACGTGTTTCTCACGTGCAGGATCGGCTATGAAATCGGCAACATTAAAGCAAGATCGGCATTCTCCGATTGCGCATTTTTCTTCAAAATCGGCCGATAATGATCGGAAGCCGATCGATCGTCCCACCTCTAGGCACCACAGAACCTGGACTCTTTGAAGACAGGCCTAAAAACTTTTTTATTTAGTAAGGACTTCTTATGATAATATTAGTGTTCACTATTCTTAGTAATTGTATTGTGTTTGTTGGCAATATAAATAAAATGCATTACTATTCTTATTATTATGATGCTCATGACCACGTCAAATGGCCAATTTGATTTGATTCAGCAGATTTCAAATGCAAAGTTACACCAAAAAAGCCAAATGTGGGGGTCTTCATGGGAGGGTGAGCGTGAACATTGGTGATAGTGTTGGTTAACAATAGCACTGAGACTCATGTGTGGAGGGACCCTATATGTCTGCATGGGTCTCGCCTTGGAAGGCCTTTCACTGTGGCTAATTGGCTTCATGCACTGTTGCACTGTTGCATTATTAGGCCTCCCAGTTCCCACTGGGAGTAAATTGCTGTGTGAATTCCCCATCTAGTTCACTGAGTTAGGGTGTTCAATGTCAACTGCATCGGTCATTGTCCGACTGGAAACACCTCGATTCACACCATAGATTCATGATGAAGACCAGGGCGTATTACACATTACAGGGTCGCCAATAGAAACGGTTAGCGTTCAAGCCACTGTTTGTGTGTGTTCCCTGGAATACAACCGTTGATGAACTCACCATCGCTGGATACGTGGTACATTGGAGACTGCTCCTTCTCTTGTTGTTAGAGGTACGACAGACGGTGAGGCGCTACACAGAGAGAGAGGAAGAGGAAGCAGAAGAAGACAGAGACCAGATTGACACGTGTTATTTGTTCCCACAAAAATGTATTTGTCTGCCATCTATAGTCTCTCTTCACTGTGTGTGTGTGTGTGTGTGTGTGTGTGTGTGTGTGTGTGTGTGTGTGTGTGTGTGTGTGTGTGTGTGTGTGTGTGTGTGTGTGTGTGTGAATGTAGTGTGTGTTAATGGGTAGGGTGTGTGTGTATGTGCGTGTGTGTACACTCACAGCTCTGTCAGGACAGAGAGGTTCGCATGCCTCGATGACGATCCTGCTTCCCAAAGGACAGTGAGTCTCCACCATCACAAACTCAGTCACATAGTTCATCCCGACGTTCATGATGTACTAGAAGATGAAGAGAGACAGGGAGACCAGCTGAAGTAGCATGGTGCTATCCATCTTTAGTCATATTTACACCCAAGATATGTTTCCGACATTGATTATATTCTGTGATGGGCATATTTAGCCTTGTTTTGTGATAGCTGCTAGGCTTAAGGCTTAAGGCTAATTATTTTGTTGGTATATTATTAAGTTATTATTTTTGTATATTTGAGACCCTTCTGGAATCCTAGTGCTATTTCAGATTGACTGAATACAGCCTTCTAACGACTATTCAATTAAAGTTTCATTCAAATGAACGACAACAGATGATCTGAACGATTGCAAAATACTAAATGGACGTGTGTGTGCGTGTGCGTGTCTTTACCGATGCGCTAATTCTTCCCACGTCACGTAACACAAAGTAATGCACGGTCGCGTTGTCAGTGTTGTACTGTTTAACCGCCTTGGTGATGTAATCCAGACCAGTGGTGTCGTTGAGGGGCAGCAGAGTGGGACAGTCAGGGCACTCCATACGCAACTCCTTTGCGTCTGCCGGGAGAGAGGGACACCCGGTTAGTACAAACATGTCTATGGCCATGGGGAACCACTGTTTTGACAGTGTCCTTTTCACAGTGTAGTATACGCAATGTAACAACATGTAACAAGCTGTACGATGGTATGTAAATATATCAAAACAGCCTAACCAAACTATACCCTTTAGTTTATCCGCAGACTAGCTGAAATCGGGCCGAAGTTGATCTATCTTTTGCTTCATGTTTGTGTGGTCCACTTATGTTGCTAATGTGTGGCTACGACAGTCCTTCTATGTTACCGGCAGAAGTTCTGGGGGAAGACGGGGGAGCAGGTCAGGGGCGGGGTTACGCCTTGTGTCCGGTTTTGTTCGGTAGATATTCTACCGAACAAAACTAATTTTCTCGAGGTTTTTTTATATATGTGAATTACTACAGTGGCCAGTCAGCACGATGTTTGACTTTTCTTTTACAGTTTACTACTGCTGGTAGAGTATTGTATTCGCATAACGTGCTTACAGAGCCCTGCCTCTAGCAACGTGATTGGTTAAAACATGAAGTGAAAGAAAGTAAAAACGCCCCGTTCACTCAGATCTGAGCAGACTTTAGATCTTAATCTTTAGATATTAACCTAAAATTGGATTTATGAGACTAGCCTAACCCCAACCCTAACCTAGTGTGGCACTAAATAGTTTTGCCTAATGCTAACCTTAACCTTAAGCACTTTCATGTTGTTTCCTTATGATATTATCTATTCAAGTAATTATGTTACATGTTACATTGCTTACATCACATATGTAATCAACGGTGAGGAAATTAGTTAAGACATTGTTATATTTCGGTTATGTATGTCATACTTCTTGAAAGTTATTTAACAACAACAACAAAAACCTGCCTTTAGACGTTTCACATGAAAATGAAACGACATTGCCCACAAGGTCTAAGACGGCTAAGACGACGTTACATTTCGCCTTCACCTCCTATATGGGGGAGAGGCAGAGGGGGGGGGGGGGAGAGAGAGAGAGAGAAAAAGTGGTTGGTCAGCAAAGGATGTCTCTACAAACACCTCACACGTGTCCTGTAAAGGCACAAGCCCTCCTGAGAATTACCGTTTGTGAGTGATCGCGAAGTTCACAGTCCTCAAAGTGTTCAGGAGCGGCCACGACGCATTTGGTCTCCTGGAGGTTCACCTCCATGGTGATCTTACACCCTTGGGGTTCCTGGAAAGTCACAAAGTAAAGACATCCAAATGATTACGATTATTACATGTATTACGTTGTTTCTCTGATGGTCCGTGGCTACTCTCTCTCTGCGCTCTATTCCAGTAAAGTAGGCCGTGCAGCTTCTCCGATGTTGTGTTTGAAGGTCACTGTGGAGTGTGTGTGTGTGGTTGGGGGCCCCACTGTTTTTACCTGTGGGGCCTTGATGAACATTGACCCACAGGTGTGCATGCAGCCTCACCGCCCCATAGAGCAATCAGTCAAACTCAGGCCAGGCGAGGCTGCTTAAAAACCAGCCACCAACCACACACACACTCCACAGTCACTTTGGATGATAAAAAAATGACGAAAGATCAATGCTTATTTTCCTACAAACCACATGTTAAACCACTCACCACGTCCACTTGGCTGGAGAGGACCTCTGACACCCTGAACTTGTAGCCGTGGTGATGGTTGCTGTTTATGTGCTGTGCCGCCAAGCGGG
Source organism: Muraenolepis orangiensis (assembly GCA_027704905.1). Taxonomy (NCBI): domain Eukaryota; kingdom Metazoa; phylum Chordata; class Actinopteri; order Gadiformes; family Muraenolepididae; genus Muraenolepis; species Muraenolepis orangiensis. The sequence continues at coordinate 18,299,668 of CM051004.1, forward strand.
CGGCGTTGGCTTCAAACTTCTCACCGCTGCAGGTCACAGGCTCCAGTGCGGGGGCCGCCCCGCACAGCGCCACCAGGGCGCTCAGCAACAGCACCAGTCTGGACATGATGACGACGATGATGATAAGAAGGAGGAAGAGAGGGATGGGTGGCAGCGGAGTAGAGCCAAGGGGCTTATATAGAGTGGCAGAGAAAGCGGGGAGAGGGCGTATGGACGGGACACGCATGCGTAGGCACAGGGCACCGGGGAACAGGGCCAAACAAACAGGGACTTTAACCACCGCCACAGTGCTGGCTGCCAAGTCCTACATGTGTCACAATAATTAACTTTTTTAGTTTGTTGTTTTTTTTTACTTTTGCTACCATTATATCTTCCCATAATTAGGGCACCTACTGCACTCCTCCTCACTCCTGATTGTCCCTTGAAAGAAAGAACCGGTGTTGCTTCTTTCAAGGTTTCTTTCTTGGTACTGAGGAGAGTGTTGTTCTTGTCCTCTAGCAGGCCCAGGGATACAGAGTGTCATGTGGCCTGTGCAGGCCTTTGGGTGCTCATCCAGTCTCTTGGCATCTCCCGCCTGGAACACTGCAACTCCCTCCACACCGGTGCCCCGGTTTCTGCCCCTGTACATCCCCCATGTACAATGGAATGCTTACTCCCCATTCCCTCCCGCAAATTTCGAAAACACTATACTTTAAAAATAAAGTGACTGATGATATGTACATGTTTTTGAATTGTGCAGAAAGCATTTAAAAAAGCATTTTAAAGTGCCAGTAGTGCAGCAGAATCATAATTACAGTGCAGTACATTGCAGAACAGTGTAGTGGCTGTAATGAGTCCAGAAAGTCCAGCAAAAGTATGATAGTGTAATGTCTTATGGATGACAATGTTATGATAGTGGCTGCACTCCTAGCAGTTCAGTCGGCACACTCCCTGTGGATAAAAACTGTGCTTGAAAGCCTGGTAGGTCGTTGTGCGGAACCTACGACCAGACCGTGGGGGGGGGGGGGGGGGGGGGGAAGCGATGATGCCCAAGGTGGTCCTCAATGCATGAAAGACCTTGCTGGCCTACATGGCAGTGAAAGGAACAGCTCCTTCCTACCTCCAGGTTATGGTCAAGCCATCCCCCCCCGTGGCCCTTCACTTCGCTCTGCTTGCCTCGTCACTCAGAGGCCCTGGATTATTATTATTATTATTATTATTATTATTATAATTATTATTATTATTATTAATATTATTAGGATTAATAATTTTCTCAATCACATGGCAATTGCCTTGTTATGTATATATTCTGGATACATGTCCCCCCTGACCCAGTCCTAGATTCCTAGATCCTAGATTACCAATGCCACAGTATCATCTAAGGTGACCCATCTTGTGTCTCACACAATCCATCAGAATATTGACCTACACGGTCACGGCTCTTCTCTGTGGAATGAACTCCCCACTGATGTGAGGACATGATGTGAGGACAGGACAGGGAATGGGGAGTAAGCATTCCTATGTACTTGTTACAAATGACCAATACAAATATTTTATCTTGTATCAGAGTCGCTGCCCATCACACTGCAGGCTGAAAACCCTTCACCTCTCCAGGAAGCTGACTACCCTGATCCTTCCTCTTAGCACTTGAGTCTTGTCAGCTCTATTTGTTGTTTGCCAGGATTTGTTCATTAGTTTTTGTTTAATAGCTTGTGTATATTGGCTTCACTATTTGTCATTGCCCCTGTTTGATGTTCTACTTAATATGCTAGGAGTGCTGCCACTTTCATAACATTCTCATTAACATTACACTATCAGACTTTGCTGGACTTTCTACACTCACTACAGTTACTGCCCTGGTCTGCACTGTAATGCACTGTGCTACACTTATGATGCTGCTGCTCTACTGGCACTTTAAATGCTTTTTAATCTTGTTGCACAGTCAACACGTTTACATATCATCCATCAGTCACTTTATTGTTCTTTTTATGTTTATTTTTATTGTGTATAGTATTTTTATAGTATTGTTTTAGAAATTCATACTGCGGGAGAGAATGGGGAGTAAGCATTCCATTGTACTTGTTGCAAATGGCCAATACAAATCTTGTTTGTTGTATTGAATTGAATTGAATTGATTTATTTAAACAAGGGACAGTGTACATTAATCAACATATTAAAAACATGTAAAAGTACTCGAATTAGCCAAAAGGCTAGTTTTCACCGATAGTCCCTTTGCCAGATGGAGATAGACATCCTAAAAGCAATAATAAAAATACCACGACATTGTTATACCATTGTACATATTTACAATAGATGACATCACTGAATACAGATAAGAGCAAGTCATGATAATAAATAAAACATTCACAATACGCACTCACACTAACACCATCACCCACACATCAGTGCTGACACTGTTGATTATTAGTGAGCCACTTTTTAATACTGTGCTTGAATGTGTAGTAGGATGAGGACTCTCTTATTGGTTGGGGTATTGAATTCCATTGATGGGATGCGTGGAATGAAAAGACAGCCTGGCAGAATGCACTTTTCCTAAATGGGATTGCGCAGTCTCCCCTAGCCGCACCTCTAGTAACCCTGGTTGAGGTGGACTTTAGGCTGATGAAGCCAGCCAGAGGAGGAGGAGCCAACCCACGATTGATCTTATAAACTAAGCAGATGTTTTTGTAAACTATGAGATTTTCCCAGCTGAACAGATTATATTTTTTAACAATGTGACAATGATGATACCGGAATGGTTTTTTGTCTAGTGTTTTGAGTGCTTGTTTATACAGTGATTCCAGTGGTTTTAGAGCTGTAGAGTGTGCATTAGACCAGCTTATCAGACAGTAGTTGATGTGGGAGAGGACCATTGAGTGAAGGTATAGTTTAGCTGCTGCAGATGATAGGAAGTTTCGAATGTATCTGTAATTTGACAGATTGAACTTTACTTTATTGCAGACCTAATCTATATGTTATTAAAATCTAGGGAGCCAATTTATAGTACTTTTACACCGAGCACTGGTTCTGCTCTTGGAGGCTTTTTAGGAAGGAAATGCACTTATAATGTCTGGTGAGTAGTAGTAGTAGAGTAGTACTTTTGCCTACCTATGTTGAATGACCTTATTGTAAGACGCTGGACATCTGCTAAATGAATGTAATGTTATGTAATGACACAGTGGCCGTGTCAAGCCCCAGATGTACAGTATGAAGGATACACACACCTACCAGATGTACAGTATGAAGGATACACACACCTACCAGATGTACAGTATGAAGGATACACACACCTACCAGATGGTACAGTCCACTGGGTAGGCTGGTGCACTGATGAAAGAAACCTCTGTAAACAATAATGCTAATAAGAAGAATGTTTTGGATTATAATTATGATTAATAATTTTCTCAATCACATTTCGCAATTGTCTTCTGGAATACAAGTTAAGTTAAAACCAAAAAAAGGGGTTAGGGTTAGTGTTAGGGTTAAGGGTTAGGGTTGAGGGTTGAGAGTTCGATTCAGAGTCAGGGTCAGTGTTAGTGTTTAGGGTTAGGGTTAGGGTTAGGTTTAGGGTTATATCTCATTAAAACATGTGGAGGGTACATCCAATGCTACATTGTGCCCAATTCCACAGTATCATCTAAGGTGACTCATCTTGTGTCTTACACAATACATCACAATATTGACAGAGCGAGTGCAGAGTACTTGGTGCTGTGGCATGATCAATATTTACGGAGGGGTTTGGAATGACTACATTGGGACAGACAGAACACCAGGCTCAAAGTGTAACCATTGGGAAATAATTTATGAGACCTGTGATGTGAATGAATGTCAATAAGGATTCAATATGGATCCAGTGGTTTTTCAAACGTTGAGTGGACCGAGAGGTGTGTGGCATGGCTTCCAAAAAAGATTTGGTGCAAAGTAGGAACGGCACAGACTTTACTTTATTACTTTAAAATAGAATGGAGCACACCGTAAATTGTTTAAATACCATAAATGAAGTGCATTCACAAAGGCTTGGAATAAATAAAGAATTGATTTGAATACAAACACATACTAACCAATAAGTAATTGACACTCAATACATTAGGGAATATGCGGATCATGTTTAAAATAACATAACAACAATCGTAAAAAGAATAATAAAACAATCGTACCAATATCCACAGAGAATTACACATCAGCCACAAACAAACATGTAGCGCTGGTTATGTAATGAACAGCCAGGTGGTGGATTTGAACGCCTTCGCTTTGTCCTTGGTCGAGCAAAGATCAGATGAAGAAAAACAGGAACGCACAAACCTTTCTTGCTTTAGGGTTCAATATCCTATGGCAGTAATTTGTGTCACAAGGTGACGATGACGGCATATGAATCAAGGGATGCCGCAAGGAAAGCAGAAGAGAGAAAACCATCGCCAGAGACGGTTTTTAGACGGACATGACATTAGGTTTGAATTGAAATGGACGAGAGTTTAAAAAGAACAACTAGTTGCTAACATGATTGGGTTAAAATGCACATTTTAAGTACTAATCTGATTTTTTTTCTGACTTTGATTTCAGCAGCTGCTGAATGATTTCCCTACCAAAAATATCACATGTGACTCAGCTATGCCAGTGGTTCCCAACATTTTTCTGCAGGACCCCCATTTTGTGGATAAAAAAATAACAGACCCCCCCCCTCCCCACCACTACAACATGCACCCACATAAAGACACTCCCAGACACATCCTTTGCTTGCACACACTCCTATCCAATGTATTCAAAACATTGTCTGGGAAATCTAAATATGAACCACAATCACCTTTACGATATCGCATCATTTATATTTAGACTCCCCTGCCCCCCCCGGTCTTAACTCCAGGCCCCCACCTAGCGGCCAGTTGGGGAACCACAGAGCTATGCCACATTGTAGGGCATGTCGGTTGAGCGAAATAAAATGTGAGGATGAGACATCGTACTTTGTGTGCATTGTGGACCACTCAGGAGACACTTTTAACCAACTTGTAGCAGGGAATTCAGAGACATGAAAGTCATGATAGAAGCAGGTAGGGGTAGGGTAGGGGTTAGGTCATCACCCTGCTCAAGGAGGCCCCCTCCAGACAGGGCCGGCACATTGCGGATGGAAACACGATCCTTCACACTGGGAGTCAAACATTCTAACAAATACTAGTATTATATATTACTTTAATTAATAATCTGTAGCCGATCATATTTCTTTGGATGTGAATTCCTAGACTCTTCATCGTTAATAAATATATCATTTAGAGGGGGCGAATTGACATTTCAAATATGCAGCAAAAACAGTTGAGGTTTGTACAGAACAAACAGCTATGTACAGCAAGCGTATCTTACACTTTCATACTGTACAAGATAAGTACACATAAAATATAAAATAAAGGATAGATAATGCCCTTGGTACACATCACCATGCATTTTCACACTGTACATCGATATTGATTCGGGGGAAAACATTAAACATATCATTTAAATGGATAGAATGTGTTTGTTGTGATCAATTTCCCAATGGGAGTGCATTATTTAGGGTCCATTTCATATGTTGCCATCACTTTGTGCTACTTAACACTATATAACGTAATATTATATATGATCTGGTATGGAGTTTGAACAACGTGACTCTGAAAGGAAACTGAATTTGTGACATTGGTTCCAGTGTCAGAGGTGGTCCAAACCCATTGTTACAGTCCCGGTTCAATAGGGAACTTCATCGATGAGGAGGAGCATCGAGGGATACATTCTATGCTTTTAAATTCCATTCCTGAGATCTTTGGAGGAGAAGAAGAACAGTAACGGCGTTTAACTTGAAACTCTTGGCAAAGCTCAACACGAAAAATAAAAACATTCATCTTCATTTTCTTTTGTAAAATAGCATTTTTACAAATCCACGAAACCAGCAGCGCTGCAAACCAAAACGGACCTACCACTAAAAGAGAGCGCAGCGATTGTGTGGAGCAGAAGCGCCTCCAGTATGATTACATAGTAATAACTCTTATTTACTGCTGCCGTCAGTCATTTGCCTCTCTGTGACTCACAGGGAAGTGTCCAACTCATCTCCGCTCCCCTTCACACCTTCACAAAAATATGCCATCAGAAATTGGTGCCAGACAAAAAAATAAAAAATAAAGTACCAGCCCCCCCTGCTGGTTATTTTGTGCAATTACACATTCACCATTTACAAACTCAATCGACCATTTTCACAGAGGTGTCGCTCATAACACCAGTGATGGGTCTGCCCTGTGGGCGTAACTAGTGAAGATAGGTCTACTACCGAAAAAGAGCAGAGCCATAATTCGTGGTATGACCTACAATGTGTGTAGGTGTTTGTCCTACAATGCTTCTCTCTGTGAAACGGGTCTGTTGTGATGGGTGCTTTAAGATTTGAACGAACAAAAGGAAAAGGAAATCAATATATAATGTTCATTCTGTACTTGTAGGCTCCCACACTGATCTTGTTGATCTCTATTCCGGATTGTGGCTATTGTGTTATCTTGATGTGTAGTTTTACTACAGTTCTGGTCAAGATGTGTTTTGAAGTTGTTCGGAAAATGTATGGACACCGACACTAAGTGAATGACATAAGACAGAAGTGATGACAGTTTGCAAAATTCTAAGCAAAAGTTGTCCTTTTGGGATGGAAGAGAGGTTTTCTAACTAATATCCCCTATTTGTATGGCTTGACTTTGTAGTGCTATCATTTTAAACCTGTTACACACAATACGTTCAGCAAGGCAATAGGCAGAACACTGTGTAGTATTGTGTACGGATTAACAATCGGCCCATACGATATTCCCTTCCAACGACGATCCATCAACACTTTCCATACCTTCTCAACGTCCATTTGGTTGCTACTACTAGTAGTCTCTAGTAGCCAACGTATGACATGTCCGCAGATAATATAATCACATTAATAATGACAAATCTTTCTGTTTGTGTCTCTGGACATGGACGGCTGGTCCTCTGCAGGGCCGTGGTAAATAAAACACAGTTAATAAAAACACAAGTGTTTGCTTCTCATTATGCGGTGGTGCATTGCATCCAATTCCTTGAGCTTGGTTTATATTTCCCCCCTGGCGATACGTACCCATTTAGGCAATCCACACAAGAAAAAACCCTCACCCTCATGGTTCTGGTGTCTTGTACAATCACAGACACACATTGAACCTATGCAGCCAACACACACATGGTTTAACTTCAATTCTATGTGTTGTAACAGTGGACACTGCTTGTTTGTTTTATGTTCTGCATGTGTGTGTGTGAGAGACAGAGAGAGAGAGTGTGTGTGTGTGTGTGTGTGTGTGTGTGTGTGTGTGTGTGTGTGTGTGTGTGTGTGTGTGTGTGTGCTATGTGTGTGTGCGAGAGAAAGAGAGAGAGAGAGGGAGAGAGAGTGTGTGTGTGTGTGTGTGTGTGTGTGTGTGTGGGTGTGGGTGTGGGTGTGTGTGCGTGTGTGTGAGAGAGAGTGTGTGTGAGAGAGAGACGAGAGAGTGTGTTTGTGGGTGTGTGTGTGTGTGTCTGTGTGTGTGTGTGCGTGTGTGTGTGTGTATGTGTGTGTGCTTTATGCAAAGATGCGACTGATTACTTGTTGATTGGAGTGGACCAATTGCAGTGAGTCACAAAAGCCATCTCTCAGTAAGTAATCACCTCCAGTGGCAAATTGGCTCACCCCGGCACATGGACCTTGTCTAGAGCCACTACATCACTTCAAGTCTTATAGAGGAGAGAGAGGTGGGGGCGAGGGGTGGTGTTCCACATACACACACACACACACACACACACACACACACACACACACACACACACACACACACACACACACACACACACACACACACACACACACACACACACACACACACACACACACACACACACACACACACATACTCAGATGCACCCAGGTGAGGATCATCCTGAACCCGGTCTGTTTCCCCTCCACGTCCCTGTCGACAGCAGAAACCGAACCTCCGACGCCTGCACCACTGAATCCTTTGACCGGCCCCCAGAGGCGATGCCTTTCTCTGGATGCATTTCTTTTATCCTCCTTCACCACACAATGGTATTGTTTTGTTTTTCGTTACGTACTCACACACAAATGGGTCGGCGAGAAGCACGGGAAGTAAAGCAGAATAACAGAAGCGGAGTCAAGAGTCAAGCCACCCGACGGCGGTGGCGGCGGCGTATGCGGGGAGGACCTCTGGATTACTTTGGATTAGGTTTTAATCTTCCTTCCCCCCACCCCCCCCCCCCCCCCTGCGGACCTCAGCAGTGAATCTCATAGGCGATCTGGGAGTCCATGAAGAGGCCCGTGTGGTTGAGGAACATCCCCTCCGCTTCGGACGTGATGATGGGCTCCGCCTCGCCCCCCTCCCCCGCCATCCTCCGCATGGTCCGTATGTCCGGCTCCTGCTGCTCCTGCTCCTGCTCCTGCTTCTCCTGTTGCTGCTGTTGTTGTTGTTGTTGCTGCTGTTGTTGCTGTTGTTGTTGCTGCTGCTGTTGTTGTTGTTGCTGCTGATGTGCGGGATGCTGCTTCTTGGGGGCCAGGGCCGGGCTGACGGATTGACCGGGCCCCGCGGAGCGCACGGGGCTGCAGGAGGACAGGCTCTCGGAGGGGGCGGCCTGGAAGGAGGCCACGGCGATGGCGGGCGGCGCGGGCGGCAGCACAGGCTTGGCCCGGTTCAGCACGTACATCTCGTGGCCCCGCTCGTCGCGGTACTCCTCCAGCTGGGCGAAGGTGGTGGGCCCGTCGGAGTAGTCGTTCACGTACAGGATGCTCTCCTCCTGCAGGAGGTCGGAGACACAGACACAGAGCGCTGCTGTGACTTCCTGTGCGTTCGGATCACTGGCGTGACTTACTTCTGTACATCTGTTAGGTTTGAATCGCACTTTAAACGTCAGCTTAAATTCCAATATTTTATCTTGTTTTATCCCGTTTTAATCCATGTAACAAGAGGTCTACATAAAATCATACAAAAGTAATACAAAACACATCAGAAAAACCACCTGTCTATGACACTATTGCATGGGTTGGTAGCTCTCGGTTGAACCAGATGGGGCTCATCTGCAGCCACCATGAGAAGGTGGCTCATTTTCCCCCCCCAGCCCCAGCCCCAGCCAAGGTGGTACCTTCTCCGACGTGTCCGCCTCCTTCTCCCTCTGCTGGTGGCGGCTGTAGATCATGGCCACCAGCAGCAGTGCGGTGAGAGCCAGAAGGGAGATGCCGATTGCGATGGCTGTCTGGGTGGCGGGGCCCAGGGCGCTGAAGGCCATGCTGCCCAGCGCGTACAGCGGCTCGCGGCTCACGTCCGAGCCCGAGGCGGGCCGGTGGTTCCTCAGGCGCGGCCAGGAGGGGTAGTAGGGCGCGCTCACCTGGGACCAGGACGCCCAGATGGACGAGGAGGAGGAGGACGAGGAGTTGATGGCCAGCTGGAAGGTGACCCGGGCCACGCCCCCGGCGTTCCACGCCTCGCACTCGTAGAAGCCGGCGTGGGCCACCGTCACGTTGCTGAGGAACAGCATGCCGCTGCCCGTGTCGGGGTCGAAGCGCTCACCGCCCTCGCTCTTCTGCAGGCGCACCTTCCCTTCCTCGGAGGCGTCCTCGTCCTCCTCCTCTCGGGCCCCGCCCGCTCCTCCGCCCGCCACCCCCCCGCCCCCCAGCTCGTGCACCAGTCCCCTGGGGGACAGCACCACCTTACCCTGGAAGGCCTTGCGCCAGGTCACCTGCAGGGGGTGAGGATCATTAGAATTATACAGAAATAAATAAATAAATATATACATCGATTTTTATATATTCATATATAAATACATTTATTTTTTTGTATGTGATATAGATAGATAGATAGATAGATAGATAGATAGATAGATAGATAGATAGAATAGATAGATAGATAGATAGATAGATAGATAGATAGATAGATAGATACTGTATATACGATCATTGTTTCAATCATTATACTGTATATATCATGGCTAATGGCACACATTTTGGTAAGTCTTCTTTGATCTCGTTGGCAATACTAATTATATTGATTGCTTTCATTTTGAATGTGACAAATTGTAACAAATTGCCTGGCCATTTACAGTCGCTCAAATATTGGTCATCTGGTCCTGTTGAATGGAATTGACAACTGGTGATGGACAAGGACAAGAATACTGTCAATCAATTGACGTCAGACTTGGCAGACAGGGAATACAACTCGGTGAGGGTGTTTTAGAGCAGTGGTTCTCAACTTAATTTCCCTCAGGATAAATAAAGTTATCTTGAATCTTGAATCTTGGAAGAAGCCTATGAATTAACTAATGTTTCAATGTTCATTCATGTTTCAATGACTTATCATTTCATCAGTGGCGAACCGTGTCTATCACAACTGGACCTTCTTTAGACCCCCCCCCCCATTCAAAAATTCACTTTATGCGTTATCTCATTTAGACAGATAAGATTGTCGCAGCCAATGTACAAGTTGACCATAGTTGTCAAAGCACTGTCCATGTAGTGAAGTAACAGCACAGCACAGACCACCACACACAGGCTATCGATGAAAGGGACGGTCTAACACGCTTAACGTGAAAAGGCTTAACGTCACATAAAGTTCCAAAACAGCGATCACAACTATTACGGAAGTTATGTTACATTAAGTGTCCTCTCATAAAGCTACGTTAAGAGTTTTCCTTGCTGGCTCAATAGAGAGGAAAACACTCAATGTCACATAACGTCCATAATGGTAGGATTTAAGTTTCGATATTTTGACAGTTGAAAGTGCTAATATGCCAATATGACAAGACATATGCCAGAGAAATTTGGTGATTATTGATCACGGTTTTGTAACTCTTAGTTACGTTTAGTATTTTCACGTTAAGCGATGCAAAGAAAGCTCAAGTCAAAACTCTCAATTTAAATGCTTAACAAACTCAAGACAGCCATTAACTAATCAGTCAACAAGTGTGTGGAAACAAAATGCAACAACCAGCTCAACGAGACGCAACACTGAGACAAAACCAGCAAAGACAAATGAGTCTCACTCACCAATGATGTTCACTTAAAGACCAAATCCATTCTCCTGTCCTTCTGGATGAATGTTTTGATAACCCGGTCATAAAGCTGATCACTGCTTTTCAGATCAAAAAGAAGTTGCCTTTCAATAGCTATGGAAGCTAATGCAGTGAGTCGGGATTGTCCTGTTCTGTTCCTCCATATGTTTTTATCTGTTTTAGGGGGCGGAAAATGTCCTTTCCACAGATGCAGTGGTGACGGGGATCGTTACAACTTTTTTATAATGTCCATCTTTTCACTGAATGGTCGTCTTGAAAAGGGTACTAACAACAATTCCGCAACAACATCATCTTCACCTGTTGCCATTTCGACTTAAAAAAAAAACCTACGTAGAAAAAAACCAACGCAGCACTAAGCTAGATCCTCTGTCTCGAGCCAGTGAACTAAATGGACCTTCTAGCGCACTATGGACCTGTGGGGAAATCTGAAAGAATACGCCCATTGGCTACAAATCACTATATGATTAGTTGATCAAATTGTCAATCCAAACGTACGCTCTCATTCAGTCTAAGGGCCGAAGCATTCAGGAGTACTTTGGTTGAAGGATATTCTTCCCAGCAACCCAGAAAATATCTGATGGGTTGCACAAAACCACTCAAATGCGTAGTGCATAGACCGATAAAGACAAACAAATCAACGTTGTAATATAACAGATCAACAACACAGATACGATTCTCATTTATTCATTTTATTTAAATGTTATTAAATTGTATAAAATTGTATTAATACAATTAATTCGATTTTTTTTGTTTCATCTGAGAGTTCCAGGGTCTTCTCTGAATACCTTAAAGGCCCTGAAGCTTCACCACTGCATTTCATTGAGCCCCAAATCGTTGCAGCTTTTTGTTCTCTCCATGTTTTTAACAATACATGAAGGCATTGTTGATTTCTACAATATTGGTAAAGACATATTTTACTTTTGGGTCGTACCCTTATGACTAGTGGGCACTCAGTAGAGTGCATACCGCACACTACCTGCCACACTAAAATGCAGTCCCCTGGATCGAATCAGATCTTGGCCAAAACCGAATAAACTGTTCCTTTTTCCAGTTTTGTCCAATTCTGTACGTGACTTTTTGAGACAAACAAACAGACAAACGGCGAAAACATAACCTCTGGTCCATCTTGGATGGCGGAGAAAACGACACATGTGGGTCCTGAAGCTAGACCACTGCTTTACTGGAATAGGTCCAGGTAAAGCAGTATATACACTGTATATATATATATATATATATATATATTGTATTTAAATGATAAATGGTAAATGAAGCGCTTTCCAAGTCATGCCTCACATGATTTACAGTATATACAGTATATATACAGTACTGTACTCTATATAGAAGTGTATACTTTTATTATATATGTATATTGTACTTTTACCTGATTGTACTTTTACCTGAACTTATTGTACTTTTACCTGAACTTATTGTACTTTTACCTGAACTTATTGTACTTTTACCTGAGCGCTGGCTCAGTTCTTGGAGACTTGTTAGGAATGAAATGCGCTTTTGACCTCTGGTGACGAGTTGTTCTCTTACCTTCCTTTGTTGAGACACACTATTGTAAGTCGCTTTAAATAAAAGCGTCTGCTAAATGACTGTAATGTATTGTAATGCAATGTGTACACTGTATATACTGTATATACACGGGTGTAAATTAATCCATGGTATTTATGACAACTTTGTTGCCAAAGTTACTGAATCCTGTGAATGACTCGATTACCAGAGGACACACACTGAAGTTACCCAAGTTCAAGGTCAACTACCTCAGCCAGAAATCATGTTTTCACCAACAGAGTTGTAAATAACTGGAACGCAAGTGGTCACTGCACCATCCTTCAACTGGACAAGCACTGGAAGAGGCACCCGCTGAAATATACATGGGAAAAAGAAATGGGACTGAACCTCTATCAGCCTCTAGCCTCCCAACCACATGCACGCATACGACAGTTAAACGGGTAATGACATTTGAATGACCATTCTGAACTTCTTGAAGAGGATCTGGTCATAGAGGTCATAGGGGCCACAGTGCCCGCGACCAGACAATTCCTAAGTAAGTAAATGAGTGTACCTGTGGCCGCGGGTATCCGGAGGCGTGACAGGACACCCGGAGGCTCTCCCCCAGGCGCACGGCCAGCCTGCGGGGCTCCAGCTGCACCAGCGGGGGGATGCACACCAGGCTGTTGAGGGGCACCTCCACCAGGTTTAGGTGGGAGAGCCGCGGGGGCTCGGTGCAGACCAGCCGCCGCTCCGCCGAGCTCAGCAGCCGCTGGCCGTCCTCGTCGATCCAGCTCCTCAGCCAGTGGAGAGCGCAGTCGCAGCGCCACGGGTTGTCTGGGAGGGAAAAAGAACGCAGGGAGAAGTAGCGTGGAAGAGTCACCGTTTTTCGTTTGCGTTCACATGTTGGTTGGCTCGTTGGCTGAATCAAAAACCTAGCAATCCTTTTTCCAAAACGGCATTTTTGACAACAAAATGATGCACCATCTCAGTTACTCTTTCAAAGCAGCAACAACACACCGATGCACTTTATACAATAAATTGCAGTCTTTTCCCATACAGGCGTTTGTGTGAAAGATTGTTCCAGTGCAGTATATCTACTCAAAGCGGCAATGAACAATAAATAGAATGGCTTCAGACCAAAAAAAATACATATATAGCTTTATTTTTACAGTTTTTACAACAGAAAAACGCAGACAAATAGGACTACAATGCACACAACATTTCTCAGACTGGTGCTCAATTACCATTGGCTGTTGAGCAACAACAAACAAATGTTTCAGGATTTATTTCTACTGTAACAGTATATTGTAGAGATGGGGTTGTGGTTTAAAGATCCCACCTGAGGCTCCTCTCTCTCTCCCTCTCTCTCTCTCTCTCTCTCTCTCTCTCTCTCTCTCTCTCTCTCTCTCTCTCTCTCACATGTGTGTCTCTTTCCACCTCTCTCTCTCTCTCTCTCTCTCTCTCCCTCTCTCTCTCTCTCTCTCTCTCTCCCTCTCTCTCTCTCTCTCTCTCTCTCTCTCTCTCTCTCTCTCTCTCTCTCTCTCTCTCTCTCTCTCTCTCTCTCTCTCTCTCTCTCTCTCTCTCTCTCACATGTGTGTCTCTTTCCCACCTCTCTCTCTCTCTCTCTCTCTCACACATCTCTCTCACATGTGTGTCTCTCTCTCACCTGTGATACGCAGCACCTGCAGGCTGACCAGGGGCCGTAGACAGGCGGCCCCGATGGTGTGCAGGTTGTTTCTGCTCAGGTCCAGCAGAGCCAAGGAGGTCAGGCCGACCAGCGCCTGGTCCGCCAGCATCTCTATGCTGTTGTGCTGTAGGTGGAGCTCTTGGAGGCGCTGTGAGACCCAAAAAAGAAACACCCACGCACACACACACACGCGCGCGCGCACACACACAAAGTGCTACGCTTGCTTAGGATCAAAGAATGATTGGCAACTCGCCAAAAATAAACCGACCGATCACAATGAGATGATTAGCTTAGGAGTATCATCCTTTGAAATGGGTTGCACCTGCAAGCCCCGGAACGTGTAATCCTGTAGCTGCGTGATGTCATTTCCTGCCAGGTAGAGGATTCTGAGGTGCTCCAGCCCCTGGAACATCTCGGCTGTCACCAGGTGAATCCGGTTCCCGTTCAGCGCCAGCTCCAGAAGCTGATGCTGGTTCTGAAAGGAGCCGGGCTCCACGGCCGAGATGGTGTTGTTCTGAAAACAAACCCAGATGTTTGAGGTCCAAATTGAAAGATATGTACTGATTTCAGAATCAGAATCAGAATCAGAATCAGAAGGCCCTTTTTGTGCATTGCACAAATCCCCACGATCACTGTTTAAACACATAACAGCAATTGAAAAATATGAATAATTTTAAAAATAAACTAAATAAACAGATTTAAATGACCAAATATGGGTAACAGACCTATAGACACATTGCAGTGGCCCTATGTACAAGTAGTGCAAATTCTAAAAATATAAGCAAGCTGCAAAAAAAAAAAAACCCACCCCACCCCACTCTCCCTCTCCCTACTCGGTCCAAACCTCGCCCGCCCTCAAGCGAGCCTTGCTGAACGTTGCTGCAGTCGGAGCAATTAGCCTAACTCCCTGCAGCCTTCACGTTAGCATCTGCACGACGCAAATGTGTATGAGAGCCCATTAAAAACATTTGCATATTGTACCTTTTCAGGAATAGGTCTAGTTTATATACCAACAACAATACAACAAGCCAAAACCACTTTAGCCACAAACAAGTCTACTACTGTGTCTAGACGACTTTGTTCTCAAAATAGAAGAGAGAATATAATATTTGAGACATTGGTTTGAATACCCAGTTGTCCCATTAGCACGGCATATGCCAAATCCTACCCACCATTCAAGAACACTGACTCAGTTCATCTCGCCATTGCATGTTCAGTTTATTCACTGGAGAAACTGATTTGCAACTGGATGACTCAGCAGCTTCTGGCCCAAAAAAATAATACTTCTTTGTGTAGATTCAACAGAAATGACTTAACCCTTACAACTACTCCCTAACACCACCAGTAACCTGGAACACTTGTTGTATAGAGTGTGTAGAATGCAGTGTGTAGAATGTAAAAAGTACAATTGAGGGGGGAAAAAGCGAGACATTATTTTCCTGGGTCTCTAAATCAATGCCCTCTTCTTTGAGGCCCAGCAATGGGTGACATACAGTATATTCAGGTCCAGATGCAGACC
Organism: Muraenolepis orangiensis; assembly: GCA_027704905.1. Classification (NCBI taxonomy): domain Eukaryota; kingdom Metazoa; phylum Chordata; class Actinopteri; order Gadiformes; family Muraenolepididae; genus Muraenolepis; species Muraenolepis orangiensis. The sequence continues at coordinate 18,315,414 of CM051004.1, forward strand.
CATTACCATCGCCGTGCAACAGAATCGGCCATGAGAAGAAAAACTGTTAAGTACCAAGCACGCCTTGCATATGGAAGGAAGTGTAGCAGACAACTAGAATATAAGGAATGTTTGTCTTCAGTCTGTGAGCATCAGTGCACACAACTCTCTACAAATCTCTACAAATTGTACGTTTTTTTATATTATATAAATTGTACGGCATTTATATGTTTAATGTAAATAAATAAAGCCCTTAATGTTAACATTTTGGTGTGTGGTAAATGGACTGCTTTTTATATAGCGCTTTACAAGTCTTGCCTCACATTCACCCATTCATACACACATTCATCCACCAGTCAGCCATGCAAGGAGACAGCCAGAACGTCGGGAGCAGTTAGGGTGTCTTGCTCGGGGACACCTCGACACTCGAGGTGTCGACTCGAATCGAACTAGCAACCTTCCTGTTGTCAGACGACCGCTCTACCTCCTAAGCTACTGCCACTCTGTGCTTACCTGCAGGTACAGGTAGTGCAGCCGCCTCAGTTGTGGGAGGTCCTTTCGCCGAATCTGACCAATCATATTGTCCTGAAGGAAGATGGTCTGGATAGAGACAAGCGTGGCCAGGAAAGACAAAAGACGAGAAACAAGAAACTATGAAGACGGCAGAACGTGGAGTACAGGAGGAAGACATTGAATCATTAAAGTGCACATGGGGATGGGGAATGAGCAGTAGTGGTATGATCTGCCTCGCTACAGCTGGGCTCACAGCCAAAACCATCCTCATCCCTCATAACAGGGACTTGAGTACTCATGTAATGGCTTTACTCCCCTTGCTTTATGAGATATTTACATTTACTTTGCCGGTGCTTTCATCCAAAGCAAATGACCAGTCTGAGACCAATCAAAGCAAGCAATCAATTTGTAGTTGGAGCAGATACAAAATAAAGGTTATAGTGCTGCACAGCCTAGCCTCATTCGAAACATCTGGACGGCGGACGCTGTGCAAAGTAGAGGAGTCAGTTTAGAACTTCTGGACACAGTGCAAAGTAGCCTTAGGAATCAGTTAAAAAAACATCTGGACCCAGTACAAAGTAGCCTTAGGAATCAGTTTAAAACATATTGACGCAGTGCAGAGCAGCCATAGGAATCACAAATACTAGGTTAGTGTTTTTTATAGTATATCATATATTTTATAGCTATATATGTGTGGAGTGTGGCTGGTTTAAGCAGCCTCACCACCAACCACACACACACACACACTCCACAATATGATTTCACTTTCTACACACAGTGTGTGAGAGGCCACGTCGGGTCTGCCTCCACCGGCGTACCTGTGTGGTCGGTGGGACGTGTTTGGGGATGTCCCGGATGCCCGTGGAGCCACACTCCACCGTCAGGCTGTAGCATCGACAACTAGCGGGGCAGGAGAGCGTGCCGTGGCCCAGGCCCACGCTTGACAACAGGAGGAGCAGGGACAGGAGGGCATGGACGGAGGAACCCGGGTCCATCATCGGGCTGGAGGTGAGCAGACGGATATCGGTGCAGGCTGGAGCTATAGGACGAGGTTTCAGGCTCCTGTGGGCACAGCAGAAGAGCAGTCAAAAGTGACCAAAATGCACGACGATGCAGTGCGATACTCATAATACAACAATATTTGCACCGCAATGTGATTCAATATGGTTAGATATAATAAATCACCAATACCATCTGAGCACTGGTTAAGTTCTTGGAGACTTGTTAGAAATGAAATGCGCTGACTTGCTGCCTTACGTAGCACTGTCGTAATACTGTAAGACAGCCTCGTTATTGTAATAGCAACGGTGTATCAATCGATAGAGGTTCAACCTACAGTCCTTGGTAGGTTGAAGTTCTATCGATTGAAACACCGTGGCTATCACAATTCTCAAGGGGACGCACTTCAGTGCTATGCACACATGTGTGTATATGCATCATGTTTATCGCTGTGCTGTGTTCATTGTTCCTTATTTCTATTTGCTTTCTATGTTTCTTTTTTCCATAGTTTCTGCCTAGATTTAGCCGCCGTCCATGTCTGAGGTGCGGCAGTAGCTCAGTCAGTAGGGACTTGGCTTGGGAACCGGAAGGTTGCCGGTTCAAGTCCCCAAAACATCTGGGCACTGCCGAGGTGCCCTTGAGCAAGGCACCAGACCCCCTACACTGCTCTCTGGGCGCTGTATACACAATAGCTCCCACTGCTCCTAATACTAGTATCGGTTAAATGCAGAGCAACACATTTCACTGTGTGTGTGTGAACAATAAAGAGGATTCAATCCTCCAGATTTAGATTAAGGTGACTGCCGCTGTTATTGTACAATGGAGTAGGGGGCAACATAAACCGCTCCCCAGATGGGTTCACTAGCACTTAGGTTCTCCAACTGTATTTCCCCACAGTACTTCCAGTTGCCCAATCAGTTGACTGAGAACATGGATGAAGCAAAGGCACGCTTTACTTGCTACATGCTTTTGCTGTGTAAGGGTGAAGATATACCTATTTGTCCTATTAGATGATAATTTATTACACCTTTTGCACAAAATGGCTAACACAGACCGTGTGCATGTGTGGCAGAAGCATTCGCAGAGCACTTGTATTTCTGGTGCTTGTTATCCTCAGAAGTACATCGTCAGCATACTTTTAACACCCTTTCATTTGATGACAAACACTGTCTTCCTCAGTCGAGGCTGCGAAGACGCCCAGGGCTGTGTGAATGACCTCCACATCCATGTCTGTATATTTGTCCAGAATTAGTTTTGCAGTTGATCCTGTGCTTTAATAACAGGACATATGACTGGAAGTGGCCTGGCTGAAGGCCTGTATAGGTGAGTCTATATACGGTGCAGCTCCTGCTGTTACGCTGTTAACACTTAGGCCTAATCATAGTACTACTAGTGTCTTAATGTGTCTCAATTTTGCGTTTTTAACGAATACATGGATCTGTGTACTTCCCACAGAAGACACAGTAAAGTTGGTAGTGAGTAGAGCATTATAACCATGCTATATTTATGGGATAATTCCAGCTTCATTCTCAGGGAGGGGGGTAATACCCTTATATATATATATATCAAGGCCCTATATATATATATATATATATATATATATATATATATATATATATATATATATATATATATATATATATATATATATATATCAAGGCCCTTATATATATATATATATATATTCTGGGGAATGTGCAGACAAAGCTGGTAAATCTTTTTTTCCCACCTTTTTCCCCATTTGTAACATGTTAGGTTAGCTTTTAATGATACAAATGATCTTTTTTGTTATTCTTTTATCGTTGTATGTTGTTTATTTTATGAGGTACGCAAAACACAACAGCTGAAGAGCCCATGAGGTCGTTACTCTTGCCAGGGAAATGGGAATGGACCACAGTCCTTGCTCAAGTCCCACTGATGATGTCGCCTCTACACCGGACGCACTGCTGAGGGCGATTACATTAGTAGGCTACACATGGACATACTGTATAGGCCTAACTTAATGGTGACCCCTATGGGCTCAATGGTGTGTGTGTGTGTGTGTGTGTGTGTGTGTGTGTGTGTGTATGTTTGTGTGTGTATGTGTGCGTGTGCGTGTGCGTGTGTGTGTGTGTGTGTGTGTGTGGTCTGTGTGTCTGCCTGTCTGTCTGTGTGTGTGTGTCTGTCTGTCGTTTGACGTTTGTTTTAATGAAGTTGAGTTATAATATTTAAATACTACAGGCAATATTTACGCACAATGTTTAATGTTAAACGCTCAGGCACAGAATAATCCATGTGACGTGTGTTTCCACTGTGAACACAAAACCCAACATGCATTCAACCCATCCTCATGTTTTATTATTTATCTTCTTAAATGAAGTGAATACGACGCCCAATAATCAATATGATGGGTAGCCTCTGTCATGCTTTGTTGATCTAATCCCGCTCAGGCTGCATCAAAGATGGACCCAGTCGTGTTCATAAGGATGCTGAACATGACTCTCTACTGTACGTCTTACCTCGCCAGGGTGGAGAAAGATGGAGAGATGGGTCGTCGTTGTGTAATCCGGAGGTTTACGGACAACGACAGCAGCACATTTGCTTTGGATAACAGGACTATTGACGTACAATGCAATTACAATGTGAAACAATTGCGTATTAATCTCCGTGCGGACACAATATGAGCCATCCAGATAGGCGATCTACCAGCTCGACGAGCATCCTCAGAAGATGGGCTCTCTCTCTCTCTAGAACCATGTCTCTAACCAACGGGATGGTTATTATTTAACCACGCAGTGTGACCGATTGATAACATCAACTACGTTTAAATCATGTTAATTTGAATTACTCTTTTTATTTTTTAAATCCCGAATCCCAGTCTACTGTAATCATGTATGATCATATATATATATATATATATATATATATATATCCTTGCGCACGTAACGCATCATCATGTCATTCAATGATGTATCCACGTCCCTCCTCCTCCGCTGGCCCCGCCCCTCCTCCGCTGGCCCCGCCCCTCCTCCGCTGGCCCCGCCCCTCCTCCTCCTCCTCCGCTGGCCCCGCCCCTCCTGACGCGCGTCAGGAACATTGTTTGAAATACAAATATAATAATAATAATTATAATACGAATACAACCACTCGAGTCCAGAGGCCAATATTTACTAATTTCCTCGTTACACATAGTCATTAGTTTAGATTAGATTAGATTAAATTAGATCCAAATGTGTTGTCATTGTACAGCACAAGTACAGTACAGAGAAAATCATACCAGAGTGCAAATGTTGCAGTGAAGTGCATGGTAATATAATTTACAGTTTAAAATATATTACCATGCACTTTACTGCAACATTTGCACTATTTGCACTATATATATATGTATGTATATATACATATATATATATATATATATACGTATATACCTTATTATTATGCTCATATCCCATTTAGACTGTCTTTTAACCTGTACATTTAAACTATACATTATATATTACTATGCGCTTTACTGCAACATTTGCACTCTGGTAATATGCTAAATTATTTTCTCTGTACTGTACTTGTGCTGTGCAATGACAATACATCGCTTCCCTGATTGGTTCAGAGACTTTTCCTGCATGTCAATCACAGGTGTGTGAAACGCAACTCACGATGCTCCATCGTGGAGAAATGTAACTAGGGAGGGCTCAGTCTCGACAACTCTCAAATCGTACCTTTAAAAGAGAAGAGGACGATTACAACCATAATATTTGCTCTCTGAGGCCAATAAAGTGCACAGTGAAAACATAACACATTGCAATTTGAATCAATATTTCGAAAAAATAACGTTTTTGTACGTCCAGGCATTTTTTTTTTATAATCTCAAAATCTGTTCCACATATACATTCTTCAAATCCTTTAAGAACAAAATATATATTAAGCATATTCCATATGTCGGGGGCGTTGGGGACTAGGCATTTCACTGCACTTGTTACACATGGAAAACAAAGAATCTTGAATCTTCCATTGTGTGTATAGATCCGAGGTTTTCAACGTGTGAGGCGCTCGCCCTCCCCTAGGGGGCGCCAAATCAGGTGGACGTCAGGCAAAATCATAAATGTAAATATATTCTCACCATGTGGAGCACAGGGAGTTGGCCAGTGTGGTAGACAGCAGCAACCACTTTCAATGCTCAAATAGCTGCGGCACTTTAAAAAGTAATTTTGAAGTACATTAACCGCTATTTGACCCCAATCTTCAGGATATTGATGGGAATTTCTAGACCTGTAGTATTCCTAATCATGTCCTCTATTAGTGACGCAGCCTGAAACAGACGGAAAACAATAGAATGGAATAAGACAGCAAAGAGACCAATATACAACATATTAACACATAGGCCGATACATCCAAATAGTTTAGTAAGTCAAATTCTATATTTTTTTAAATTGTTAACATATACAGTGAAATGACGAAAAAGCATGCATGGTCCTAAAATATCTGTGAAGAAAGTGTGAGCCGATGGCAAACACTTCTTCATGCTAATCTGCCTTTCAGAAAAAATAAGATAGCAAATACTGGGCAGAGAGTTGGGGTCAGTCACCATTGGCCATCTCACTGGGTTTGTGCAATAAGCACTAAGACATGAAGATTGGCAATGTAGGTAGTGACACAAACATGTTGCATTTGATTAAACACACACACACACACACACACACACACACACACACACACATGTTATATATACCTCTTCAAGAGCAGCCCGTAAGGAAGAATTAGTGTAATCCGATGTAACCAGAAGAGAAACAGACAAGCCAAGGATCACAGCTGGAAGGAAGGCAAAACAAGTCAATATAAAAGCAAAGACAATTATTGAGTCTTACAGGCTTGACCAGATCATCCGCTCTCAAAACAGTTTTCATGTTGTACATGAATGTCATTTCAGACACTTAGTAATTGAGTGTGTGTTTTGGTGCGTTCGGATAGCCGACGATGTACCCAATGCGTTTCTTCAGGGGGTCTTACTATGCACTGCATGTGAGATGTTAGTTATGACAGCGGATGAGCTATTTTGAGGATGCGAGTGTGCAGATTGTTGCTATCGGTGTGCTGCCACTATCACAACATTGTCATCCATATTACATTACACTATCATACTTTTGCTGGACTTTATGGACTCATTACAGTTACTGCACTGTTTGTCACTGCATGTATGATGCTGCTGCACTGCTGGCACTTTAAAATGCTTTTTAAATGCTCTTTACACAATTCAACTCATGTATATATCATCCATCAGTCACTGTATTGTTCTTTTTATTGATATTTTTATTGTTGTATAGTGTTGTTATAGTCTAGTGTCGTACAGTATAGTACATGGTTTAGCATATAGTGGACAATACATATGGACAATAAAACATCTTGAATCTTGTATCTATTGCATCCATTGTCCATTCTTTTTGTGTCTTGTTAACATGAAACTAAGCCTGAAGGTGAATGAAGTGAGGGGAGCGTGTGTTCATAAGGTGAATGGAGTGAGGGGAGCGTGTGTTCATAAGGTGAATGGAGTGAGGGGAGCGTGTGTTCATAAGGTGAATGGAGTGAGGGGAGCGTGTGTTCATAAGGTGAATGAAGTGAGGGGAGCGTGTGTTCATAAGGTGAATGGAGTGAGGGGAGCGTGTGTTCATAAGGTGAATGGAGTGAGGGGAGCGTGTGTTCATAAGGTGAATGGAGTGAGGGGAGCGTGTGTTCGTAAGGTGAATGGAGTGAGGGGAGCGTGTGTTCGTAAGGTGAATGGAGTGAGGGGAGCGTGTGTTTGTAAGGTGAATGGAGTGAGGGGAGCGTGTGTTTGTAAGGTGAATGAAGTGAGGGAAGCGTGTGTTTGTAAGGTGAATGAAGTGAGGGGAGCGTGTGTTCATAAGGTGAATGAAGTGAGGGGAGCGTGTGTTTATAAGGTGAATGAAGTGAGGGGAGCGTGTGTTCATAAGGTGAATGAAGTGAGGGGAGCGTGTGTTCATAAGGTGAATGAAGTGAGGGGAGCGTGTGTTCATAAGGTGAATGAAGTGAGGGGAGCGTGTGTTCATAAGGTGAATGAAGTGAGGGGAGCGTGTGTTCATAAGGTGAATGGAGTGAGGGGAGCGTGTGTTCATAAGGTGAATGAAGTGAGGGGAGCGTGTGTTCATAAGGTGAATGAAGTGAGGGGAGCGTGTGTTCATAAGGTGAATGGAGTGAGGGGAGTGTGTGTTTGGTACCTGGTAGAGCAGCTGGTGTGGTCACATTTGTGTCTGCGAGGAGAGGAGAGTGGATTATGTAAATGAAAACATGAAAAATACGTTTATATTTGATGTATGTATATATATATATATATATATATATATATATATCGTACATATATATATATATATATATATATATATATAATAATAATATGCATGTGACCGCACACAACATTTCATATTCCGATGGAATTTTTTTTTTAATTTTAATTTTAATTTTAATTTTAATTTTAATTTTAATTTTAATTTTAATTTTAATTTTAATTTTTATTTATTTATTTATTTTTATTAACCACTGACCTATGGCGCAGGTGTTGTTGAAGTCGGGGCAGCAGTCCAAACTGATCAGGCAGTCAGAGTCACAGAAGCATCCTCGGAAACAGCCTGCGTCCTGGCCTGGGCAGCACAAGGGAGGGTACGCAGTACAGCCCTCTGCGGAACACAAACCATGTGCATTTAGCCATCTACATTTTTACATTTTTACTGTACCTACCGTATATACAGTATATCTATTAATCTTCAACTGTTGATACAACTGCATATCCCTGCTCACTACCTGCTGTGTATACATTTATATACATATTTATCCTGTCGATATAATTGCATACCCACACCTGTTGAATACTTACCTGTATATATTTATACCCATAATTCTGCACATATCTTATATACATACTCTATACGTTATTGTATACCATTTGTATACCTAGACTGTCTTCTATCTAGCTTACTTAACCACTGTCAATGATGTATTACCATGCACTTTACTGTAACATTTGCACTCTGGTTAGATGCCAAATTATTTTCGCTGTACTGTACTGACAATACATTTAAATCTAATCTAATCTAATCTAATCTAAACACACAAGGCAACAGCACACAAATCAGGACACAGCAGAATATCCACCAGGGTAAATGACTGTCCTTCTGGCTAAGCTTCGACACAATAAGTGTACACATTTAAAACACAAGGGAAGCTATGGGACGTATCTAACCATATAAGAAGTTTGGCGGATATATGATAACACACCTTATTAACTATGAGAAGTACCTGATTAACCATGTAAGAAAATATCTTTATCGCAATGTTGGTTATTTTGTGGATAATGACCAGCTTATTGTATAAACCTGTTACAAATACAAATTACGGCCCATTTGCAAGATATAATTAATTTCAGGCCTTTAAATTAAAAAAAAAGCCGGAAATTAAATGTTACAAATCATGTACTTAAAAAAAATGGTATTTAGAAATAAAAGGAATACTAACCTAGAAAGGAAAGTAAAGGAAACGTTGCATTGTGCAACGTTTCATTGTTCGATGTGGTGTTGGTGTCTTCAGAGGTTATATTTGGGAAACCTGAAAGAAAAATGGACATGTTCACATTTGACACTTAAAGCTGCTGTAAGATTTGAGAGCTATTATGTGAGTTTAAGTCACCATTCTCTCTTCATCAGTTCTCTCTCACTCTCTCTCTCTCTCTCTCTCTCTCTCTCTCGCTCTCTCTCTCTCTCTCTCTCTCTCTCTCTCTCTCTCTCTCTCTCTCTCTCTCTCTCTCTCTCTCTCTCTCTCTCTCTCTCTCTCTCTCTCTCACCCTTTCTCTCTCGCTCTCTCTCTCTCTTTTTACAACACTTGAATCCTACCTACCTCACCTTTAACATGAGGTGGCATATATAAAACATTAAACCCCCCAAATGGTGTGTGTGTGCGTGTGTGTGTGTGTGTGTGTGTGTGTGTGTGTGTGTGTGTGTGTGTGTGTGTGTGTGTGTGTGTGTGTGTGTGTGTGTGTGTGTGTGTGTGTGTGTGTGTGTGTGTGTGTGTGTGTGTGTGTGTGTGTGTGTGTGTGTGTGTGTGTGTGTGTGTGTGTGTGTTTGACGTCACTTTGCCCCAATTTAAACTCAATCCACAGGGACATATGTATAACCTGAAGTGTGAAACTCTAAATTGTCTGATCTGCTCAGGAAACAGGCATTTGATTTTTTGATTTTTACTTTAACTTTACTTTAAAGCTCAAGATTCATGGATTCCTAACACCGTCCAATCATTCCACCTAGGAAACAAATGTAATTTTCTTCAAATGTAACGAGGAAATGTTTCTCTCGTACAATAAAACGTGTGTATTTTACCTGTGATACAGGTGGTGTTGAAGTCACTGCAGCAGTCACCGATCCGAAGACAAGCCACGTCACAGAAGCACGATGATCTGGAACAGGAGTTATCTTGCCCCAGGCAGCACAGCGGCGGGTCGCTGGAGCAACCTTCCAGCAGAGGGCGCAATTGCTTCACAATTAATCGATATTACCGGTATTTCACAGCTGCTGTGATTTTATAGATTCAATTAGATTAGATTCAAATGTATTGTCAGTGTAATAATAATATGTAATATATAATGTACAGTTGTTGAATAATATGTCAAATGTGTAAAAACTGTCGACTACTAAAAACAGGTATACAATTACTTATAGAGTAGGTATGAGATATGTGCAGAATAATAGGTATATCAATATATATATATATATATATATATATATATATATATATATATATACACAAGGTAAGTGTACAAGTATAAACAGGTAGCGACTCAAATCAACATTTTCATTTTACACAAAAAAAACGATATATATATAACTGACTATTAATGCGTTAACATGATTCGGGCAGCAAAGTGCTACTTTGATGACAACATGTCACTATAATTGGTAGAATATGGCAAAGATAGACTGAGCATATTAAATATGTACAAATGTGTACAGCAGGTATGTGAGAGGAGACTCAAAGTACTAAATATGTTGTCCCCCAAATGGCAACACAAATGAAAGTCACCACTGTTTCAATCTGACATGACCAGCCTGAATATGTTGTTGCTAAATCAATTTGACAATTCTTATCTGGCCAACGATGTATACATGCTTTAACTTTATGCCAGCCAGCTTCCTCATGCTTTTGTTCAGAAATGGACATGCAGCACCAGGAACGTAAATCATTAACAGTATTGGTAACATTTAATGAATTCAAATCATTAGTGTGCGTTAATGTATAACAGTGAGTGTTCCGAACGGGGCTTGAACTCGCGACCTCCAGCATAAGAGGCGACGCTCTAACGTGAGAGACTTATACTTATAAACCTATACGTTATTATCACCATAACGTCTTTTAGGCTTCGGGGAGTGAGGTTAACCACTGCACAGCGCCACCTGCTGGCGTCCGTTACACCCTGCGTGTCGGTGAGTGTGTGCGTGTGTAAACATATCTTCTTCAAAGTTGATACAGTGTGTGGCTACTATGAAGTTAGTATAGTAAGCATTACTTAGAAAAGGCCCAGCAGTCGTCGTCGTCGTGGTGGTGTTGTTTGTCGACCCATTTGTATTCGCCGTAGTTGAGTTGAGATTGGGAATCGACGTTGAAGATCCGTTCACTGGATAACGATAAAGTTCTCATCAAATTGTATGCAGTGTTCATCCATTGGTTTCAAGGTTTTGTACTGAACTGTTTCAAACACTACACATTAACACCTGACTTTACACTTATAGTTATACTGTTAATACTGTTTTACTGTGTATTATTTCGTGCATGATTCAGTGTGCATGTTGGTAATGCATTCGTATTAATATAATGAATAAAGCATAATCTGCTTCTTTGTTTTGAACAGGAAAGACAGACAAGCTGTAGTATAACAGTGGCTAAATAAAGACCTAGTTGCATGTGAACAACAATACAACAAAAATATTTAGGATGGCATTCAAGAAGAGACAACGCGGATTTGAAATAACCCACCTGCATATTATAAATAGCAAAGAAATGCTGATACACCAACGGTTATAGTCAGGTTATGCAGGGCCAATTAACTACCCACCACGCCACTGAGACTGAGCATATTTAATATGTACAAATATGATGTAGGCTACATACAGCTATGTGTAAGGAGACTCAAAGTACTTAACATTTTTACAACACAAATGGAAGTCACCATTGTTTCAAGCTGACGTGACCAGTCTGTATATGTTGTTACTGCCAACTATGTATAAATGCTTTAGCTTTGATTTGCTTCCAGCAAGCATGCCAGCCAGATTTGTCATTATTTTATTCAGTCACAGTATCGGTAATTAACTATTCTTCCATTCAATTAATCTTGTGTGCGTACGTGTGTAACAGTGAGAGTCCCTTACTGGGCTCGAAAACTCACAACCTCTAGCTTCATCGCTAGAAGGTCTTTTAGGCGCCAGGGAGTGCGGTTAACCACTGCACAGCACCACCTGTGCGTGTCGGTGAGTGTGTGCGTGTGTAAACATATCTTCTTCAAAGTTAATACAGTGTCCGGCTACTATGAAGTTAGTATAGTAAGCAATACTTAGAGAAGGCCCAGCAGTCGTCGTGGTGTTGTTTGTTGTCCCATTTGTGTTCACCGAAATTGATAGGAGATTGGTAATCGACGATCCGTTCACTGGATAACGATAAAATTCTCATCAAATTGTATGCAGTGTTCATCCATTTTCCATCCATTTATAGTTATACTGTTATACAGCTAATACTGTTTTACTCTGTACTTTTTTTGGGGTCGGGTGGATTCTTGTAATTTTTGTATTTATTGTTGTATACATCTCTAATGGGTACATTGGTGTATTTTTTTCTTGTAATTTTGTAATTGTCGTGTAACAGTGTGACAAACAAACCACATCTGAATCTGGTTCAAAGTATATCATTTCTGGCAATACCACACTTGGAGGTTGTAAGCAGTAGCATACCTGAAAACACCAGTCTGCTCATCGGCCTTCTTGGCGCTGAGCGTAAGGCGGTCACCTCCGGTGGTCCGGTTGGGTCAGGTGTGGAAACTGTATGGTGGTAAACACGGGGTGACGGAATATGGAATACAGTTCTCACTCAACTGTCCAATCCGTTGGTTTCAACGTTTAGTTTTTTCCTTGACAGACACCTCACCAGTAGCTTAGTGAACTGCTGCATTTTAAAATCATTGCAAGAACACACGTTAGAATGTCAAGCTATGGTAATGGCACAAGTCTGAAATACAATTACTGAGGAAAATCTCAGAAACATTATTACAAAGTTTTAAATTAAAAATAAATCATCAAATGCATTCCAAAAGGGAAAAAAATGAGGGACATACAGGTATGTGTAAGGAGACTCAAAGTACTAAATATTTTGGCAACACAAATGGAAGTCACCATTGTTTCAAGCTGACATGACATGAACAATTTGACTATGCTTGAAAGGCTTTAGCTTTGATTTTGCTTCGAACTCACGACCCCCGGCATGAGAGGCTGTGCTCTAACGTGAGAAGCTAAAACCCCCACGGGCTCCAGCTTCATCGCTAGAAGCTGAATTAAACTAACACACCCACATATTATAAATTTGAACAATCTATTTTTGTCCAACATATCCTATATCCCAACTCGCATAGTGTAGAGGGGGTCACTGAGCCTGAGATCGGCCACACTACACTTGTCCACTACATGGTAGAGCTAATTCAATGGCCATGTTTATTAAACTATGCTCAAAGTAGACAGCAGGCTACTGTAAGCTACTACACACCATTTTCAACTCACCATTTTGTCCATTTGCAGATTGTAGTAGCGCCACCGTAAGGCCAATAAGAGTTGTGGCCCAGAAAGTCGGCATCCTGTTCAGTCGCTTCCCCTGCCTGTGAAGCGTACCCTGCAGTGTCTGATTCACCTTTGGCGTAAACATTAAGCCGTTGAACGCCTTTTGACTCATTGTCATTCTTAGACCTGCCTGTTTTGAAGGTGTGGGCGTGTGTGTGTGTGTGTGTGTGTGTGTGTGTGTGTGTGTGTGTGTGTGTGTGTGTGTGTGTTGGTGTGTGTGTGTGTGTGTGTGTGTGTGTGTGTGTGTGTGTGTGTGTGTGTGTGTGTGTGTGTGTGTGTAGGTAAAGCAAATGACAGATAATCGAGTTCTGGCGTCAAGATTGCGCCATGACGGGTCTATGGGGTAAACGAAAGCAACTGATGCACTTATGCCATGGGGTTATCCAGGTGTTAGTGGGAGTCCTTAGTTTGGGTCCAGTTTATACAAACCAGAGCAAACAAGAAAACAGCGCAGTAAACCACAAATAACCACAAAAACAAAAAATAATCTGCATCTGGGAAAAACTTTTAAAATAAGCTAGGTTCACTTTCCAGTATGATCTGTGTCATTCGATTTAGTTCACAATGGTAACCACCCATGCCACCCAAGCACCCAGACTCTAATCAGTCTGACTCGGGCCAAGGTGAGGCTGCTTCAACCAGCCACCAACCACACACACACTATTTTGACTCCGAACTGCCGCTTCATCAATGTGGCTGGTTTGGTTAATATTTTAATTTATTCTTTGTTTTAGTGAGGATTTGTCCTCATAAATTGAATTGCTTCCGCCATCTAAGACGGACCGGAGGTTATGTTTTCACCCCCGTCCAGCTGTCTGTTTGTTCGTCTGTTTGTTCGTCTGTTGGCAAGATAACTCAAAATGTTGTGTACAGAAATGGACAAAATTTATGGACCAATGAACAGTTAAGATCCGGACCTGGATCTTGGAATTTCTGAAAGGATTATTTAGCATTGGGTTGTATCACATATTATAAAAGTTAATAACATATTTGTATAACACTTGGTAAGGGTTTAGGTGGAATGCCAATACATTTTTTAGAACATTTAGGGAAATATAATCCAGACCCCCGCCGATCGGGACCCCGGCAAATCTTTTTAAGGACAGATCCGGATCCAAATCCTGGATTCGGATTTGTGAGGAAAATAAGGATAATTGATTAATCACATGGACCGGATGCTTTAGAGTTACTTTAGAGGGATTGTTTAGCCTCAGAAATAATAGGGCAAAGGGGACTTTTGGGTGTGGCGGAGGTATGCATTTTAACTAGAGTGCCCTCTTGTTAAAAGGAGTTTTACCTTCATTCTTCACCTTGTTTTACACAGAAAAAGGTGCAGGCCTATGTTTCTATGTCTTTTTTCTTTCTGAATAATGCCTATGCCATATTTCATATTTTCAATGATATCATATCAACAATAATCCTTTATTATTGGACCTAAATCATGAATTTAGGTTTGAAAAAGTGTCCCATGTTCCACTAGTTTATCTTAGAGCGCACCAGCCCAGAGCAACGGCATCACGGTCCTCAAATATTGACTCTGCAACTCACCGTTCAAACACAACCTGCCTTTTTTCAGAGGTCAGGAAACCTCACGACACACTGGGACCGAATCGGAAAAGTATACAGCCAGATTTAGACGATTGACAAAGAATCCTCATCGAGTCGTGAACACAGGGAAGGCTGACCGGAAGAGATAGACCGAACACAGGTGAGCCCAGTGCGAGCGAGAACAAGTCAGACCAGGAGAAATAGAAGTTAGTTTAATAATATTTTGAAGAGCTGAACAAAACAGCACAGCCATGATTCTGCATGCCCTGGGCGTCAGCAGCCTCTGTCTGCCCTCCGAGACCACCGTTCATCAGCTGTTCTCCGTGGCGCGGCACGTCGGCGCCATCCCGGACATCTCCCTGGACCCCGTCCTCACCGCCTTCCTGTCGGTCGAGTCCCGCGCCTCCCTGCTGCACCAGTACGCCGCCCTGCAGCGGGGCATGACGCCGGAGCACCTGGCCGCCTTCCGCAGCAACCTGACCGGCGAGCTGGGCGGGAGCTCCAGGGTCCGGCACGGAGGAGTAGGCGTGGTCGCCCTGGCCCTCTCCGTGCTCTTTGACCTCGTGGCCAAACAGGTGGGGGGGGGGGGTGTATATATATATATATATATATATATATATACCTATAATTCTGCACATATCTCATAACTACTCAAACATATGTGTCAAACACATATGTGCACACGTGAATAGTGAATAGTGATGTTTTGATATAGTATGGGTAACAGTGGTTCTCAAACAATTTTTACAAATGTACCCACTCAAAACAATTTATTATTGTTTTATAGTGCTCAGATACACTTAATATTTACATTTTCAAGAAGTACCCCCTGCGATGCTTCAAGGTACCCCTGGTATGGGGTACACGTACCCCCATTTGGGAACCACTGGGTTAGACCATTGTTTTCTCCCAGCTGTATGGCTTTGGCAAAACGAATGCCACCCATGTTTTGCACCACCTTGATTACGTGTGGTGTAGTTGGTGGGTGGTGCATTAGAAACAATCAGGACAGACAGGATAAACCGGCCATCACCACACACACACACGTCAAGAGAGCTGGGACATCAGTGTTCACCATCTGCTCTCTCTGGCTGCAACATGAGCGGCGTTACAATACCGGGTCGGTACGACCTTCGCCCCATCGCAGGGTTGACGACCACACTGGTGTGATTGTCTAGATTAGTCTCAAGCACCACAGGTGTGCAGCCTAACCCAGCAGCACCCAGACTCTAATCAGTCTGACTTGGGCCAAGGTGAGGCTTTTAGCTTTGGCAAAACAAATTGTGAGACACAATGTGAGACACACTGAGTCAGTAATGGATGAGTGTGTTGTTTTGAGACATTTCCGACACCACTGTCAAACCTATTCAGAGGCCCATGTAGGTTTCTGGGCCGCTGTGCCACAAATGTACCGCACATTTTAAACGTTACCGTTTTTAACATTTTTGAGGACAAGAAAAAGCTGCGTAACAGAAAATGCCCATTTCCAGTACACAATTGGCTCCTTTTTCCTTCCTTGTCTTGTCTAGACCACAGTCTGCTTGCCAGTATACATACAGAATGTCACACCTGTTGACTCTGTCACTGATGCCATTGTTTGTAGGCACCTCATTTTTTTTTTTTAAGTCAAGAATGCGGTGTCTGCGAGTATTCAGAGGAGTTGTTGTATTGAAGGTCGGTTCATTGACTGCGACCACAGGGCTTGGCCTTGTGAGTCGTGCATGTAGTGTATGGGCCTGAAAGTGATGGTGACTTCAAGGTAGCCAAAGTGTGAATCACCAACAGTGAGGTATCTGCATAGCTAACAGTGGTATAACTAGTTGTAATGTGTCCCCCGAAACAAAATTCTGTCATCGCTGTCAACAGACGACAAAATTCCTAGAATCTAGATTGACAGGATTCTAGTAGCCTGTGCACACACACACACACACACACACACACACACACACACACACACACACACACACACACACACGTAACACCCCCCTCCCCACCATACCCCCTTTCTCCCAAGGTCCCGGAGCAGCAGGACGCCACCGCTCTCCTGTTTGGGATCCGCCGCTCCTCCAGGATCGGCCGGATCCTCCACGGCTTCCTCCGACAGATCCCAGGCGTGGCCAACGACCCGGAGAGGATGGCCGAGGCCACGGAGCTCAATGACAACCTGCTGAAGCTGGAGCTGATCGACCACTACGAGAGGATGACCAACAAGAAGAGGATGAGCTCCGAGGCCATGAGGCAGTGGCTGGCGGGCGCCGCCGTCCACCTGCACATGAGGATCCACCAGGTCAGACCACTAGGGGGCCAGTGGGGAGCATCCTCTTAACCCATGTCAAAATGACTACCATGTTTTCGGAAGTGAAATACGACAGTGAAATTCAGTGTTGTGAATGTAAATATCGAATTAAAATCTGGGTTTGCAAACAGAGCACGTCTTCCAAAATCATACGTTCATCTTCTTTTTTGACGACCATTGAAAGCTTTCGAGGATTTGATATGTAGATCTGTTCCCTACCCGCTTAGCTAGCACATTATTGTTTCCCTGTCTTTGTCTCCGATTGCCTCGCTAGGTGCGACTGAAATCCGTGCCCCCTGGCTCAGCCGAGTCCCTGCGCCTTTCCTACAAGACGGCGTTCTCCCAGCTGGTGCAGGACTACGCATCCTATCTCCGACGAAACGTCCGGGAGACCCCGCCTGGGGTCGGCGCGCACAGACCCACAGCCGCCCGACCGGGAGATGGGCGAGTGCCAGAGGCTACGGCATCTCACCACCGCACCGACAGCGGGACAGAGCGCGAACCGAGCAAGGCGAACAGAGGCCCCGTCACCCCCGGTCTGACGGAGGGCCAAGTCGGCCCAGCCCGCCCTCAGGGTCCCCTCGACCGGGCCGCCACCGCCCCACATAGGCTCAACTTAACCACCGTAGCCAACCGAGCGGCAACGCCTACCGGAGGATCCGAGGGGGTTTTGCGACACCAGGGTCTGACAGAGACGGATGCAAGCCCAGCGGCAGTACCAGCGAGCGGTAACAGCGGAGGCGGCGGAGGCGCGGAGCACAGCACCGCCGCCGGCGAGGGTCTGCTGGTCATCGAAGGCACGCGGAACGTGAGTCACAGTGTGCAGCATCGCGCCTGCGAGTCTCCGGTCATAGAACAGGCGCTGGCCGTCCGCCTTTTGGACGCGCAGGACCTGGACGAGATCCGGGTCTTTTTCCAGTACTCTCAGCAGCTGTTTGATCATCTGCTCGGGCAGAGAGGGGACTTTGACTTGAAGATAAGATGGCGGAAAAAGAACCTGAACTGACCTAGACCCCATTTCGCCCATGTTGAGAACAGTGTTTGAAGAGGAAAGGAGTTGGGACAGCCTCCGGGGTGAAGCGGTGTACTCATAATTCCTGTTTTACAGACGTGGACAAAAGGGCGTACGTGTATGCCGCACATTTTTAGCTCAAAGCTGGTCCAAAACAAATTATAAACCAAACTATTTCAGTTGAGATAAGCGTGTATACGTGTGTGTGTGTGCGTCTCCAGTATGTCTGCTCGGAAGTAGTTTTTTACTGTATTATTATTATAGCATTACTTCCTAATGACAGAGACAACCGTACAATTTCCTGGCGACAGTATGATAGTATGATAACATTGTATGATAACATTGTTTAGTTCAGATACACCATTAATTATTTCAATGACACCATTGGTTAGTTCAGATACACCATTAGTTAGTTCAAATACACCATTGTTTAGTTAAAAAGTTAAAAAATGGCCCTAGATTTGTAAGAACATACCAAGTTTGAGTTTTTGTTGATTTGATTAGAAGAGTGCCCTCATTAAAGGTCCAACTATATGTTTTGATTCATTATTCCCAAACATTTCTTATGAATGCCCACCCTCTGCCCACCCCAGGGTGGCGGGGTGTCATGTCCAGACGTGGTCCCTGGTGCACAGTGTTCTGGAATACTGTACTTATATATAGCTTTGTATTAACGAGGATATAAAGGAACCATTTGCTGCCCGATAGAGGCTTAAGCCAGGGCAAATAAATAACATGAATGAATACACACTTTGGCGCGTCCAAGTGTGTATAGTGGGCGTCCAAGGCTACTGAGAACAGTGCTAGCTAACAGTGGCGTTTTGCTGTGTCGAAATATATGTAGTGGGTAAGCAGGGCAGCGGAGTGTGTGTGGTGTGTGTGTGTGTGTGTGTGTGTGTGTGTGTGTGTGTGTGTGTGTGTGTGTGGTGTGTGTGTGTGTGTGTGTGTGTGTGGGTGGTGTGGTGTGTGGTGTGTGTGTATATGTAGTAGGTAAGCAGAGCAGCGGAGTGTGTGTGTGTGTGTGTGTGTGTGTGTGTGTGTGTGTGTGTGTGTGTGTGTGTGTGTGTGTGTGTGTGCGTGTAGTAGGTAAGCAGAGCAGCGGAGTGTGTGTGTGTGTGTGTGTGTGTGTGTGTGTGTGTGTGTGTGTGTGTGTGTGTGTGTATGTAGTAGGTAAGCAGAGCAGCGGAGTGTGTGTGTGTGTGTGTGTGTGTGTGTGTGTGTGTGTGTGTGTGTGTGTGTGTGTGTGTGTGGTGTGTGTGTGTGTGTGTGTGTGTGTGTGTGTGTGTGTGTGTGTGTGTGTGTGTGTGTGTAGGAGGTAAGCAGAGCAGCAGAGTGTGTACAGCAGTGGAGGCTCATCCATTGAGGAAAAGGAGGACCATCCTCCCTAACATTTCAGATAAAAAAAACTGTTAAATACACATAAATTGAACAGATTAATCTGTGAAAATACTGATACAAATGTTTTTTGAAGTCACACAAATATGTGTGTAAAAATAGCACGGCCCTAAGGGAGGACCTTCCTGCCTTAGGGCGGGTCTAGCCAGAGGCTCCGGGAACCATCGTCATGCAAGGATCTGTCTTGCGTCATTCATTGATTCTGCGAAAACTCTTTGGCAGAAAGAATTACTTTTCCGATTTGAAACTTGAGTTCCGACCTGAAAGCGTTCCAGGTGAATGACGCCAAACATAAACAAAGCATGGCTGACCGTAACAAGGTGGTGTTTCTTTCGGTTGTGATTAGACAATTGACGTGATTTACGTGCATAACTGGTTTTACTTACCGCTAGGTTTGTTCGATACCACAAGCCATTGTGCATGAAACTTCTATTCAGATTTTCAGATTTTCATCATTAATAGAGTAATCGCTAAATATCTATTTTTCATTAAAAACAATGCTTCTTCCCCCTCAGATCACAATCAGTTTTAATTATGTTTGGCTTGTCTGCTAACATGACCCACTAATACACTGTCAAAATGACCCACTAATACACTGTCTAATTGACCCACTAATACACTGTCAAATGACCATACACTGTCAATGACCCACACGTCAAATGACCACTAACACGGTCAAAACTGATAGTGAGGCACCTTCCTTCCTGCCCTGCTTTTACAACCACCAGCCGCCACTGGTGTTCAGTATATGTAGGAGGTTAGCAGAGCAGCAGAGGGTGTGTATGTAGGAGGTTAGCAGAGCAGCAGAGGGTGTGTATGTAGGAGGTTAGCAGAGCAGCAGAGGGTGTGTATGTAGGAGGTTAGCAGAGCAGCAGAGGGTGTGTATGTAGGAGGTTAGCAGAGCAGCAGAGGGTGTGTGTATGTAGGAGGTTAGCAGAGCAGCAGAGGGTGTGTATGTAGGAGGTTAGCAGAGCAGCAGAGGGTGTGTATGTAGGAGGTTAGCAGAGCAGCAGAGGGTGTGTATGTAGGAGGTTAGCAGAGCAGCAGAGGGTGTGTATGTAGGAGGTTAGCAGAGCAGCAGAGGGTGTGTATGTAGGAGGTTAGCAGAGCAGCAGAGGGTGTGTGTAGGAGGTTAGCAGAGCAGCAGAGGGTGTGTATGTAGGAGGTAAGCAGAGCAGCAGAGGGTGTGTGTAGGAGGTTAGCAGAGCAGCGGAGGGTGTGTGTATGTAGGAGGTAAGCAGAGCAGCAGAGTGTGTGTATGTAGGAGGTAAGCAGAGCAGCAGAGGGTGTGTATGTAGGAGGTTAGCAGAGCAGCAGAGGGTGTGTATGTAGGAGGTTAGCAGAGCAGTAGAGTGTGTGTATGTAGGAGGTAAGCAGAGCAGCAGAGTGTGTGTGTATGTAGGAGGTTAGCAGACCAGCAGAGTGTGTGTGTATGTAGGAGGTTAGCAGAGCAGCAGAGGGTGTGTGTATGTAGGAGGTAAGCAGAGCAGCAGAGTGTGTGTGTATGTAGGAGGTTAGCAGACCAGCAGAGTGTGTGTGTATGTAGGAGGTTAGAAGAGCAGCAGAGGGTGTGTGTATGTAGGAGGTAAGCAGAGCAGCAGAGTGTGTGTGTATGTAGGAGGTTAGCAGAGCAGCAGAGGGTGTGTGTATGTAGGAGGTAAGCAGAGCAGCAGAGTGTGTGTATGTAGGACTTAAGCAGAGCAGCAGAAAGTGTGTATGTAGGAGGTTAGCAGAGCAGCAGAGGGTGTGTGTGTGTAGTAGGTTAGCAGAGCAGCAGAGGGTGTGTGTGTGTGTGTGTGTGTGTGTGTGTGTGTGTGTGTGTGTGTGTGTGTGTGTGTGTGTGTGTGTGTGTGTGTGTGTGTGTGTGTGTGTGTGTGTGTGTGTGTGTGTGTGTGTGTGTGTGTGTGTGTGTGTGTGTGTAGAGTAAGCTGTGATGCTGTGGGCACGCAGTGTTTATCAAAAGGTTTCTCACTAAGTCACAACAAGGCCAGCTGTCACTGCACCTTATGATCGCCGCAAACAGCTGTGGTGTGTGTGTGTGGTGTGTGTGTGGTGTGGTGGTGTGTGTGTGTGTGTGTGTGTGTGTGTGTGTGTGTGTGTGTGTGTGTGTGTGTGTGTGTGTGGTGTGTGTGTGTGTGTGTGGTGTGTGTGTGGTGTGTGTGTGTGTGTGTGTGTGAGAGCTGATTCGCCTTAGCTGTTACGAGGAGGGCCCAGTGTCACAATGAAAAGAGTTCGATAATATTCTCGAAATTATTAAAGAGTTATTTAATATTCTGGTCTTTATTAGAGTTATTTCATATTCTGGATATATTAGAGTTATTTAATATTCGGGAGAATACTACAGTTCTTTAATATTGTGGTCATTATTAGAGTTCTTTAATATTGTGGTCATTATTAGAGTTCTTTAAAATTCTGGTCATTAGTAGAGTTTTTTAATATTGTGGTCATTATTAGAGTTCTTTAATATTGTGGTCATTATTAGAGTTCTTTAAAATTCTGGTCATTATTAGAGTTATTTAATATTCTGGTTATTAGTAGAGTTTTTTAATATTCTGGTCATTATTAGAGTTCTTTAATATTCTGGAAAATATTAGAGTTCTTTAATATTCGAGACATTGTTAAAAAGTGATTTTATATACTGGACATTATTATAGTTCTTGATATTCTGGACATTATTAGAGAGTTCTTTAATATTCTGGACATTATTAAAGTTCTAGAATAGTGTGAAGATTATAAGAGTTCTTTAGTATGCTGGACAATATTAAAGAGTTCTTTAATATTCTGGACACAATATAATTAACAATAATTTAATATAATTAACAACACTTATGTTTTACCACTCTTCGCTTGTACTCCATTTACAGGAGCTAGACAAAACAATGTCCTTCTTGTCGGTTTGTGGAATTTCCTTAAAAATCCTACTTGTCTTTTAGGGCTACTATTCATGTCATTTCCCATCAATCATACCAGCCCTAGTAGCCTCACACGAGACATTTGAGCCTAAGGCTAAAACAAATCCATTGTCCTCTCTAAAGCTTAAGAGAATTCTGTTACAAAGCCAACAAACATGACATATCAGAATGGTATGAAACCATGGACATTTTCAAAAGTAAATTATCTGGCAAAGCTCCAAAAAAATGAAATATTGTTGCTTTTTCTGCATGTTTAATTTATATATCTCTTGGAAATGAATTATTATTATCATTATTGCCAAATCCAACAATTCTTTGGAGTGCTGCCGTGCAAAAGAGTTCCATGTCCAGTGTCCTTGCATCTTGAGTTGCAAACTGGCGGTGTTTTAGGACTGCCATCGAGACTCATGTCTTTGGGAGGTCCCCTGTGTGCAGAACACAAGCCAGGCACGATGCATGGACCACGCAGTCGCCATTAACCGCCAAAGCCGCGTCCGCGGCGGTCCTTCCCGCACCATCGTTCTTGGGTACCCCCCTCCCCCCCCCCCCCCCCGGCGAGGTGGAAGCGGAAACGGCCCCCTCCCTCACCTTTTAACTCGGCCCAGCTGCTCGCACATGATGGACAGGTGCTGGGTGAGCTTGACCATGGCGATGATGGCACTGCCCCCCACAAAGGTGCAGGTGGGCCAGAAGAGGGAGTGGAAGACCGCCACCCGGCCGTAGATCTGGGTCAGGATGGCGCTGTCTGCCTGGTCCTTGGGGTCCACGAAGCACAGAACCGTGTGCTGGGCCCTGAGGCGCTCGGATATGTTCAGCACCGTGGCGTGGGTCGCAGCGTAGTCCTTCTGGCACTTGGGGACATAGAAGCACTGGGAAAGGATAAGCCCACATTGGGAAACCCATTAGGAACAGCACATGGATGACAGACATTGTAATCCAACAAGTCAAACAACTGCATTTTTTCTATCCAAGCATTTTCCAGCAAATGAGGTTTGACATAAGTGTATGTTTCTGGCCATTTTTGGGGAATGTTGCCGAAAGGCCTTTTCATTAGCATTTCATTAGCAACTCTGATTACTTGTGCACTATAATCAATATATGTCCAATCCGTTGAGCTCCTAAAGAACCTGCATTTTAGTTTTGCGATAACATTGCTTAACGAAACTCAGGAATAATATGCAGGAAAGCTTGTCGGGTCCACCGTTTCCATTCACGCAAGTAGTTGCAGGTTGCAAATTGCATGAAACATAATATCCGTGCAACTTTGTGTGTGTGTGTGTGTGTGTATGTGTGTGTGTGTGTGTTTGTGTGTGTGTGTGTGTGTGTGTACAGTTGACACAAAGCAGTAATAATCTGTATATTTCACTAAAATTACCTAGTTAGTTAGAATGGTCATTTGACATGTTTTTCTTTGTATATTTGTGTAATTTGCTCACTGGATAATATCAGGTATTTACCTGATATTATTTTGCATAGATGCAACTTAGTTTCAACAACAACAAACAAATCTGGAGGATTGAATCCTCTTTATTGGTCACATACATGTAAACATACAGTGAAATGTGTTCTCTGCATTTAACCCATCCTAGTATTAGGAGCAGTGGGCAGCTATTCATACAGCGCCCGGGGAGCAGTTAGGGTCAGGGTGTCTTCCTCAAGGACACCTCGACAGTTTTTGCTAGGAGGAGCCGGGGATCGAACCAGCAACCTTCCGGTTGTGAGGCGACCGCTCTACCTTTCGACCTGAGCCATACTGCCGCTTGCACAACGTTCGACATCACAATCTCTGTTCACCAACACAACTTGACAACCTGGATTCTTCGACGGTTGAAACAAGTACTTTGTTCATCATCATGATTTATAGTTCAATGTGCATGTTGTGCATCTCCGGTGAATTCATGTGGGGATAGCAGATCGATTTAGCAAAATGATGGATACTACTACTTTGATTTGCTACATACTTCCCCTCATATGAATTGAGGTGGACAACCTGCAGTTACAATTGTCATAAAAGTCATACACGTGCTACAGGTAATCGATCTAACATGTTGTCCTGAAGATCTGTATGTCTTTATTCATCCCGTCAGGGGTGTACAATAGGTGATTGACCACCATTGCTTAATCTGGCAAGTACAAATACATTTTGTGAAATATACTAAATTCTCTGCAACAGGGTGTTCTGGTGTGTTTGTTATTCCACTCCTGGGCCACCACGTACCTCAGGGTTGCTGTCCTGGGTCTCCTCGTTGTGGGACAAGCGCACCACTTTCCTGGAGGAGTTGAGGCTGACGTAGACCTGGAGACAGGGGTAGCGGGAGCGCTTCCAGCACTCGGCGCCACAGCTGAACGAGCAGTTCACATCCCACACTATGGTGGTGTTCACGATGACGCAGCGCGACTCCTCTGTCCACACGCTAAAGAGAAGAAGAAGAAGATCAAGCTAGGACCAGCTTGATTCTAACAGTGCCCGACGTAGCAATGTGGTTGTTTGTGACGATGTTGCACGGTATACCTGTCTGAGTAGGAGCGCAGTATGGTGATGCCCAGGACAAAGTACATCATGATGGAGCTAAGCACCATGCCCATACCCAGCAGGATGGCCCGGTCCTCCCCAGCCTTCAGAGCTGTCACCGTCTTCCGCTTGTCCAGCACGTCGTACTCGCGGTTCGTCTGGTAGCTGGATATGGTGAGGACACATCCATGGATCACGTGGATCACTCTCAAGGTAGCCTCATGGAAGCTCTTTCCCAGGGTTAGTCCCGCTTACCGGGCAGATCCACCGATCAGCCCCTGATCCATACTCATGATCAATGATAAAAGTACATATTAGATCGAATGATCTCACATGTAGAAAAGCCGTACTTTGTTTTGCCTTAGGCCCAAAAGGCTTGTGTGACTTGACTAGGGCTGGTATGTTTGAGTAATTTTTAATGGGCAACGCCATGAATAGTAGATTGAAATGGAGAAATGCCAACAGTGGGGAACTACAGTGCTGTGAAGTGCATCTGTGAATGCATCTGATTATGTTATTATATTTTAATGTGTCTTGAAGGTGAGGTAAAGATCTCTATTGTGTACGTGTCTAAAAGGATTAGCTGAGATGATTCAGTATTTTCAGGAATGTCTCTTCATTGTCAATAAAGCAACATTCTAAAGTGGTAAGGTGTGACAAACTAAAGTTGCAGAACCAGCTCCACCAATGACCCTCTCTGTACAACAATGTCCTATCATCATCTAATTTTGATGATTGACTCTTACTCAACGTAACACAATTATTGTTGTACCTGAGGGGACAAAAGGGACACCATAAACATACATATGTGTTGGTAGTAGCACATAAAATGTAACACTTTTCATTGGCAGTTAGAGTATATCATTTGTAAGTATGAATAAGGATATGATGAACTACAACCCCGTTAAATACAAAGGTTATCATCACCAGACGTTTCACAGTACCTCCTTTCATTTCCTCCTTGAGGGCCCTTACTTCCTGCCCACAGGAACATGTTCTCTGTGGGTTGGAGTTGGAGTCCTCCGTTGCTGTTCTCACTGCCCGGTTCAAACCACCTGCCAACGACAGAAGACCGGTTACTAAAACCCTACAGACACCGAAGCACTGCCAAAACACTACCAGCCCTAATCAGTATATTATACTTTCATCTTCATTGGCGTTTTTGTTGATTTAGCGCAACGCACAAATCACATCACAGTACCACAGCTGCCAACAGTAATAAACTTCTGACTTTCACTTATTGGCTAGAATTGATGGAAATAATATACTATAATATAAGCGTCTTTCAAGTACAACCTTTACTGGGTGCTGCTGTAATGCATGTGTCGATACTGAGCAGGTCCAACATGTACCTTTAAGACAATCACGATTCACAGCATTTCTTGTCTTTCATGTCCTGTGTATATAAGTGCATACAATTTGCGCCTCTACCGGTTCACACTTCTACGTCTAGCGTGTATGCCAAGATATTGTCATACAGCCGGCTGGGGTTACAGATGGATCCAAAGATCCAATTGAGACTCAGCCTATTTACTCAGCTATTCATAATGTGAGACTAATTAACTGAGTACTTAAGATGAGCTGGTGCTCAGCTTAGGTGCTCAGACATGAACTCACAATGGAGGAGAGAACCTATGTAGCGGACGCCAGCAGGGGGTGTAGTGCAGTGGTAAACCTCACCTCCCGATGCCTTCAAAGATGTTCTTGTGACAAACGCTAGAGCCTGTGGGTTTGAGCTTCTCATGTTAGAGCGCCTCCTCTCATGCCGGGGGTCGTGAGTTCGAGCCCAGTGCGGGACGCTCACTGTTACACCTACATAGCAACTCGTCTGTGTTCCCTGGATTCTAACGGTAAGTTCCTTGTGGCTTCTACTTTGATTTCTGTTTGACTATATTCCCACTGTCTTTTGGCGTTAGTGGAAGGACTTTCTCAGTTGGATTACCTACTTTGGACCTTGGTCCTTTTTGTTGAACTGTTAGAACTGTTAGAGACACTGTTCCGGAGAGAGATCTTCTGTTGCCTTTGTTCCTGTGCTACTCCATTAAAGAACACTAACATTTACTTTGTGCCTGTGGTCTCTGCACTTGTACTCCTGTGAAAGTGTGACAGCATGACCGAGCCCCGATCCAGTGCAGCAGAGGCTGCAGATCCTCACCCCGACAATCCTATGCCTTGTAGAGGTCTTTAATGATCAGAAGGAACAACTAGTGCTGCCTTGGGAGGTCCATTGAACAATTAGGTGAGGCCTTTCAGAGTCTCGGAGCACAGATTCCTACTGCTCCCGCAGAACCCACACCTGCCGACATCCATCCCCACGTCAAGATGTTCATCTACCCTCTCCACAATGGTATGGCGATCCTAACTCCTGTCGAGGATTCATAACTCAATGCTCCCTGGCTTTGAGGTACAGCCAAACTTGTCAAACTTGTCAAACAACTCAACTCACCGGTCAAAACACCTCCTCACTTTTTGTCAGGGCCAGTGCTTGGTATATCAAGTATAATACCGTAGACGTAGTAAAACATATTTACTATTTGATGCCTTGTTTACTAGAAGACCCAACCCGTCCCCTGAGGCTTATACTATGAAGCATGTTGAACTTCCTTCGTAGTATCAGCTCTCCCTATCAGCTGACAACACTGGGTTTACAAGACTGCTAATGTGTAAACCACACCTATTATATCTGTAATGGAAGTAGGCCTACTCTTGAATGAATAAAGGTTGGCACTACTAGCCAACACTGTAACAAGAGTTTGGTACCGGTTTTTGACATAGGAAAAATAAGAAGCCCCTTAAAGTTCAGAGCTGGCCCTGGTTGAGACATGAGCTGGAGACACACATACTGAGGTCGAGACACACATACTGAGGTCGAGACACACATACTGATTTGAAATGATTAGACGTTAGGTATGTAAGGTTAGACAGTATTTATTAAATTAAAATCTGGACAAGCAATGAATAAAATCTTTATTGGTTTATGAGTTTTTTGGAAACGTTTTTCTCCGCATTTAACCGATACTAGTATTAGGAGCAGTGGGCAGCTATTTTTACATACAGCGCACAGAGAGCAGTGCATTAGTCTCTGGTGCCTTGCTCAAGGGCACCTCGGCAGTGCCCAGGTGTTTCAGGGAATTAAACCGCCGACTTCCGGTTCCCAAGCCAAGTGCCAACAGACTGAGCTATCCTGCCGCCTATTATTGCACCTTATCATTTAGGTCAGATGTCAAATTTCAAATTTCATTGAACTGAATGAAATAAATATTCAATAAGGCTATCTCTTGTAAATCCTCTAAACATTATTTAAAATATGTGTCCTTGCCTTCCTCCAATGTCATGCAATACCGAGTAAAAATGCTTAGGGGTTAATTTTAAACAATGGGATAAATCATCCATCAAAAAGTATGCCAGCTGTTATTCTGAGTCAAAAATTAAATACCTCTTAGAATATATATATATATATATATAATATATATATATACACACAACAGTAGCTTTACTCCATGCTTTTGCACCATCTGGAAAGGGCGTGTGTGTTTGTGTGTGTGTGTGTGTGTGTGTGTGTGTATGTGTGTGTCTGTGTGTCCATGTGTGTGTGTGTGTCCATGTGTGTGTGTGTCCGTGTGTGTGTGTGTGTGTGTGTGTGTGTGTGTGTGTGTGTGTGTGTGTGTGTGTGTGTGTGTGTGTGTGTGTGGGGGGGGGGGGGGGGGGAAGCTTGGCAGTGATGGTAACATTTTGGAGGGGCTATAATTTCCTGTTCGCCTGAGGAGGAAGCGATGCGGTCCAACCAAGGCCAGGTGTCGAGACTATATTTGTGTTGCTATCTGCTTTCTGTTGTTGCTACGTAAGCTCTCATGAAGAACATATGACTCTTCCACAGTGTGTATGCATAAATGTATTTATTTTTTTAAATTATTTATCAACTTTGTTGAAGCACACTGAGGGCTTAAAAGTGTGTTCCCTGATCCATCCTCTACTACCCTGATCCTTTCTCTACTACCCTGATCCTTCCTCTACTACCCTGATCCTTCCTCTACTACCCTGATCCTTCCTCTACTACCCTGATCCTTCCTCTACTACAAGGATCCTTCCACTACTACCCTGATCCTTCCTCTACTACCCTGATCCATCCTCTACTACCCTGATCCTTCCTCTACTACCCTGATCCTTCCTCTACTACCCTGATCCTTCCTCTACTACAAGGATCCTTCCACTACTACCCTGATCCTTCCTCTACTACCCTGATCCTTCCTCTACTACTCTGATCCTTCCTCTACTACAAGGATCCTTCCACTACTACCCTGATCCTTCCTCTACTACCCTGATCCATCCTCTACTACCTGATCCTTCCTCTACTACCCTGATCCTTCCTCTACTACCCTGATCCTTCCTCTACTACAAGGATCCTTCCACTACTACCCTGATCCTTCCTCTACTACCCTGATCCTTCCTCTACTACTCTGATCCTTCCTCTACTACAAGGATCCTTCCACTACTACCCTGATCCTTCCTCTACTACCCTGATCCATCCTCTACTACCCTGATCCTTCCTCTACTACCCTGATCCTTCCTCTACTACCCTGATCCTTCCTCTACTACCCTGATCCTTCCTCTACTACAAGGATCCGTCCACTACTACCCTGATCCTTCCTCTACTACCCTGATCCTTCCTCTACTACCCTGATCCTTCCTCTACTACAAGGATCCTTCCACTACTACCCTGATCCTTCCTACTACCTATCCTTCCTATTACCGAATCCTTCCTCTACTACCCTGATCCTTCCTCTACTACCCTGATCCTTCCTATACTACCTGATCCTTCCTATACTACCTGATCCTTCCTATACTACCTGATCCTTCTCTATACCCGGATCCTTCCTCTACTACCCTGATCCTTCCTCTACTACCCTGATCCTTCCTCTACTACCCTGATCCTTCCTCTACTACCCTGATCCTTCCTCTACTACCCTGATCCTTCCTCTACTACAAGGATCCTTCCACTACTACCCTGATCCTTCCTCTACTACCCGTACCTTCCTCTATACCCGAATCCTTCCTCTACTACCCTGATCCTTCCTCTACTACCCTGATCCTTCCTATACTACCTGTATCCTTCCTATACTACTCTGATCCTTCCTATACTACCTGTATCCTTCCTCTATTACCCGGATCCTTCCTCTACTACCCTGACCCTTCCTCTACTACCCTGATCCTTCCTCTACTACCCTGATCCTTCCTATACTACGCATCATAAAAGACATTGCCCACCCCAGCCACGAACTGTACACACTTTTACCGTCAGGCAGGCGATACCGCAGTATCAAGTGCCATACAAATAGGCTTAGAGATAGCTTCCACAGTCAGGCCATCAGGCTGCTGAACAAGGGTGTATAGCATATAACAATGTATATTTTATTACATTGATTTATATATACAGATTGCTCTTTTCTGTGCCGATATTTAGCATTTTATAAATTGCATTTCGGTCACACACTGACCTGTCACTCACACACTGGCCTGTCAGTCAGTCACACGCTGATCTGTCAGTCACACACTGACCTGTCAGTCGCGCACTGACAGGTCAGTTATTCTATTTTTATTTATTTTTATAACTGCTGTCTGTCGTCGGGTATTGCACATAAGATTTTCACATCACTGCTTTATCTATCCTTCCTCTACTACCCTGATCCTTCCTCTACTACCCTGATCCTTCCTCTACTACCCGGATCCTTCCTCTACTACCCTGATCCTTCCTCTACTACCCTGATCCTTCCTCTACTACCTGTATCCTTCCTATACTACTCTGATCCTTCCTATACTACCTGTATCCTTCCTCTACTACCCTGATCCTTCCTCTACTACCCGGATCCTTCCTCTACTACCCTGATCCTTCCTCTACTACCCTGGCCCTTCCTCTACTACCCATATCCATCCTCTACTACCTCGATCCTTCCTCTACTACCCTGATCCTTCCTATACTACCTGTATCCTTCCTCTACTACCCTGACCCTTCCTCTACTACCCTGATCCTTCCTCTACTACCCTGGCCCTTCCTCTACTACCCGTATCCTTCCTCTACTACCCCGATCCTTCCTCTACTACCCGTATCCTTCCTCTACTATCCTGATCCGCCCTCTTAGCACTTGCGTCTCATTATCTCTATTGTTTGCTTGTCAATTCTATTGTTAGCCAATTGTTAGTTCTATTTTTAGCCAACTTATATCAGTTCTGCTCTTGGATGCTTGTTAGGAAGGAAATGCACTTGTGACTTCTGGTGACTAGTAGTTCTCTTGTCTACCTATGTTGAATGCACTATTGTATGTTGCTTTAGACAAAAGCGTCTGCTAAATGACTGTTATGTAATGCAAAGTAATGTCTCACCCCAATGCCGCAATTTTGCACTTGCTAAATATAATTGATATACAATACACACCAGGTTCACTCTTTGTTACCTCCACCATCGAAGATGGAAAGGAGGTTATGTTTTCAGCCCTTTGTTTGTCTGTTTGTGTGTTTGTTTGTTTGTCTGTTTGTTTGTCGGTTGGAAAGATAACTCAAATAGTGATGTACAGAATTGGACAACACTTACTTATGGGCAAAGGAACAGTTGATTCGATTTTGGCGCTTATCCAGATCCGAATCCGGATCCAGGAGACATTTTGGTGTGGCGGAGATATGCACTCTACTGAGTGCCTTCTAGTTTGCAGATGCATTGATACAAATTCACATGGGATTGGAAGGTGAACTCCACTAAATGTTCCACATAATTAACTTTTTTTTCCCACGTAATTAAATTTTTTAAATAATTTTCCACGTAATTTAAAACACAAAAACAGTTCAACCCAAACGTGTGTGGGTGGTTGAGCTCTGTCTGTCAGGGAGAGCTAGGAGGAGGCGGCGCTCTCGAGACCCCATTGGAAGAGAGGTGAGTTAGTGGTAAGGTGATTGGACAGGTGATCCGTCATTGGTGATTAGTCGCTAGTCATTTGTAACTAACCTGTCATCTCTTTAAATTGGAGAGTCAACACTGTCCTTTACATCAACACTGTCCTGTACCTCAACACTGTCCTTTACGTCAACACTGTCCTGTATCTCAACACTGTCCTTTACATCAACACTGTCCTGTACCTCAACACTGTCCTTTACGTCAACACTGTCCTTTACGTCAACACTGTCCTGTACCTCAACACTGTCCTTTTCGTCAACACTGTCCTGTACCTCAACACTGTCCTTTACGTCAACACTGTCCTGTACCTCAACACTGTCCTTTACGTCAACACTGTCCTTTACATCAACACTGTCCTGTACCTCAACACTGTCCTTTACGTCAACACTGTCCTGTATCTCAACACTGTCCTTTACGTCAACACTGTCCTGTATCTCAACACTGTCCTTCACGTCAACACTGTCCTGTACCTCAACACTGTCCTGTACCTCAACACTGTCAATAATGTCAACACTGTCCTTTACGTCAACAGTGTCCTTTATGTCAACACTGTCCTTGACGTCTACACTGTCCTGTACCTCAAAACTGTCCTTAATGTCAACAGTGTCCTTAATGTCAACAGTGTCCTTTACGTCATATGTGCCTGGTAAGTGGTTGGCACTCACCAAGTCTTAGCGTCCAAGTGACTGAGAACTGGTAGCTGAGAACAGATGCTCACCTAATCTCTGTTGACGCGGGACATGTGTTGATGCTCAGACGCTGGGGACCATTGGCACCTTGCATGGCCCCTCGCACATGATACCCCTCAGCTTTCCATCTCATTACACGTTCGCTGGTGTTCCCTGTATCCACCGCGGACGGAGCTCTCAAGAACTGCTCCGCTGAACCGAGAACAACACACTTCCAAGCGTAGTGAGGAACAGACGAGCCATTTTACCCAAATTACAATGATACAAAATGTCTCGTTTTTTTAAGAAACGCAAAGGAAGGAAGGAAGAAAAAGAAACAAAACACTAAGCGTGCCGCGGGAAAATGTCGAAGTGTAATGCTAAATTAAAGTTAAATTAGGTAAATATTGAAAAAAGAAACCTAACTAGCTAACCAGCTGCTGCATCCGCCAGTTTAAGCCTCCATCCGCTGTGGTTGCTTCTGACCTGCCTGCATACAGTACATATAAGGCCTGTGGGAGTGGCATCCCGGCCATTGAAATAGAAGACAGAGGGACAGGGACAGGGGGGGACAAGGGAGGCGGACGAATAATAGTAATGAATTTGACTAACACCAGCAGTCTCTGGCAGACTCCCTGCACACACACTTAAAGTGACACACCAACAATGGCTTTGTTTGCGAGGAAGCCGGGCTGCCGTGTTGTCACTGTTTCCATTTATGTCTGGTCTCCGCTGCCCTGGTGAGACGCTCACACACACACACACACGCACGCACACACACACACACACACACAAACACTAGTCAGAGTATAACCACTACATGACATATAAAATGTCCAATGTCTCATATAGCATGGCCGGGGATGGAGGTAACGAATAAAATATGAATAAAAAAGCGCTATTCTCATTTCTGAATGCCACATTTTCACACCACGCATCCCTGCCACCTCCCTGTGATCACCGTATGCAACATACTGTTACTGTTCCATACTGTTACATTCTGTTACATAATGTTACATACTGTTACATTCTGTTACATACTGGTACATACTGGTACATTCTGTTACATACTGGATGCTGAACTGGTACACACTGTTACATACTGTTATATACTGTTACATAATGTTTCATTCAGTTACATACTGGTACACACTGTTACATACTGGTACATACTGGTACACACTGTTACATACTGTTATATACTGTTACATAATGTTACATTCTGTTACATTATGTTACATACTGGTACACACTGTTACATACTGGTACACACTGTTACATACTGTTACATACTGGTACATACTGTTACATTCTGGTACACACTGTTACATTCTGTTACATTATGTTACATACTGGTACACACTGTTACATACTGTTACATACTAGTACATACTGTTACATACTGGTACATACTGGTACAAACTGGTACATTCTGTTACATACTGTTACATACTGTTTCATTCTATTACATCATTTTACATACTGGTACATACTGTTACATTCTGTTACATCCTGTTACATACTGTTACATTATTTTACATACTGGTACATACTGTTACATTCTGTTACATACTGGTACATACTGTTACATACTGTTACATTCTGTTACATTCTGTTACATTATGTTACATACTGGTACATATTGTTACATTCTGTTACATTATTTTACATACTGGTACATACTGTTACATACTGTTACATTCTGTTACATTATGTTACATGTACTGTTACATACTGTTACATTCTGTTACATTCTGTTACATTATGTTACATACTGGTACATACTGTTACATACTGTTACATTCTGTTACATTATGTTACATACTGGTACATATTGTTACATTCTGTTACATATTCTGGTTACATTATTTTACATACTGGTACATGTTTACATTACTTTGTTACATTATTTTACATACTGGTACATACTGTTACATACTGTTACATACTGTTACACACAGTCCCTCTGACGCTCGTCCAACCCTTGCTCGGCCTTAATCCTCAGCTGACACCTCGGCCCTTCACGCACGACAATGAAGAGGCTAGTTGGCCCTGGACCTATACAATAATAACCTATAATATGGGCAGGATAGTCTTGTGGCTTAGGAATGGAGTGTCAAGTGGCCACTCCCAGCTATATGTAGGATCCCTCTCAGACACGTATCATCTTGTGTCTCCTATATTCGAAGAAGCCCCATCTCACAATAGCAAGAGTCGTTCATCATCTTATCCTTTTACATTAAATAACATTCATTCAGCTAGCAGACGCTTTTGTCCAAAGGGACTACCAATAGTGCATACCACAGAGTCAACCCATAATGCCATGTTAAAATAGATTTTTGAGTGGCCAATAATAAATGTGATTCTGTAAATATTGAAATACAATATTCAGTATTTTTTTGTGCGATGTTATCTTTTGTGTGTGAGTGTATATATATATATATATATATATATATATATATATATATATACAAACCCAATAGGTCAGCATCAGACACTCAGGTGTAAACTGGCTTCAGGCTTCAATTTGTCCAATATACAGTATAAATATGATGCACTTTCTATCAGAGGAGTAATCATTTTGACAGTGGGTCAAACTGATTGGCTTCCAACCTGCTTGCTCTTGTCCCGTCACAGGGAGCATCACTGGATTTGAGGCGTGTGACTGACAGGCCAGTGTGTGACTGACCGGTCCGTGTGTGACTGACAGGTCAGCGTGTGACTGACTGAAAGGCCAGTGTGTGTCTGACAGGTCAGTGTGTGACTGACAGGTCAGTGTGCGACTGACAGGTCAGTGCGCGACTGACAGGTCAGTGTGTGACTGACAGATCAGCGTGTGACTGACTGACAGGCCAGTGTGTGAGTGACAGGTCAGTGTGTGACCGACCAGTCAGTGTTTGACTGACAGGTCAGTGTGTGACTGACCGACCAGTGTGTGACTGACAGGTCAGTGTGTCATGTCCTGTGCACAGCCCCATTGTATTGTCTGCTGGACATCTTCATTGTGGTCCTGGGCTGTAACCTGGGAAAGTGCAAAAGAAGTGACCTGCGGATCACTTATGAGTCTCTCCAGGGAGACTGGTTCACTAAAGCAAGTTAAGTGCTGTTAAAGCTGCTGCTGCTGCCACACACACACACACACACACACACACACACACATACACACACATACACACAGACGCGCACACACACTCGCAAATGTGTCGGTGGCCATGTGTGGTATCTCCTGACCCACAAAAAACATACATGAAATATACATGTGCGCACATGTGCACACACACACACACGCACACGCACACGCACACACACACACACACATAAACTATCTGGCAGCAGCCCTGAGAGTCTCTCTTGGTCACATGTCAGGTGGCTGGCATGACGACAGCGCAGTACACACGCACATGCCTGTGACGCACACACACAAACACACACACATACAGTTTGAGCCATGATGTCATGCTTCTTGTTCTGGAAGGTCACTTGGAAGGCACAAGTTTTGCAAAGTGTGTGTGTGTGTGTGTGTGTGTGTGTGTGTGTGTGTGTGTGTGTGTGTGTGTGTGTGTGTGTGTGTGTGTGTGTGTGTGTGTGTGTGTGTGTGTGTGTGTGTGTGTGTGTGTGTGTGTGTGTGTGTGTGTGTGTGTGTGTGTGTGTGTGCGTACGTACGTACGTGTGTGTGTGTGTGGGGGGGGGGGGGGGGGGGTGTGTGCGCGTGTAGCCCGTAAAAGCTGTTGAAATGGACAGTAAAGTACGACGGGGCGTACAAAGAGACAGTTGCTCTGTTTGGAAGTCAAAAGGTCATGGCACATTTTGGACCAGCAATGCACCGCAGCGAGAAAGTTACAGACACCCCAGACAGCATTGTGCCAACTCCTTCCCTGTAGTTGTCCGCTCAGACCTGTGACTCTATCTTAGGAAACCCAGCGCGCACACCCCACATAACAACGGTACAACAATAGTATTAATTTCAGCGGCCAGTCGAGGGCCTCGCATAAACATGGTTCTGGGCTAGGGGAGAGCATGGCTTTGTTTCTTTGTTTTAAGAAATAGGATTTGCTTGCTTAACACTGTGCTCGTTCAGATATTATCAGTTATTATAATAGTTATTATATCGTCATTTATTTGACTTGAATTTTTCTTTTTATTGTCATTTTTATTGTGTATAGTATTTTTATAGTAAAGTGTTTTGGGAAATTCATACTGTGGGAGGGAACGGGGAGTAAGCATTGTACTCTCGAATGTTGAATTATCATATTCAGATTCAGACAACTTTATTAGTACCAAGAAGGGCAATTAATTTGCAGCTTACCGGTCCTTACACACACAACTCAAAAACACTCACAGACAAGATAATTATATATATGATTATGATAATTAAGGCAACCAATACAGCCATACAACAACGAGCAGCAGTTATTAATAAAATAAAACCTTGTGGTTATAGATCAAATTGGCAAATCAAATCATTTAAAATGACTATTGTCTGCATTTAGCAGCCTGATAGACTAGATCACGTTAACTCATGGCACAAAAAACCTGCCTGTAATCCCATAGTGAGGAGGCGGTGGTGGTGGTGATGATTAACTTGTAGCTGGGTGCCGTCTGGTTTACTGATCACTGTGATTATGGTGTACACACCTGTCATGAAAACCATGGTTACCGCAGCATCCGTAAGAAAGGACCACCAGGTTCAAGGACCGTTTGTGTGCACAGGATCTGCTAGGAGGGCTGCCACTATCATAACATTGTCATCCATATGACGTCACACTATCATACACTATCTTACTTTTGCTGGACTTTCTGGACCCATTACAGTTGCTGCGCTGTTCTGCACTGTACTCATGATGCTGCTGCCCTACTGGCACTTTGCAATGCGTTTTGTGCAATTCAATATATGTATATATCATCCATCACTCACTTAATTGTTATTTTTTATTGTGTACAGTATTGTTATAGTATAGTGTTGTATAGTACATATATTATAGTACACAGTGTTCTATATAGTATAGCATAGCAAATGTAGTATAAAGTGTTGTTTACACAATAGCATTGTTTAGTATAGTCTAGTATTGTATAGTTTAGTGTTGTATTGTTGTAGGAATTCATACTGCGTTAGGGAATGGGGAGTGAGCATTCAATTGTGCTTGCTGTCTTGTAGTTTCATATATGAATATTAATGTGATATGTTAATATAAATGTAATCTGGTGAATAAAATAGCAACAACCACCACAGCTTTGTGCAGAGTCAGACCTTACCTAAGATTGAAAGCTACAGTAAACTGTAAACTGAATTAAACACTAACTCAAATATAATGTGATTACATACGATGTGATTAACATTTTGGTAACATTACATTACACCGGTCATCGACTTGGTGAACTATAACGTATATTAATCTA
Source organism: Muraenolepis orangiensis (assembly GCA_027704905.1). Lineage (NCBI taxonomy): Eukaryota > Metazoa > Chordata > Actinopteri > Gadiformes > Muraenolepididae > Muraenolepis > Muraenolepis orangiensis. The sequence goes on from CM051004.1 coordinate 18,353,437, forward strand.
ATATGCATTTCAGCTTGTACATAACACATTTAAGTGTTTTAAGGGTGGTGATGGGATTTGAAAGGACTTTGAAATGAATGTTAAAATGACAAATATTTCTACTATGTCTTTCATTTAAAAACTTTATTACAATGTTTGGTTTTCAATATTGGTCATATCTGATATCAAAATGGCCCCTAGTTCAACACCTCCATTGGTTTGTCAAAGGGGAAAAAAATGTACTGTGGATCAATCAATCCACAGCTATACTGTCTATCACACATGTATGTATTGATCATTCCCTTGACACACTTTGTTCTCTCCTTACCTCAATGTGCTGACGCCAGGTGAGGTTGAGGTGTCTTCACAAATTCCAAAGGAGAGAGAGAGAGAGAAGTTCCCTTATCTGACGTCATGAGTTGGGGGGGGGGGGGGTGGGGGTGGTTCGGGGGGGAGGGGGGGAGGTGTGGGGGTTCGCTGTGGGAGGGGGGGGGGGTTCAAAGACAAAGCCGTCCGTCAGTAAAGCAGCAGCTCGGTAACGTATTCTCGTGGTCCTAAGCCAGCCAGGGACCGCGGATCCACTGACTTGAGGTGGCTGTTGTTAACTTGAGGGCAGCGGCTGCTATGCTTGTAGCCCGTCTCCGCGCTGCACGCGTGGCATGCTTCCCATACCCGGCATGTGTGAACGCACACACATACACAAACACACACATACACACACACGCACACATTCACACACACGCACACGCACGTACACACGCAAACGCTCACAGACGCACGCACGCACACACACTCATATGCACGCACGCACACAAACACGCACGCACACAGACGCACACGCACAAACACACACACACACACACACACACACAGTCGCACAGACATACACACACACACACACACACACACACACACACACACACACACACACACACATACATACACACACACACACACACGCCAAACTCCACTGCGCCCCAGAGGGCAGGCAGTAATAATGCAGTAATAATAATGGCAGGGTCGCTCGAGGCTACCACGTTATATAATATTATTAATAATAATAATAATAATAATAATAATAATAATAATAATAATAATAATAATCACAATCACAATCACAATAATAATTATAATAATAATAATAATAATAATAATCATAATCATAATATAGTATAATGAGAATCAAAACCATAAAAGGAGAGATCTTATATGTCTTATATGTGGTTGGTGTGTATGAGTGTAACCAAATACAGACGATCGTGACGCCTTGACCACGTGGTGAACGTCTGTTCTCTGTCTCCCTCTGGCGGTCACTGGCTGGTATCGTTTGGTTCATTCAACTCACTCAACAGAACTATCAGGCGTTTAAACACAGTGACATGGCGAAGGCTGGAGTGATGGCATCATTAATCATTGATGGGGTGAATCAACTATTGCCTCAAAAAGGACTTACCTTAGCTTGGTATTCACTGTGGTAGAATAAATAGTGCGATTGTTTTACATTTTCTAATTAAAGATTTAAGATGGTTTTTTTATGGCCATTTGCAACAGGTACAATGGAATACACATTTTTTATAGAATTGTAATCAGATATTTAGATTAGATTAGATTAGATTCAAATGTATTGTCATTGCACAGCACAAGTACAGTACAGCAAAAATAATTTAGCATCTAACCAGAGTTGCAGTAGCAGTAAAGTGCATGGTAATATATAATGTACAGTTTACAGTTGCTAAAAGACAGTATACTAGGTATAAAACAGTTATAATATTACTTCTAGAGTATGTGTGGGATATGAGCATAATAATAGGTATATATAAATATATATATATATATATATACAGGTAAGTAAGTATAAGTATTTAACAGGTAGTTATCAGGGGCAATTATGAAAATCAGGATAAATATTATATTAATGTATATACAGCAGGTAGTGAACAGGGATATGCAGTTATGAAAAGCAGGATCAATTAATATAAATGTCATTTGGGCAACCCATATGGCCAAAGGAGGAAGAACCCTATTGAGTGTCAGAATGTTTTGATTCTAACATGTGCCACTAGGGGGCGTCAGGTGTATTTCAGGGAACCGATTGTCCGATTATTGTTAAGCCCAAATGAAAGGTCTGGATCTGAGGAAGTCAGTTGTTATGGTTTCTTAGGTTCCAAATGTTGCCACCAGGTGGAGCCTTATAACTACAAATGTACTGTTTTTTGGTCATAACTCTGGAGTCACAGAGTTATGACACATTTTTGATGGGGGGGGGGGGGGGGGG
>CM051004.1:18385690-18388190 GCA_027704905.1 Muraenolepis orangiensis
GACGCATGTTTCCGATACGTGTCGGTCTTTCAGGATGAACTTGTGCTGTGTGTTGTGAATAGTGTAACGCACACTGCCGTAGGGCTGTGACGTCACTCTGAACACGCTGAACCACACAACAACAAACACAACAACAGGGTTTGGAAAACACTCAAGTCCAGTCCTTTAAAATGCTGTGTGATTGCTTCTTTAGTCCTCCAAGAGACTACTCCAGGAAACACACATGCACACATACACGCGTACACACATGCACGCAGACACACACACACACACATACACAGCATGCACACACACACACACAGCGTTGTTCTAGTTGCTTTCCCTCTGTCTATCTAGGTCACCGTTGTAAGCATACCATCTGTGCTAACGCTTCTCAGCAAGGCTGTGTGTGTGTGTGCGTGTGTGTGCGTGTGTGCGTGTGTGTGTGCGTGCGTGCGTGCGTGAGTGTGTGTGTGTTTGTGAGATGCATAGAGATACTGTTACTGTTTCTAGAGAGCTACTGTGGCTATTTGTGTCTGTTCGACCTGCACGTGTGTGCCCTCATGCTGTTTCTCAGCAATGTTATTGTTTGTTTTCCCACTTATATCTCTTCGGCTCTTCTCAAAAATATCACCAGGAATAGCTGTTAAAAAAATGTCATTGTCAACAAGTTAATTAAAAGTTAGTCTTTGTTTGGATTGTCAGGAGTTTTTTTTTGTCTGTTTGTTTTGTTTAGGAAAAGCACAAATGACAATGGGATTATATGAAACACATTTAATGTTTCCTCCCTCAACAAGGTCACACTCATAGTCATATATAGTCCTATATGTTACACAGTCGAATCACATATCAATATATTCAATGTATAAAGAACACAACGGTAGCTGTAACCTTGGACCCGATGGACCTGATTCACTATGGTGGCCATCTTGGTTTGGAGGTAGAAGAACCAAGATGGCCACCCATGGCGACTCATTTAAGGCCCATGTACAGAACACAGCGTGCCCCTGTTGTTTCTGCATCAGAAAGCAAGGTGCCATAGAAAGCGATTCCTGTCCGACCGCTGTTCACCTTATAAGTCCCCATGCGGTCGATAATGTAGCTCAGGAGAAGACCTCGGTGGTTGTTTTTCACACCAGAAAGTACTATTATAGCCTGAGCACTGAAGGTCTTACTACAGGAGCCAGGCAACCTGAGAAAATAGAAATCGATTTAGAGATCGGAGAAAAAGGCATAGTAAGACAATCTGTGTGTGTGTTTGTGTGTGTGTGTGTGTGTGTGTGTGTGTGTGTGTGTGTGTGTGTGTGTGTGTGTGTGTGTGTGTGTGTGTGTGTGTGTGTGTGCGCGCATGTGTGTGTGTGTGTGTGCGCGCGTGTGTGCAAGTGTGTTTGTGTGTGTGTGTGCGTGCGTGGGTGCGTGTGCACGTGTGTGCGCGTGTGTGAGTGCATGTGTGTGTGCGCGTGTGTGAGTGCATGTGTGTGTTTTATTTCCACATTATTAGCATGTATAATTAGCCTGCACTGTTTGAGGGGAGCAATTAATCGAACAGCGAAGAGCAACACATTATTTACATACCCGTACTCATACACGTGATGAGGTATTATGACAACAGTGATATTTCATTTCATTATTGTTCTGCAAAAATGTTCCCAAGCAACCTGCACCCTATCTTCTCTAGAAATGTGGACTTCCAAATTAAAAAAAACAGAAAAAGTTTACAAGAAAAACATAAACCTCCCACTTACTGTGTGTCAGGTTTCAAACTAAATAAGTCTCACAAGTTGTGTACCATACACGCACTGTTTGCATTGGCGGAATAACCAGTATGTGGTCCAACAGCTAAAAGATGGTCTTATTCCCAACAACGAGTGTGTGTGTGTGCAAGCTTCTTCGTCTAAACGCCACATTTCGCAGCCTTTCTGTCTCGCTGACTAACACCAGATTTATCAACACCTTGATCCACCAGCTTGTATTACATTTTGAATTGAATGGGAAATAAAAAAAAATATGTGTACCAATGCTTCAGTCAATCACCTTGGGGGGTCGGGTATTTAAAGCAACTTACAGTAAAGTGCATCCAACCAGGTATGCAAGAGACACATCACAAGAAAATCACAAGTGCATTTCCTTCCTAACAAGCCAATACACAAGTACACCAAACAGGAGCAATGACAAATAATGAAGCCAGTATAGACATGAGCTAAAAGCAAATAAACAAGTGCTGGCAAACAATAGAGCTTACAAGAAGAGGAAGAACACAGAAGAGTGAAAGAAGAAACAATGAAATGGAGAGAAAAATATGTGAGGGAGAGAGAGAGAGAGAGAGAGAGAGAGAGAGAGAGAGAGAGAGAGAGAGGGGGGGGGAGAGAGAGAGAGAGAGAGAGAGAGAGAGAGAGAGAGAGAGAGAGAGAGAGAGAGAGAGAGAGAGAGAGAGAGAGAGAGAGAGAGAGAGGGGGGGGAGAGAGGGAGAGAGAGGGGGGGGGAGAGAGGGAGAGAGAGAGAGAGAGAGAGAGAGAGAGAG
>CM051004.1:18393190-18455690 GCA_027704905.1 Muraenolepis orangiensis
GGGGAGGAGGGGAGGAGGGGGGGAGGGCAGGAGGGGAGGAGGGGAGGAGGGGAGGGAAGGTGGAGGGGGGTAGGGCAACGGGTGCAGCCAAGAGCAGTTGAGCAACAGAGGGGGGAGAGCGAGAGAGAGAGAGCGAGAGAGAGAGAGCGAGAGAGAGAGAGAGAGAGAGAGAGAGAGAGAGAGAGAGAGACTATCTCGGGTACTAACTACTCACAGGGGGAGGGGCAGAGTAAGTGGCTAAAAGGAAGTGTGTTTGTGTGTGTTTGGAGGCTGGAGGAAGCACATGCAATGTGGTTGGGGGTATTTGTGTGTGTGCACGTGTGTGTGTGTGTGTGTGTGTGTGTGTGTGTGTGTGTGTCTGAGGTGGGGGGTTGTATGGAGGGGGGGAGGGGGTGTGATGAGGGGGATGGTTGGTTATCAGGGGTCAACACACAAAGGTCAGAGGTGTGGCAGGAATGGGGATAGGGAGACAGAGAAAGAGTAAGTAGGAAAATGTGTGTGTGTGTGTGTGTGCGTGCGTGCGTGCGTGCGTGCGTGTGTGAGTGGGGGTGGGCACCCTGTTCTGCCATAGGAGCAGGAGTAGGGCATTTTGCTCTGGCCATTAACAAGAAAAACACATTAGTAATGTAACAAAGGCAAAGTCCTGTGTTTACTACTACGCCCGCTCTGTTCCAGCAGTGCAGTAGTGAAAGCTGTTTTTAGACACTTTCTCCTCCCACTCCTGGCATGATATCTTTTAAACACACCCACACACACAAACACATACACACACACACACACACACACACATTCTCCACGTCAGCCTATGTCACTCTCTGGTTTCGCTGAATACCGTGTCCTTGTGTCAGGTGCAGCTCACACCGCCAACATGGCCGTCTCTGAGGATTTGAATGGGTGTGGAGCACGAGGGGGTTTTCCGTCGCTTCCTCGAGAACAAGTTTTTCTGAAAGCCTTTCGAGCTCGGCGCCTGAGGCCACGCCCATGAACCACAAGTTGGCTCATTCCGAAGACACACACACACACACAGCACATACAGTGGAGCAGTAGGTGCTCCCAAACTAGCTACCTCTGTACACACATACACACACACAACTCGTGTGTTGTGTGTGTGTGTGTGTGTGTGTGTGTGTGTGTGTGTGTGTGTGTGTGTGTGTGTGTGTGGCGACAGTGGTGATTGCCCCTCTAACCTAGTGCTGTAAAAGGTCAAGATGTAACATCATCTCTTATGTCCTAATAAAGTATTCATATTAAAAGCCAGAAGTCCAGAAGTCTCGGCCAATCGGCAGAACCTTAGTGGGAAGAGAGTACTTTATTCTATGACGCATTTATTGGACCCATTGAAACCCAGTAAACCTGGACGAATTACGACGTGAAGTGAACGCTTCAAGGGGCGGGTTAACTTTCTCGCCATGGAGGTTCATCCACGACCACGAGGCATTCCTTCACCGAGTTACGCAACCAGACATCTCCGTGTTGCTGACGGGTCAAATTGAACACCGCAAAGAGGAAACGGATACTCGACCCATGAGACTTGAGGGCTTAAGTTTTCAGGTCCCGTTTACAGGTAGTTGAGGGTTTTAAACGTCAGACTTACGGTACATGGTAGATACATCGTACTACACAACCTTACACATTACATAACATCACATAACAGTCATTTAGCAGACGCTTTTGTCCAAAGCGACTAACAATAGTGCGTGTTTAACAAAGGTAGGCAAGAGAACAACTCGTCACCAGAAGTCAAAAGTGCACTTCATTCCTAACAAGTCTCCAAGAACTGAACCAGTGCTCAGGTAAAAGTATAATTACATAGTAGAGTGTTTACACACTCCAACGATGGATGGAATGATCCATGCAAAACTACTGTACATTTGGTCTATATTCCTATATAAGGCAATGCAGCCTCACCGATAAAACCGTGTGAGAGGGCAGGACAAAATGTAAGCAGGAAAAGTGTGAATCAAATCTGGTAGATTTGTAATTTCCATTTCATGTTGCTGTCACAAGAACACTGGTTACGTTTACTGCTACACTAAAGAGATATAGAAACATGTTTGTCCAACAGATGTCCAACAAAATGTTTAAATAACACAACCTAGGCACCACCATAGTGGCTACTAGCCCAAGGTACTTTGAGTAGGACACCATAAGAGAATTAGCCAAAGTGAAACAATTTCCATTAGTGCTGTTATAATACGCCATATATCATATTTTACACAAAAGAATGAGTAATGTCCATATACAGTTATTATACTAATGGCCACCAGCATCTAAACTTTGCTTAACTACCTCCCACCTCACCCCCACACACACACCCACACACCCACACACACACACACACACACACACACACACACACACACACACACACACACACACACACACACACACACACACACACACACACACACACACACACACACACACACACACCACTGGCCAAGGAAGGATATCACATTACCAAATGGTAGCATCCAACTATACAGCTTCTTAATTTGTGTTTTACTAAAACATGCAACAATAACACACCACGTATTTCCAAAATATTGACAGAATGAAATGGATCATAAGATAATTATATAATTAATAATATAATAATTGTGAGTCATGATAACAATGTGGTTATTTTTGGAAATATAATGATATAATATACTATATATATATATATATATATATATATAATATATATATATATATATATATATATATAAATATATATATATATTATATTATATATTATTTATAACATATATATATATGTTATAAATAATTACAGACTACGTTACAGACTACCAGAGCCTCGGTGTTTTGTTCATACTGCGACACCCATTTGATGTGTATGTGGACTAGTGTCTTTCCCCCTGCCTTTGCTGTGAGAGAGGGCTGCAGAAGAGAGAGGAGAGAGGTGCCCAGGCCTAGCTCATTTCCGCCTGGCGGGTCAGCTCCTCTGTGTTTCAGTCTGAAGCCGTTGGCTGCTACTGAACCGTTTGGCTCCTCTTTCTCTTTACCAGCGAGCAAACCTTAACAATCTGAACCCCCAACTGTTCATCTACGTCCATTTTAACCGGATTTACTCAATTATACGCCGGCGTTTTCAGCACACAGCGTTGACCGGGGAGTATGCGCGGCGGATCGCGGGGTCAGCGGGCCGTTATAACGAGTTTTTAAGGCTACATTTGCCGGTGGAAAACAACGGTTGGAGGAGATTCCGTGTTAGGAGCAACACAAGAGAAGGCAGCCCTTGTGTGTGTGTTGATTTGAAGCCTCCGGTGAGTGTTTTTCCCGTGTTTCTACATCGTTATCGCGATTATAAATAGTGCGATCTGGGACAATAATCAATTATGACTTCGTATCGATAACCCAGGCCCGGCTGATTGGCTGTTTTGGACGTTTATTTGGATGGTTTCTCTCGCCGCCGCGGTGGTGGGGGGATGGGCAACGCACTGGGCGCGCGCGAGTGTGCGCGCGTGCGCGCATGGTGCGTGAATGCCTGTAATGCGCGTGGCAGTACGTGTGTGTGTGTGTGTTAGCGAGCTTGTTCTTCTTCTCTTCTCAACTAACTTTTTGTGTTAGTTGACAAACGGAAACATTAAAAAATAACTACAAAAATAAACAATACCCGTATGTATATATATATGAAGTAAAACTGCACCTAAGGACCCTTGTATATATTCTAAAATATTAGTAGAAAAAAACATCATCTGTTTATCTTAGTATCTAACGTTTTTTTTGGTATTTAACGTATTTTTGGTTAATATTTTTTGGATTTTTTTTATCACAACATCACGAATCAAAGCTTACAAGTGTGCCGACATGCAACTGGCGTTTCAAACCCCGTGGTGGTTGGGAGGAGGGGGAGGGGGGAGGGGCAGGCAGCGATCACACGAGAGCGCGCGTGCACGTGAACGCGCACGCACCGTGGCTCTACTTGCCAACCTTGTAAATCAAACTCATTGACATAATGTTCTTAGTCTAGAAGATACTAAATACACCAGCTGGACGTGCATGGCTTTTTGTTAACACCCTTAACCCTTCCCCTACTAGACCCAACCATTTCCAACTATACACTCCCACATTTGAAATGTATGATCACACACACACACACACACACACACACACACACACACACACACACACACACACACACACACACACACACACACACACACACACACACACACACACACACATTTTCCTACTACTGTTTCTCTGTACACCCCAATTTAAGAATTTCAAACTTTGCCTCATCAAACTTTACACTATTAGTCTTAAGTAGATAATCTCATGTGTAACAACATACTTTACGACTCAAGATGTTTTATTGTCCATATGCAACAAGTACAATGGCATGCTTACTCCACATTTCCTCCCACAGTGTATATTACGTACAATTTAACACTATATGCTATATTCCTTTGTACTATACTTATACACTATACAACACTACCTAAACTTGACCATCTGCAATCGAGAAAGTAACTTGCAAACTAAATCAAATCCATCTCACACAGTAGACAGACTTCATTTGGATTGCAAAAGCTTGATTTTTACTTTTTAGACATATGATGGTAGCTGTTAAAAGGACCTTATTCCCACATTATATTCACTAGTAAATGTGCTTGGCAGCTACCTGTTTCTACCTGCGGCCCTTTTATTCACACAAACCATAGAAACAAATCTTAATAACGGTTATTGTAGTAGTACAACAGTTCCAGTTGTTCTCGACCTCGCTCTCACAGCACCGCAGGAGGATGGATACACAGATTCATTTGGTCCATTCATTCATTTTGTGTTATGTCTGTTATTTCTGGCCAAGTTTCACAGTATATGTTAAATAGTCACCAACTGGTCGCTGGATACACTTTTACACGCTTTTACAGATGCCGTTTTTAATCTAGGTCACGGTGGCTGACAGAGATGTGCACAGCTCCTTTTTCTCACGGTACGATTGAATACGAAAATATCATGTGGACATTTAAATAAGAAATTGAAATGGATAATGTGCAAAAAAACGTTCTCACATCTCCATTTATAAACAAAACCAAAACACAGAACCATTATTACTGTGTTCCCTTCCTGCATTATCAATAATGAGTGTACAGATCAGAAGCACCCCCCCCCCCCTTCGTCCCCAGTGCAGGGCTTATAGGGTGGCCTTTGAAGTGGAGTCTTTGTGAGTAACTGTTATCCCAGCAGAGCGTGTGCGTGTGTGTGCGTGTGTGTGTGTGTGTGTGTGTAGTATTGTGGCACAGAACTGCGTATTTTAAGTGGGTGTCTTCAACCAGCTGGCCCGTTTCTCTCCGTTTACTGCAAATATGGAGCGCCAGTCTGATGCATACTCGCACCAGCCAGCAATATTACTGGCTTTGCAGAATATTACAAATGTGTACTGTGTTGCCTGGTCAGTAATGGAATAATAGCAATGAATACTATGTAAATACTGCTGCTAGATAAGCTAGCAAGTTAGTAACCCTAGTGATACATCTGCTGCTCACATCCCTGTACCCCTGTTATCTTGTTGGTTCAGTCAAATCAATCCAAATTAAACAATATAAACATCGATCTCCATATAAAAAACAAGCCACTTCTGATACATACATATACATACACGCACAATAACGTCTTTAGGGATAATCTGTTAATGGAAACAAATGCATTGGCATGTATTATAGGAAACATCATAATCTCCTGCAGGGTCCCTTTTTTCATGTTTACTGTACCATCTTATTTTTAGACCGGAGCTCTCAGACACAGGACTCGGTGGACCGGGCCTGTTTAGCTTCAAATGGTTCCTGGTCTGTCTTATTAGCCTCCCGGCGGCCCAGCTACCACTTGTGTTTGGAGGTACCCGTCCTTTGCGGGGCGTGGCTCAGTCTAAATATATCAGTAAAGATACTATGGAAGGGACGGCTACGACTAGTTTACGCTGCAACAACAACAACAACAACAACAACCCACAACAGAGACTCAAGATACAAGATACAAGAGATACAAGAGATACACTGGCTAACTGACTGCTAAGATGTTCCTTGGTTTAAATATGTTGTTTATTAGTGTGTTGTGAAGAGCCCTTGCAAGAGAGTGCGCCAGTCTATGGCAGTAATTCCTTGTTCTAAAAACATCGTTCTTTTTCAGTATATTCATTTCGTGGGGGTGGGAATGTTGCTTTCATAGAGGCAACTGATGGAGACTAAAAACTAACAGCAATCATTTAGCCTTAGTAAGTTCAATAGCCTATTAAGCGTTGTACACATGTGAATGCAAAAATGGCTCTTAACATCTGGGCTCGCTCATTCCCAGATTGAAAAAGCTGATAGAAGACCAATTGCATAGTAATTGCCACGAAAAGGGAAATTCTGGACAAACCTAGACATTCAAGAAGCCATTGGGAACCTTGCTAGTTGCTAATGTTAGGAATAGTTAATTTTGTTGTGAATTTTTGATGCGGCTTTTTTATCTTAGTTAGCTGATTCTTTTGAAGCTGGACACCTGAATCTTTAAGGCCCATGGGACGTAGTTTTTAAGTGTGTGGGGTGGTCATGTTATTTCTGCTGCTTATTTACTCAATTGAGTATTCTGTCAAGCGAACTCCTAACCCAAAATGTATGTGTGTGCCGACATCTAAATACGACACCTCCACCTTAATGTGTCAGCGGAGGCTGTCTGTGTTGCTTTTCCTTAAGCCCTCGTAACGCCTATAGCAATCGCTATAGGCGTTACCTCAATCACATTGTTTTTCACCATAGCTTGAAATTACGGCGGTATTGGCTTGGAAACAGCAGCTGGTCCCGGTACATATTGCAACAGTGACAGACAATGGATAAGATCGGAGAACCCCCAACAACCATTGTTGTGTCATAGTACAGTATTCCATCTTGTTTCCATACGGTCTCCATTGGCCTTTGCCCAACTATGTTGAACGTGGAGCATGTTGCGGACACACCGGTAAAATGTCCAGTCACTGAATAGACGGGCAGAGTAAAGTTATCTACACAAAACACATCGATCATCGGGCCTCATTAAATCAGCCAGAGATGGAGTCGGCGAGAGAGAGAGAGAGAGAGAGAGAGAGAGGAGAGAGAGAGAGAGAGAGAGAGAGAGAGAGGAGAGGAGAGAGAGAGAGAGGAGAGAGAGAGAGAGAGAGAGAGAGAGAGAGAGAGAGAGAGGAGAGAGAGAGAGAGAGAGAGAGAGAGAGAGAGAGAAATGTGGGCCATTACGGTTATGTAAGCGGCTGCTCGCCACTGCCGTAGGATTGTGGGGGAGGGGATGGGGATGGTGGGGGAGGGGATGGGGATGGTGGGGGAGGGGAGGCGGTATTCACAGGCAGAGGAGGAAAGGCCAGGCGTGGAGTGGAGTCCTATTGAAATTCCGTATGGGAATGAGTCAGTGCAAGAGTAGGCCATCTGGGAAGGACAAGTCTGAGGATGGAAAATGGAGTGGGTCGCTGAAGGCGTGCGCGGGGATTGCAATGCGCGCGGTGTGTGTGGCGGTAAAACGACGAGCGTTACAATTGGACGGCCCCTGAATATCCGACCTATCCTGTTTTCGTTCGCGGGTAATCATCGCTCCGGAATGTGGTCTCATCCGAGACACGTGCTTGTGCATACACCCATACAGTACGATTGGGGGGTTTGGCGTAACCTTTGGCCCACTGTGGGCCGGCTTGCACAGACTCCCTCTTTGTCTAATCAGTTACACGCTCTGTCTGACGGCCAGCAGCCGCCTTTGACACACTTTTTGTACTGGTTTCTTTTTTTTTTTTTCTTTTTTTTTCTCCTCGCGGTGGCTCGTCGGTCACTGCTTCACACTTGTCTAATCTCTGGTTACATCTCGGGCCAGCCGAAAGGGGAGGAGCGCTGGGCGCTGTGTGTGTGTGCTGTGTTCACAGCACACACACACAGTACAGTAAAGGTTGGCCCGAAATTCTGTACAAGCGGCTGTCAGTCGAGACGGTTATCATTGTATACTGTGTGTATTAATGATTGTCCCATTTGAATGGCCCATTTCAATGAATGTAGAACCTCAATTGGCTAGTTAACCATTGTACAATTAGTATGTCATGGTGCTCCATAACATTATCATGATAAAACTATGTCCCATAAAGTTAACAGTCCTAATAAAAGTCATTGTTATCTGACCCCCTTGTTGTTAAAAGCCTGCGTTCAGAGATGCTTCTGCACGAAGAAGCTCCTAACAGAGCAGGCCTCACGTATTGGTTTGGTCTGGTTAATCTACGCCTAATACACGCAAAAGTCTGTCGGCAAAACAAGAGGTGTTTTAACTTCAGCTTCATGTCCAGAGACCCTGAGTTGGCATAAAACCCACAACCCGCAGCCACGTGATGTGTGTGGGCCGCGACCCCCCCGGGGGTCAAGTTCGTCCTAGTGAAAGAATGGTGCAGCTTCCCCCCCCCCCCCCTACGAGGCTTTGATCTTTACTAGCCCCCGAGAGCAAGGCTGCATTCCTGCCCGGCCCTGCCGTACTACGGCCCGCATTCATTAGGGACATTCCTGAACCCGCCTGTACTACCGCTAGGACTAAGGCATTTCGGGGAAACCGTTTTATATTTGTGACCGTAATCCCCTTTACCACACTTCACAAACAGGGTCAGTCTAAGCCACTCACGTAAACAAATGTTTTCCAGGCCCAGAATTAGCTGCCACTCCATGTTGAGCTCGCACCGAGTGGACTGTGCTTGTGTGCGCCCGTGTGGATAAAAAACCTCGATAAAGGTTTTCTTTAAAAACGTGTTATAGCAACAAAAAAAAAGCAGACAGTAGAAGTAAGGCTCCTTTAGCAAGGAGACTAATGGTGTGCTTCCTGAGAGAGAGTGTGTGTGTGTATGTGTGTGTATGTGTGTGTATGTGTGTGTGTGTGTGTGTGTGTGTGTGTGTGTGTGTGTGTGTGTGTGTGTGTGTGTGTGTGTGTGTGTGTGTGTGTGTGTGTGTGTGTCATGAGATGACCTCAACACCACAGTGTTGAGAATTATTGATAGTATATGATAGTATAGTATTCTCACCGTATAGTATATAGGATATCTCTCAAACAAAGCTACATCTGAAACAGAAAGTTGCCGAATTCCTTTGCATCTTTATCATCTATTGTTATCAGTGGTATTGTTTTGTTATATTATTTCCTTGCGTTGGCGTTTTGTTGTGGACTGGTACTCCCTAGTGCATTGGATAACACTTCACAATCAATGCTACACAAGCTAATGGCCTTCAGAATGGCTCTCTCCTCTTTTAAAATCTAAGATAGCGATCTTAACAAGTTCATATCTACTGTTGAATATGAAACATTGTGCAGCTCAGCCGGTCTAAATCCGGTCTTAAGTAGCTGGCTATTGTTTTGGGTCACCCTGTTCAGGGGAAGCATGCAGCAAGGCAGGAATAGTAAAACTATGCATCAGTTGCACCAAACCGTTTGGTGCCAAACCGCAATTGAACTGGATGAGCATGTGTTTTGCATGTCTGCATGACAGCGTGAATACGATGCGCTAGCAATTTGCTCAGTTTCCCGGAATCAAACCAGAAACATTTATGGATTTTGTTGTTGTTGTTGTGAGGGACAACCGTTTTTGGCCTGCATTTCCATTTCCAGCAATAGTTTTGTTGCAGTCTTTCACTGTGTCATATCTGCCGCCTATATATTACTATTCACAGTGTAGTAAAAGCAGGAAATTGTTATCAGTTTTCACTTCCCATTTCCAGTGTCAAGTTTACCACAAGAAGCAACATAAGCAAGTATGCTTAGTCCTTGAACAACTCCCATTATCTTTTCAGGTGGCCCGGTGCCTCTGGTGGTTTGCTTTGTACAACGTTACAGGCGTTTGTCGGTCTATTGATAAGACGATCCTGAGAAATACCAGGCAGGGGGCTGAGTGTGGTATCTGAAAAAAACCTACTACCGTGTAAACAAGCCAACATTTTCAAATACAAGTAAGGCAAGTCGGTTCCTCCAGTGGTGTTTCCCCCACCACCTATCACCTACAACTGCTTCGAGTGCTACAAGTCGAAGCACTGCCCTTGGCAGCAGCAGATGACAATCTTAACTTGTAGTCACATCAATTGCGTTGAGCGCTTGCGACGAATGCGGATTGTGGTGTAATAGTTTTCTGGGCGTAGCCCAGGACTCACTGTGGGCCCGCTTCCTCCGGCTGGTCCCCCTCTGTGACCCTGAAATGCTTCCAACGGTTCTGGACTGGTCCACACCCAGGAGGGCCAGGACGGCCAGGCTCTTATCCCGTGTAACACTATCCCCCCGCCCCCCCCCCCCCCCCCTCATTCTGTGAGCCTGCTTTATGGCCCCGGGAGTTTACGGGGTGAGAGGTTGAACAGGAAAATAGCGGGGAAGGGTGGGGGGGGTTGGGGGGGGGGGGGTGGTGTGTGTGTGTGTGTGTGTGTGTGTGTGTGTGTGTGTGTGTGTGTGTGTGTGTGTGTGTGTGTGTGTGTGTGTGTGTGTGTGTGTGTGTGTGTGTGTGTGTGTGTGTGTGTGTGTGTGTGTGTGTGTGTGTGTGTGTGTGTGTGTGTGAAATGAGCAAGGGGGAGATGAGGAGAAAATGGCAGTAGGAGAAGGGTAAACAGAGCAGCAGCAGGAGAGATAGTTTTCTGAGACTTCTTGGATGCAGGGGTGTGTGAGTGTGTGTGTGTGTGTGTGTGTGTGTGTGGTGTGTGTGTGTGTGTGTGTGTGTGTGTGTGGTGTGTGTGTGTGTGTGTGTGTGTGTGTGTGTGTGTGTGTGTGTGTGTGTGTGTGTGTGTGTGTGTGTGTGTGTGTGTGTGTGTGTGTGGTGTGTGTGTGTGTGTGTGTGTGTGTGTGTGTGTGTGTGTGTGTGTGTGTGTGTGTGTGTGTGTGTGTGTGTGTGTGGAGGAAAAGGAGAGTCAGCGGGGAAGACTTGACAGTGGAAAATAGAATGGATACCACACGTTCAGCCCAAGGACTTCTTTCGGACTCTTTTTCTCCTCTTCTCAAAAGCGTGTGATAGCCACCATTTTCGTTCTGAGCGGTCTTTCCACAAAGGAATGAGGCGCATGACCTGGGCTGGCAGCCTGGCTCAGCCTGGCGCTTGACTAATTTGGTTTATGCTAAGATAATACACACACGCTAATCAAAGGCACGGATCACTAATGCGCTTCATTCTGTGGTTCTGGGCTGTGGGCTCTGTGTCTCTCAGAGGCACTAATGTTCTTACTTAAGCGCTAGTAGTAGCGCTGTCGTAGATCAGCGAGTGTCCAATATATCACCGCTTGTTAACCGCTTTGACGAGCAGTACTACTTTAGGCAGTTTCCCATGGATATTCCAGTGATTAATACATACACAAGCATCATGTTGTTGTTGTTGTGATCAATTAATTGTAGTTGACGACGCCGTTCATGGCTTAATCCATATTATAATATTTATGCTGCTTTGGTATTAGTTTTATTTGAAGGCAATTTTAAATATAAGGGGTATGTTTGTTTTTCATTGACGACAGCCATTATCCAGTTTAGATTGGACGGATTAACATACTTATTATCGTGTTTACATAGTGACCAGCATAACTGGAGGATGTGGCTGGCGCACTAAATACAACAATAACATTTTCGTGAGATTGTTCCACGATGGATCAACAGGTTATTAACCTGTTATTGTGTCGTGTTAACATAGGCTACGTCAGGGCGTTCATTCATAGTTAAACTGCCTGAAAAAAAAACTGACATTGAGGACGTTTACATGCACAACTCGATACTTTCGAAACTTTCGATACTTTCGGAACAAGCTGTGTGCTTTTTAAAATTAAAATGTGTTTAGATCTCTCATGGTCTCTTCGTAGATTCAAACAGCGTGCTGTCATGTTTTTCTATTTGCGTGTTGTATTGACCTGAATATCTGACCACTTAGTGCGTGCACAGAATGTTTTAGCCCTCCCGAAACTGCCTGAAACCTGGGTACATGGCAAGTAACTATTATGTACCTGCCTACTAGGTACATACCTTGTTTATGAGACCTAGGTATTGTATCATAACCGGATATCACAACCATTGGGGAGAAACTGGGTTACATACCCAGGCTTCAGTGTTGACATGGCAGTCAAGAAAACCTGGTGAGCGTGGGTTTCCAGTACCTAATGAACTGAGTGTCAGTTTCATCCCATTTCAAATAAAGTCACATTTTTAGGCTCTATGAACAGGAATTATTGGAATTTTTGTCCCCAGGGATTCCCACAGCCGTCTTAAGGCGAGGCACAGCGACTCGGCTAAACGGCCGACTTGGCCTCTTCAAACTATTTTACGTTTCGCAATATGACGACAATGTGCTCATCCGTTCATGTCAGCATCTGCACTCAGTTTGACAGAAAATCTAGGCTATAATAATAGCCTAATATAATATACAAACATCCATCCATCCATCCATCTTCTCCCGCTTATCCGAAATCGGGTCGCGGAGGTAGCAGCTCCAGCAGGGGACTCCAAACTTCGCTCTCCCTGGCAACATCGACTAGCTCTGACTGGGGGATCCCGAGGCGTTCCCAGGCCAGTGTGGAGATGTAATCACCCCACCTGTACCTCGGTCTGCCCCGTGGTCTCTTCCCAGTTGGATGTGCCTGGAAAACCTCCCTCGGGAGGCGACCAGGAAGCATCCTTACTAGATGCCCGAACCACCTCAACTGGCTCCTTTCTACGCGAAGGAGCAGCGGCTCTACTCCGAGTCTCTCACGAGTGACTGAGCTTCTCACCCTATCCCTCAGGGAGATACCAGCCACCCTCCTGAGGAAACTCATTTCGGCCGCTTGTATTCGCGATCTCGTCCTTTCGGTCATTACCCATTGCTCATGGCCATAGGTGAGGGTAGGAACGAAGACTGATCGGTAGATCGAGAGCTTTGCCTTCTGGCTCAGCTCTCTTTTGGTTACAACGGTGCGCCAAAGTGCACCGTTGTGTATACAAACAAATAGGTTCATGTTATATACCTTAATTGATATAATACATCTATGAGATCAAACGATGAAGAGGTAATGGTAGAAGCGTTTAAACATTTAAATAAACAATGTGTGCATCCGTGTACAGCTCAAATGCGGCACCATTCAGTTTCACAAAACAGTGGTAATGCACTACTGAGTACCGTAGGAGAGAATCCATTTCACCAGCGCCAGTGAGTGTGCGCATTCCCTGCCTCTTGTGATTAGTGTTTTTTTTGTGTACGCTAATGACCTCACAGCACACCACGTCCGCAATGAGCGCTCTGCAAAAAAGCCCTCTAAAGCGGGGAGCGTGAATATAGAGTCAACATTGTACAGCTCTAGTTTTAGAGACTTGGTTTACCATTAGTGGTTGATGTCAAAGAGATCTAGAAATTAGAAAGCATGTGTAAGCCTAATGCAATTGCTGTAGTCTTATTAGAATAAGTAGGCAATACTTATCTTTTTTATGACCTATCATATGAGTGTATTTATTTAACAATGGGGTAGTCATCCTTCAGGTATTAGTGAGTGAAATTCAAGAATATCTGTTTCTGGTTGACTGTGCTATATAAGACAGGTTAGCTTTTAGACTGTTCCCATCTAATGTCTGAGGCAATCAGGGCATCTCTTCTCTGATGGGTTTGGAGAATCCGTCTTGCCTGTCAATCACATGTAGCTAAACTCCACCACAGGTGTGTCAATGCAACACTTCTCAATGGCAGAGAGAGAAAAAGTTAGAGAGGGAGAAAGCACTTTTTTGGGGGGGTTTTCCCCCCTCAAAATCTGGCTCTCTTCTGCTTTCTTTCCAGCTCTTAAATCCTGTCTACAGCAGCCACTAATATAGCCCAATTTATTTGGTTGTTATAATACACAGGCAGTTTTTCGAACCCCACGGTTGTTTGACTGAGAGCATTTGAGTCGACTTTTGGGATGCAGCCCTATCCTAGCCTGGTATCAGACAGACTTGTCAACTCGTTACACTCCATTTCCAGCTTCAGTTTGACATTGCCCCCACTCTAAGTGATTTCTCACGGGGGAAGAGGGATTCGGTTCGGTTCCCTAACCAATCACGAGAGACCAACGGAGCTGCCTAAATGTACCATCATGCAAGCCCTACACTACTGCTTTCCCTCTTTCTCTGAAGCACTTTTTTTTCGTGGCAAACCCTGATCACAATGTCTCTTTATTTCCTACCAGCAAGCCAACGCTAGCATAAGTAACACAACGGTGTCAGCTGCATAAAAGGTCACCGTGAGGAGGAACAATCGTTGCTCTCTGATTTGTCAACAAAGTGTCAACAAAAATAGACCAATCTTAAAAGAAACAGAACCACCACCAGGATGTTCACTACTTCTACTACTACTACTACGACTAGTCGACTACTACTACTACTACTACTACTACTACTACTGTCCCTGCTGCTGCTGCTACTACTACCACCACTACTATACTACTACTACTGCTACTGCTACTGCTACTACTACTGCTACTACTAATACTGCTCTTGCTGCTACTACTACTAATACTACTACTACTACTACTGCTGCTGCTTCTACTACTACTGCTTCAACTACTACTACTACTACTACTACTGCTGCTTCTACTGTCCCTGCTGCTGCTGCTACTACTACTTCTACTTCTACTGCTACTTACTGCTACGCTTATTTGTGGTACTGGCTGCCGCCATTTGAATATTGCCGTTAAGAACAAATGCATGTTGTTCAGATGTTAGAAACCATAGTGTTACTAATTATCTTGAGCTGACAATAAGACCCCCCCCCCTCAGTCAATATTCATTAGCTCTCTATCCCTACTTAAAGTAAGAGCTGGGGCGTACATTTCCTGTGTTCCTTAATACTGTAGATGTGAACTGTTGTGAAGACTCAGTCACATGGTAGACTTGTTGCTGCCTTGAGCTTTAAGCTAAGGCCATGGCCCTGAGGACATAAAGATGTTCAAACAAAAAGACCAAATCCCAGAACTTCGACTCTGAATAAGGGACCATTCATCATGGTCCTGGCTTAAAGCCCATCTCCCTACTGTAGTTATCTTTAACTCTTTCAAATGAGTTCATTTCAGGTGTAATGTGGTGACCCACTTGGGACATAAAGACATTCAATGGACACTATGAGAGGATGTACAGCTCCTTTAAGACCGTTCAACCCAGGAGCTTTCTGGGTAGCGATTCATTGATGGCCTTACAACACGAGACACTTGAACATATTGCAAATATTATACTGCATAATAGACATATTATTTTTTTCTTGACTTTGAACAAATTCATAACTGCTGTTATGCTAGCGTATACTAGCTATAACAGCTTGTTATGCAAGTGAGCATCTTACGTTTACTTATGGTCACCTGGTAACCTTAAAGGTTCACCGCCCTGCCCTGATTTGAACATCTCGTAGTCTGAACCAGTGAAAACGGTTATCTGTCCATTGTATTCAAACTGCATTCAAAACGGATGGCTTTTACAATAAGAAGGGTTAGGGTTATCACTGTAGCACAGTGCTACAGGTTTTTGCTACGGGTCTGCTAAATAACTGTAATGTAATGTAATGTAATGTAATGTAATGGGTCTTTACCAGGTACCAAGCATACCAACTCTGGTGTATGGGTGGATCAATACTGCATATCATCGATTGGTTAATCACAATCATTACACATCTCTGCTGACACAACTAGGAAAGTCAATCTTTCGGTATCGCACATTTCAATTCTTAAGGGTCACTTCCAAATGATTCTCGATTCAAAACAGATTTTTGATTCAGCACATAGAGGGTACCAATTCCAGGAGCTACTCTAGTCTGCTGTGCGCTAAGAAAGAACAATAAAATCCATTCAGAATTAAAGAATATGAGAATCGCAATTCTACGGGAATTTCTAGTCACAGCGGTCCTAAAATTAGATAAACACCGGCTCACACTATGGGGATAAAACCACAAAAAGGCAACACATAAATGCGTATTTACTGGATAATGGCAAACATAACAAACTAGTGTTCTGTTTCCCCTGGTCTTCCTTTTGAACATAATATATTCAATAAAAATAATATTTTCAAGGACATATTCAAGGAGAGAAAATATATTCACATTTCCGACATCCCGACAACAATATGGTCAAAGTCATGTTTCGCTAGTTGTGCAGCTAACTTTTCACAGATCACTCCTTCTTTCATGGCTGTGTTTTGTAGTGGAAACACAACGCCACAATTGAATCTAGACCATTTTCTCTTGCAATTAGGGACTATTATTTCAACAAATCATGCCTACATACATTATAACAAATCACATTTTGGCCAGTAGGGGGGCAGTAGTTGCAGCTACCGGTGCGGTTGGTTGGCTTCATTCACTTCAGCATCTCAGCCAACATGTATGTTTACTTTTAAAATGTTTCTCACCATCTCATTTCTCCTTCTTAATGCCAGGTGCTGCTGAGCCTCTGGAACAAGGCACAGACTTAACCAACGCGGTGGTGGTGGTGGGGAAAACAAGACATAGCGCTGTGGTGAGTAGGCTGTAGGGTACTCTCACACGTGAGACTCTAGATTAAACGTCTAACGTCTGATTGCAGACAAGCTCACATCTGGGTGAACGGTGAACTGGCGTCACTGGCTTTTGCCGTTTTATTTGTTTCGACCAATGATGTTGCTGGAGGCAGGGATTTGTACTTGATTGGTAAAAGTATATATTTCTTCTCGTTATTAATGGCAGGTATGAAGTGCTATTTGACGTCACAAGTGTATCGGTTGGCGTAAGCTGCCGCTCGTCAATTTCACTTTTAGCACAGCAAACCTTAAACATTGCATCCAGTGAACCTGCTTATCTCCTGCCCCAAACGCTAGGCTAGGGATGCTTGGAAAACCCCTTTTTTGTGTATCCTAGGGGTGTCCTCGACTAAGGTTTTGGACCAAGGTGGAATCAGACGTATATATTGTCTTATGTATTTTAAATGATGGTGGTTGTCACTGCCGAAGGACAGCTGCCGGTGCTTATAAAATGGCTGGGGTCACCATCTTGTCACACTTTTTGATGTTGGCTAAATGGTGTAACCCCAGGTGCATTTAGCCTAGTTAGATTGTTGTTGATTGTTCGTTTTTTTTACGAGCACAGACACAGGCCGACGTTTACTTTAAACGCATGGTCATTTAAAAATAGTTTATAGTTATAGAGCAACCCAGGAGAGAGAAGTACATGGAAGTACATGCATTTGCAGTACACGGCGTTGTTGAACCTTTGACTTTTAACCCTAAGTAAACAGTGTGTGTGTGTGTGGTGTGGTTCTGATTGGGATACTTATAGCACAAGGAATTATTGCTCAAGAGAGTTTTATTTTCCTCTTTCACCTTACCCACTGGTCTGTTCTCGGTCATGTTGATTGTTAATGGTTGACATCTGTCTCGAAGGGACTCCAGACCACATGTAATTGACATCCGCAGATATAGAAAGCCATACTCAGTTCACAAGCTTGTCATGGGGGGGGGGGGGTACTGAAAAGGCAATAGGAGTTTTTTTTGTGTGGTGGATATCCTACCACAACGCCACAGTAACGCAGACAAAGGGCTCTTTATTATGTTTTGGTTTTTGCTTTGTTTTTCTGCTCCTCGTCGAGTTTGAGCGTTCGCTTCAGAAGACTCCCGCTCGCTCCTCCCGCTCTCGTTTCATTGTTCTGATATGCTAGAGGCCATTGACACCAATGTATCCTCAAGGAAGTGAGACATTCCAGTGCTCCTGCAATGCCATGACCCTCAATAACCCTTGGATGGTCATGTGCGTCTTATGCTAATTCTGTTTCTTCATTGTAATGTTGACGTTTTAATGCACAATCCATATTCAGTTCACTTGTCATTGATTGTTGTCGAATTAAAATGTAATTCTAACTGCGACCCACCCCAGGGCAAAGTTCTGCAAAGGTGTAGAACTGATTGTATGCTGCAGAGGTGGTGCCATGCACACGCTCAGATCTCTACAGCGTGTGCAAAGCAGCATACACCTACCTCGCTAAACGGCGAGTAATTTGAGTTTGAAGAGCAACTCAACAGGGGAGGCTTGTTGATACATACTTAAGCCTCCTTCACACATAGTTCCCGGTAAATGGCTGGCATAACCTTTCAGGCATCGCTAGTGATGTTCACCATCCACACCTGCAGCTACCTTCTGGAACATTTCCGCTGTGCGCCCTTTCACACATGGCTTAGCAATGTTGGAATAGACGGGTCCAAGAGACAGTCCAGCAGAAGGCGAAAAGGGAACACTTTACCGGCAAAAAACTTAACAGAAGAAGAAGAAGAAGAAGAAGACAGAGAGGAGCTCCCTTATTCCTTAAATCTGTCCATTTTCCAGCCTGTTCGCTTTGATCCCTGTTTCCATTCACACATGACCCCATGCAGGAAATGTTCCCGGAACATCTCTGGGATTGACTGCATGTGTGAAAGAGGCTTTAGTCACAACCCCCCCCCCCCCCCCGATACTACACGAGTAGAAGGCCCACGGTGACTCTTTCTGTCTGGGTAACAAGCACATGTTGCAATAGAAGATGGCTCGGGCTCCCACCAGGAGCACTGTATCCATTACAACGTGCATTGTTCACATCCAATGTGAAGTGAAGGGAGGCGAATCCCATGCATGAGTTATAATGTATATGTTTTCATCTCCTGTTCTGTTAGAGGTTGTTTGTTCCTCCTATACTGAGCTGATCTACTGTAGGAAAACCTCACTACCCCTTTTACCGTCCGTTCTTGAATTGAATTGAATCGAATGCATATATATGACCATTTTCCACACGTGTACAAGCATAACATTGCACAGTTATTAACCTAACTGCGGTTCCATCGTGGGTGATGGGTGCAAAATGAGTGATGGGAAACCACACAAACAGGATCAGGCCTGCGGTGTACTGTACGAGAGGCTCTTGTAATGGGATTCCTCGGGGGCTGATCAGGGTTGTGACTTTGGCCACGGCCCTGCTGATCCGCGGGCCATGTGCACGGCATCTCCAAGCAGAGGGATGATTCAGCAGCTCTCGCTGACCTCGCTGCGTTCACCTTAAGCAGTTTTGTACATGACGAGCTTGAGCCTCGAACAGGTCCAGCAGCCGGCATGCCAAGCTTGGGCACGCACGTATGCACACACACACGCACGCACGCACGCACGCACACACACACACACACACACACACACACGCACACCGTGCCATCTGCCACGAAAGGAACAGCCAAGGCCACTCTGTACAGTGCACATATAGGTCCCATGTGAGGCTCAGTTAGGCTCACCAATGCAATCTGTCACATTTCACAAGTCGAAAAGGGTAACGGTGAACAGCAAGACAAATAAACGTGGAATAACCCTCTGTGCTCCTGGGACGACTTCGGGGGGGTGGGGAGGCCTCTCAATGTCACCTGAAGTACACGGGGCCTTTTTCCTCCTTCTGTCTCCACCCCCCTCGGGCTTCTCCACTTCCTGTGTCCTGTGGAGTGGGGGAGTACGACCTCCGGAGGTGATGGGGATGATTCTGTCAACCGGGGTTGCTAAGGAGTCTGCCCGTGGCTTGAAGAATCCAGCCAACCTCAGCACATGACAACGCAATAGAGAGAGAGAGAGATGAAGGGAGCATTGTTCCAAAGCCCGTACATTTTGACTTGTTGACCGCAAACAACAAAGAATTTGTCAGTATAATTCAGAGGCGTTTTCTTTTTCTTTCTTCCTCGATTGAGTGAGGTGGCGTTTCTGTTGTTTTGGTCCGAGTGATGGTGGTTGTTTACTGTAGGTGTTCCCCGTGGTTTTGTAGGCGAGTAAGGGTTGGAAATACTATAAAATCACATACTATACTGCATGATTAACCATTGTATAGAATCAGATTTGAATGAGGGATGACAATCGTAAACCCTTTGAGAAGGCCCAGCAGAATGGTGGTCAGAGGAGCAATGTGAACCTGGTGGTATGCCTTAGAGTTAACAGCACCACAGTTCCAGACTACACTGAACCCATGTTATTTTTCCTCGATAACTAGAAGGTAAAATATGGCCGTTTGGTTGCATGGGGGAGTTTTGTGTCTGTACCGTAAATTATTTACAAGCCTTTTAAAATGTCTCCTGGTCAAGTCTGTTGCCTTGAACAGTGTTTCATCGACTCCTCCAAATGCTAACGAGGCTTGTATTTGGAATGTGTTTTCATGTTGCTGTGATTGCGAGATTAAAATGGGCCAACCCGGGCAGTGCAGTGGGATGGCGATGATATCATCTGCATGTCTGATTAGTGATGTCACCCAGGATGGATCAAAGCTGCTACTCTGGAGCAGGGCCTGTTTAGTGTTGTTGTACCATCACAACACGCAGGCAAAATATACTCTACCTGCCTGCTGTAGGTGATTGTGGAATAAATACACTTTAAACCTCACTTCAGTTGATATAGCATACTACAGTTGATATAGCATACTACTACAGTTGATATAGCATACTACAGTTGATATAGCATACTACTCCAGTTGATATAGCATACTACTCCAGTTGATATAGCATACTACTACAGTTGATATAGCATACTACAGTTGATATAGCATACTACTACAGTTGATATAGCATACTACAGTTGATATAGCATACTACAGTTGATATAGCATACTACTACAGTTGATATAGCATACTACAGTTGATATAGAATACTACTACAGTTGATATAGCATACTACAGTTGATATAGCATACTACTACAGTTGATATAGCATACTACTAAACTTGATATAGCATACTACTAAACTTGATATAGCATACTACAGTTAATATAGCATACTACTCAAGTTGATATAGCATACTACTCCAGTTTATATAGCATACTACATTTGATAAAGCATACTACAGTTGATAAAGCATACTACTCCAGTTGATAAAGCATACTACTCCAGTTGGCATAGCATACTGCAGTTGATATAGCATACTACAGTTGTTAAAGCATACTACAGTTGATATAACATACTACAGTTGATATAACATACTACAGTTGATATAGCATTCTACAGTTGATATAGACTACTACTTCAGTTGATAAAGCATACTACAGTTGTTATAACATACTACAGTTGATATAGCAGTCTACAGTTGATATAGACTACTACTTCAGTTGATAAAGCATACTACAGTTGTTATAACATACTACAGTTGATATAGCATTCTACAGTTGATATAGACTACTACTTCAGTTGATAAAGCATACTACAGTTGTTATAGCATACTACAGTTGTTATAGCATACTACAGTTAATATATCATACTACAGTTGTTATAGCATACTACAGTTGTTATAGCATACTACAGTTGTTATAGCATACTACAGTTGATATAGCATACTACAGTTGTTAAAGCATACTACAGTTGATATAACATACTACAGTTGATATAACATACTCCAGTTGATATAGCATACTACTCCAGTTGATATAGCATTCTACAGTTGATATAGACTACTACTTCAGTTGATAAAGCATACTACAGTTGTTATAGCATACTACAGTTAATATAGCATACTACAGTTGTTATAGCATACTACAGTTGTTATAGCATACTACAGTTAATATAGCATACTACAGTTAACATAGCATACTGCAGTTGTTATAGCATACTACAGTTGTTATAGCATACTACAGTTGTTATAGCATACTACAGTTAATATAGCATACTACAGTTGATATAGCATACTACAGTTGATAGAGCATACTCCAGTTGATATAGCATACTACAGTTGAAATAGCATACTCCAGTTGATATAGCATACTACAGTTGAAATAGCATACTACAGTTGTTACATAGTACAGCATTTTACAGTCGCAATAGCATACTACTACAGCTGCTATAACATAGTACAGTTGCGTATGTGTCAGCAGGAAGGGGAAATGTGATTAATGTCAGTAGTTAGAGTGCATGATTTGTAATCTTGAGGTTTCCGGTTCCAACCCTGGGTTTGTGTGTGTATGTGTGGGTGGGAGAGAGAACAAGAGACACACACACACACACACACACACACCATCAAGTGGCTGGGCTGGGCTTGTAAGCATGTAACATTGCAGTGACTTGGATTTATAGCCGACTAAGGGAGTTTCCAGGGAGACTTATACAAAAATATACAAAATGTATTTCACATCACCTACACGTGGCTCCAATTGCATTGTCAGTCAAATGTTTGAGCTGGAAGACCTTAATTAGATGCTCTAAAGTTGTCTTGCAAACAAACTCATAGCTCTAGGGTCCTCCATTTCCTGTTTCCACAGTACTTCCTTTACACTCTTTTATAGCACCGGCAGTCAGCAAACATGTGACCTACACTTGACTTCAGTTGGAGCTCTTTATATGGCGCATTTAACGTGGCACATTTAAAAAAAGAATTCTGGTTCAAAAATATTTTTCAAACTCAACTCAACTTTCCTAAGCACACAGTGAAGTTATTTAACTCTGGCTTTGGGTTGTTTTAAGAAGGTGTGGTGCTTTGCTACCCTTTTCATAGCAATATTTCCGATGGTGCATTTAAAATACAGTACGGTCATGTATTTTCAGGCTGTGGCTTGGACGAATCTGGGCTAGCTTTTGTTATCACGGTGGGGAATGGAAGAAATCACAACAAACCAGCCGTGACATGAACCCTGCACACATCTTAGGAATGCCATAGTAATGCGTTGTTCCTCTTATACAACGTATTATTATTAGGATATACTGTAGGGTTTCATGCTCTCAATCAGCAACCATCTTAATTTAGCTGTGAAAATGTGATACACAGGGCCCATTTTCAACCACAAGCTTCTGCTGCCAGTGGTTTGTCACAGCCTACCAAATCAAATGCACATAATTGGCCGCACAGAATTTCTATTACATTCCAGTTCATTATTCAGACCTAATTCTGAGCCGTTTTGAGAGACTTGGAAGCATGCTAGGACTGCTTCCACCTAAACCAATCATTAAGCGGATAATGACTTCTGCTCTCTGTTGTTGCTTTCAATAGGATAAATCGTTACAATTTTAGAGCCGATATTTCTGGATGTTTTTTTCCTAAATATATAGCAGAATCTATAGACTTTAAAGACAGAAATGCAGAATCAGGGGTCAGCATGCTGTTGGCTGTTGGTCCCTATGGTCACATGAATTCCGTCATCATATTTGTTCAAGTAAAGCTTCGCATTTCTGCGTGGCCCACATTCCCGAAGTTCTTTGCAGAGCGGCCTGCATTTAATTTCTGCATTTAACGTGTACACCAGGGGGCAGTATAGCGCTTCCGCAAATGAACAACAAACGCGGGAACGGAACATCCATTGAGATAATTTCGGGGAGAAAAAAAAAAAGCAATATGTGAATTTGCGACCAACTAAAAATAAAGTGGTTTGATTTTCGCAGGGCACGTTCATTTTATTCTGGAGTCCGGCGGTCGGAAAACAAAACAAACTTACCTTACTTAACTAAGCTCTGGGAGAAATGCGGGTCTTCGCAAACCCGCAGGTAACAGAGTAGCAACTCGGGTCTTCACACACATACGTGCTAGACTGGCGACGTGTGATTAGTTTCGGGAGAATTATTTTTAAAAAGTGGACCTGGATGTTCAGGGGCTGCGACCCTTAATATAGTTCATTCTCCGGAAAGTCGAATTTTCGGTGAACATAACATGCGGTTGACAAAAACGGCGGTAAACATGTTCAATTGATAGCACGAGGATGTTTATTGTTTATGTATTTTTTTTTTTACCGCAGATACATTTAGACTTTTGTTCCGCTATTCAGATTGAAGTTGCAGTCAAAAAAACCAACACACACCTCTTCCTGGCTGACAAAGTGTGTGTGTGTGTGTGTGTGTGTGTGTGTGTGTGTGTGTGTGTGTGTGTGTGTGTGTGTGTGTGTGTGTGTGTGTGTGTGTGTGTGTGTGTGTGTGTGTGTGTCACTGTGTCTATTTTGTGATGTGCTGGAGTGGTGGGGGGAGCAAGCCAGGTCAAGTTGTCTTTTGCGTAAAAGCAACGTGACTAAGCATAACCATGGCGCCCTACTCTTCCTCTGTGCGTCGCTCTCCTCCCTTTCCCCCGCTAACAAGGTTGCATATAATATGCACTTTGATTGCATTTACCATACCATAGTGATTACATACCACAGCTACATTTATCTTATTTGTTGAGAAAACTATTTTCCTAGTTCCTCGGGTTTGCAGTTTTTACAAACACAACCCTCAGTAACAGTAAGCCTGTGAGAACCAAGCTGTATAAACGCAACACTGAAACTCAAAGGGGGGGGGGTGGCGGCAGTAGCTCAGTCTGTTGGGTCTCTGTTGGGAACCAGAAGGTCGCCGGTTCAAGCCCCCCCGAAACACCTGGGCACTGCCGAGGTGCCCTTGAGCAAGGCACCAGACTCCTTACACTGCTCCCCGGGTGCTGTATATACACAATAGCTCAGTCAATAGCCCACTGCTCCTAATACTAGGATTGGTTAAATGCAGAGAAACAAATTGCTGTGTGTGTGTGTGTGTGTGTGTGTGTGTGTGTGTGTGTGTGTGTGTGTGTGTGTGTGTGTGTGTGTGTGTGTGTGTGTGTGTGTGTGTGTGTGTGTGTGTGTGTGTGTGTGTGTGTGTGTGTGTGTGTGTGTGTGTGTGTGTGTGTGTGTGTGTGTGTGTGTGTGTGTGTGTGTGTGTGTGTGTGTGTGTGTGTGTGTGTGTGTGTGTGTGTGTGTGTGTGTGTGTGTGTGTGTGTGTGTGTGTGTGTGTGTGTGTGTGTGTGTGTGTGTGGTGTGTGTGTGTGTGTGTGTGTGTGTGTGTGTGTGTGTGTGTGTGTGTGTGTGTGTGTGTGTGTGTGTGTGTGTGTGTGTGTGTGTGTGTGTGTGTGTGTGTGTGTGTGTGTGACCAATAAAGAGGATTCAATCCTCCAGATTTAGAACAGCAGCGTTATCATTGCTTCACACAATTCCAGGGTCAAATAACCACAAGGTAAAAGCCTTCTTCTTCTTATATAGGTTATAGGTGAACTAAAACGTAACAAAAACACCCAGCTTGAATTCCTCTTCATTCATCCTTCAGCTGTGACCAATTAGACCCGTCTGACAGTCGAAAACACATGAGATCAACTTAGCCTTGTCGCTTTCACTTCCCTGCTGTCACAACTCAGGTGTGAGCGTGTGTGTGTGTATTGGTGTATGATGGAGTAGATGCTTACGTTGCACACTCATGCGTTCTCTCTCTCTCTCTGTCTGTCTGTCCGTCTCTCTCTCTCTCTCTCTCTCATTTGCTGCGTCCTTATTCCCCCTTGGCCTTGAATGATTTGCTGTCTCTCACTCTGTGTGGCTGCATATGCGGTCCTCTCTCTCCCCGACGGCGTGACTTGATTTAAGATGTACAGTACTACAGCCCTGCTCACCAGCCACTGGCAGCACACACAAACACAGGGAGAGAGAGGGGGAGATGGAGGACCAGAGAGAGGGGGGGGGGGGGGGGGGATAGAGAGATTCCCTCCTTTCCTCTGCCCAGCCCCCACAGTGTCAACACAGTGAGAGCTTGGAGGGGGAGGTTGGCTCTCACAGCTCAACAGCGCCACTGCAGTGGTCTGGCCACATGGTAGAACTGCACCCTTTGTTTTTGTTATTATTGTTGTTGTGGTTGTTGTTGTTGTTTTTTTTAAGATCGTCGCTGTTTGATTAAAACAGCTGTGTGCATCCGAAGTAGAAGTCCGAATGGGGACACGCTGAGGACGTCTATTGAGGTGAATTTAGTCTAATCCCCGTCAAGTGATTTGAAATCCCTTTTTCCCCTGCTCCCTTCTTCCAGGGCCAGGTGCGTGTGCTGATCCTCATGGTGTAACAAGAGTAAAGATGAGCATTAGCAGTGATGAGGTCAATTTCCTGGTCTACAGATACCTACAGGAGTCAGGTATTACACATGGATGCGCACACACGCACACACGCATATTCACACACATACATACACACGCACGTGCACACACATACGCACAGACACACGCGTGCGTGCGCATGCATACACAGACACACACGCGCGCACGCGCGCATATGCACACACACGCACACATATGCATACACACGCACGTGCACACACGCACACATACAACACGCGCGCATGCAAACACATACGCATATGCACACACATACACAGACACGCGCACGCATGCACACACATGCGCATATGCACACACATACACACACACACACACACACGCATATGCACACACACAAACACACACACAAACACACAGACAAATAAATGAACTAAGATAACCCGGCCTCCCTTCTCACCCCCCAGGGTTCTCCCACTCTGCGTTCACCTTTGGCATCGAGAGCCACATCAGCCAGTCGAACATCAACGGAGCTCTAGTGCCCCCTGCTGCCCTGATCAGCATCATCCAGAAGGGCCTGCAGTACGTCGAGGCTGAAGTCAGCATCAATGAGGTGCGGCGACTCCCTGGCATGAGCGTGTACACACACACACACACGCACACACACACACACGCACACACACACGTATGCACACACACACGCACACACGCACACACACACACACACACACACACTCATCACCTACTCAATCATCTGATAATTTTTTCTATACTTTGGGGGGGATTTTTTGGTCTGTTCATAATAGTATGGGGCCTATTGCCTACTGTTTTAAATTCAAGTTAAAATGAATTTGAGGTTGTGATGTCACAACTGGCATTAATAGCCCACCTAACGGGTGCTGATGTTTCACATATAAAACCCGGCAAAATGGGATGCCGTTAAATTGAGGCGCTTTTACCGGCAGTTAAATATAAATACAATACAAACCATCCCAGACTAAGAGACCCATGCTAAAACACGTTTAACGATAATATCGCCCCGTAATTGGTTTTTATTGTCATCCATATCCATGTCATTTAGTTTGTTTTATTGGGTTACTATAGCAGCAGCAACCCCATTGTCCTGCTGTGGTGCATATATACACATCAGTGGTCCACCAGGGCTGTGTTTCTTAACCGGCATTTCAAGTCGGTTGACAGGACTCCAAAGGGCCCCTTATTTTACCCAAAACGGGCGTGAGTGCGATCGGCACATTACAAACTTGTCATGTGACCCTCTAGTGACTTCACAGGTGGTAAAGTAGGGGCCCTTTAAAACACTGCACTCCTTCCATTCCCAATCAGGACGGCACGCTGTTTGACGGACGCCCCATTGAGTCTCTGTCGCTGATCGACGCGGTGATGCCGGACGTGGTGCAGACCAGGCAGCAGGCGTACCGCGACAAGATGGCCCAGCAACAGGCGGCGGCCGCCGTGCCCACCTCGGCCACCGGGGGCAGCATCGCCGGCAACGCCAAGAATGGCGAAAACACGGCCAACGGCGAGGAGAACGGAGCGCACGCCCTGGCCAGTGAGTACCGAGTCCACCGGCGTGGACGTGCACTGACACCGCACGCTATCTGGGAGGGGCCTTCAAGGTGGCCATGTTTGGTGTCCCACAATGCCAATGCGTTGTGGGACAAGATGGAGAAAGACAAAAACTAAAAGCTGATGAAATGATGAAAAGTGTAGAATCACAGCCTCAGTGTAATGTTGCAGTGACAACACCAGTTGAAAACCCCATTTGTTCTCAGACTCTCAGAGGTAGTGGGTCATTGCAACTTGTGTGACCTTTTTTGTTGTTGTTGAAAAAAAGGTCCCTCAAAAAAAAAGTTTCCTCAAATGAAAAAGAAAAAAAAAAAGTTAATAGTTTGTCACAATAACTCTGCTCAAGATAGAAAAACAAAACTAAAAACACAATAATACAGTCAGGAATAAACATATATACACAGTATGCATTTAGCTCAAATATACATATATTACACACAAAAAAGACTCAAAAGCTGGATTTTATAGTAATGTTCTACTATATATTAGAAACATATATATTTGCATGTATACGTACGTGTTTATGTTGGCCGATTGATCTTAACAAGCGCTAAGACGTGTCCCTGTTCATGTCAGACAACCACCCGGACATGATGGAGGTGGACGGCGACGTGGAGATCCCCCAGAACAAGGCCATGGTGCTGCGAGGCCACGAGTCAGAGGTGTTCATCTGCGCCTGGAACCCCGTCAGCGACCTGCTGGCTTCCGGGTCAGTCCACAGTCCCATTTCTCCTTCTTCTTCTTCTTCTTCTTCTTCTTCTTCTTCTTCTTCTTCTTCTTCTTCTTCTTCTTCTTCTTCTTCTTCTCTTCTTCTTCTTCTTCTTCTTCTTCTGCGCTGTCGTCTCTGCTAGCCTCGCAATGTGTAGCCTAAGTCTGGCGACCTCGCCTCTGAAATAGTCAGCCCATAAGCCGATGGTAGACCTTTATATACAGTAGATATTATAGATATTATATTCTATACATTAGGGACCTCTGCTTCTTTATACCTTTAAGCGCTTATACATTCTGTCAGTCCGGTTATTATCGCTCGCTCTTTGCCATGTCCATCCAAAACGGTAAGATGACTCAGTGGAGCTGCTTCTTCTTACGCAGTGAGCGTAACTGTATTCTTTGTGACAGTGTTTGGAATTGGGGTCATTGCCAGTTTCCTTTGTGCAGTATTCTGTCAGGATACTGTAATTTAGCTTAAAAAAACGACAGCTTGGCAACGTGACAGCCATCTTACTCCCTTCAAAAGCTTGTAAGACGGTGAATCCACCTCTGAAACATCTGACAACTCTGTGTATTTGTCACAGACAATCCGCTCGACATTGAGTACGCTGATCCGAGCAAGCCTTTCTCACAGCTTTATCGTGCGTCATCATCAGTTTCCTCCCTGCTGAGCCACGCAGCGGTTGTGCTCTGTGATACGCGGTCGCATTTCATAGCAGCGACTGCCTCATGTCGACCCCGATGTGACAGACACGTTGAGGACCGCCGTCAATAATAACGTCAATCCCGTTATTCGGGTCTAGCTCTGCGGTTCTCTGAGGTAGAACCTCCACACGGCGTCCACAATATGCTGTACATTCTGACAGCTGAACGATGGCAGAGGAGGAGGAGGAGGACGGTCTTATTATAATTGACCTTGCGTTGCTCCCGAAACGTAAGGTTACAGCACGAGCATCTCATGCAGCGCCATGTCTGTACTTTTCGTCCACAATTCCCGCGCGTGAACGGCATTTCGTACACGATTCATCATGAATCACGAACTGAATTTGAGTGCACTGAAAACAATTTGAGCGCATACGTTTGTTTTCTTCTCCTGCTCTCTCCCGCCTCCCGCCTCGTTGCATAAGTCAAAGCGTGAGCCGAGTATGAAATGTTACGACGTCCGAGGACGATATAGCGTACTCAAATGTACTTGGCCGCGGAGCCTGGCAATCATTGAAAAGTGTGTATGAAGCGCTATGTGGTCATCTAATTCTAAAGGATTGAATCCTCTTAATTGGTCACATACACATGTAACACACACAGTGTGACATTTGTTTCTCTGCATTTAACCCATCCTAGTATTAGGAGCAGTGGGCAGCTATTTTATATATATATATATATATATATATATATATATATATATATACAGCGCCCCGCAGCTTACAGGGAACATCCCCTGCAGATGGCTGACACATAACACACAACACAGCCATGTCTCATTATTAAGGAGAAAATGCACATGATTGCGTCGACATGGCATGTATAGTAGTAAATAAACTGGCTTACAATATATGTGTTTCACATCAGTAAAATGTTCTTTACCTCACACCACATAAGTCTGCACTGCTTGATGGTCATTTGAAGTTGGTCTTTTGCCAAATGTTAATTTCACATATTCACTGGAACTTCATTTACATATAATACTTTGACTTTGTTGTCCATTGGATGTTTCATGTTGTTATTTTCACTATATTTTTGCCCGACCAATCAGATTATTCACATTTCTCATGTTGTTGTAGTTCCCCACAGTCACCAATAGGTGGCGGTATTTCACCAACAGTGCGCCACTTCACCAGCGCAAACTTTAAAGGTCACTTCACCGTTATCGTCAAGCCAATTACAACGACCTCATACTTACCCTGTGTGTGTGTGTGTGTGTGTGTGTGTGTGTGTGTGTGTGTGTGTGTGTGTGTGTGTGTGTGTGTGTGTGTGTGTGTGTGTGTGTGTGTGTGTGTGTGTGTGTGTGTGTGTGTGTGTGTGTGTGTGTGTGTGTGTGTGTGTGTGTGTGTGTGTGTGGTCAGGTCGGGGGACTCGACGGCGCGTATCTGGAACCTGAGTGAGAACAGCACGAGCAGCTCCACCCAGCTGGTCCTCCGTCACTGCATACGGGAGGGAGGGCAGGACGTCCCCAGCAATAAAGACGTCACTTCGCTGGACTGGAACGTAAGGACAACACACACGTACACGTACACACACACACACACACACATACACACACATACACACACACACATACATACACATACATACACACACCATGCTAGACTGAAATATAAGGGCATCACACACACACACCTTGCTAGACTGGAATATAAGGACAACACAAACACACACATATGCCATCTTGATGTGTAAAGTTGTGCATTCCTGTAAGGAGTTTCTCTCTCTCTCTCCCTCTCTCTCTCCTCTCTCTCTCTCTCTCTCTCTCTCTCTCTCTCTCTCTCTCTCTCTCTCTCTCTCTCTCTCTCTCTCTCTCTCTCTCTCTCCCCCCCCCTGTAGAGTGAGGGTACACTCCTAGCAACAGGCTCGTACGATGGCTTTGCAAGGATATGGACAAAGGATGGTAAGATACACACACACACACACGCTGCTGCTGCCCTATTAGTATTCATGGCAGTGCTACACACTTTGCCTTCCCTGTAAATCTTGTGCTTAACGTGCACAAACCTCAAGGACAGCGGGACCAATTTCAGAAGAAAGTGTTTATTCTGTTGGTGAAACCCCTGCTGTTGGACATATTGTGTTCTCACTCTTTTGAAGCCGACTGACTGACTAAAGAGTCACCGTGCGTTGAGTGTGCGTGAACCGGCACAAACCAAAAAAACAACAAGCATGTCTGCGTGGAACAGCTCACTTCTCCACCGGAGACCATGCTAGGACAGACACCTTGAGTCCACCGTTAGCTTTGATTCCCCGATTTGCTTCTTAATTAAAATAAGAATAAGAATAAGAATAATAGTATAATATATATATATATATAAATAATACATGGGTACTGCGATATTATAACAGGACACAAGCAAACTAGTCAATTTGTGTTTAGAAAATCAATAATCAATCAAAGAAATGTATTAAAGTCATAATAAATGGAACATTTTATAGCGCTTTTCTTGGACTCAGAGTGAGTTCTTGTTTACAGTGAAGAGCTAGAAGGATGTAAGTGAAACTAAAGATAACAGACAACCAGCAGAAACCCACAAGGATAGATGGGAAGTTTGAGGTGTGGGGGGGGGGGGCTAAGAGATGGCAGTGGAGAAGAGATGGCTTCTGGGGGAATGGATACAGGCCCAGTAACGGGCCACTTTTGTGAACATCCACCTTTGTGTGTTTCCGGTTTGCAGGGAACCTGGCCAGCACACTGGGACAACACAAAGGCCCCATCTTCGCCCTCAAGTGGAACAAAAAGGGCAACTTCATCCTCAGTGCGGGCGTAGACAAGGTGAGCCTATCTCTCTCTCCCCCCCCCCCCCCCCCCCCCACACACACACACACACACACACACACACACACACACAGAGGGCCCCGCCCCCCCCCGACATAAAAACAACAACATTGAACGAGCGAACCAACGTTTTATTCATTTCTTTATTCTTGCACGTGAAATGACGAAAGAGACAACTGTAGTTTGGAGTTAATGTAGTTCCTTGGTTTGTGTGTGTGTGGCGTGTGTGTCTCTGTCCTCTCAGACAACAATCATATGGGATGCCCACACAGGAGAAGCCAAACAACAGTTTCCTTTCCATTCAGGTACACTTCTAAACTACTACTAAGCGTGCAACTACTTATTTGTTTTCTGTCTCTATATATATAAATATATATATATATATATATATTAATATTGTGAAAAAGTATCAATATCGTGAAAATTTTGTTTTCTGTCATTTAATTCAAAAAGTGCAACTTTCATATATTCTCAAATTCATGACACAGTGACATATTTCAAGTTACTGCATCAATGCACCAGTTCGGGAGAATTGCATTGGATCCCCTGTCAGAATGGTGTTTTGTATCACATGTCATCTCCCCGTCTCCCGTGCAGCTCCCGCTCTGGACGTCGACTGGCAGAGCAACAACACGTTCGCCTCATGCAGCACGGACATGTGCATCCACGTCTGTAAACTGGGCCAGGACCGACCAATCAAAACATTCCAGGGCCACACGGTGAGTGACGCGGGGCAGGAGGGAGGAGGAGGAGGGCACCCGGTGGTCACCACCTGAAAGTGAAAGTAACTAAGGACTAAATAGTGAAATCCTTCCCTCATTCCATACCTCCTACTCCCTTCATAGGGAGTTCAATGTAGAGGATTATATAGTGAAAACCCACACTCATTGCCTACTCCTGCGTGGGTAGTTCAATGTAGAGGATTATATAGTGAAAACCCACACTCATTCCCTATTATCTATTTCCTGTGTGGGTAGTTCAATGTAGAGGACTATATAGTAAAATCCCTTCCTGATTCCATACTCTGTACTTCCTCTCTAGGGAGTTTAATGTAGAAGAATATGTAGTGAAATCCTTCCCTTGTTCCCTACTCCCTACACAGGGAGTTCAATGTAGAGGACTATATAGTGAAATCCTTCTCTCATTCCCTACTCCCTCTCTAGGGAGTTCAATGTAGAGGACTATATAGTGAAATCCTTTCCTCATTCCCTAGTCCATCTCTAGTAGTTCAATGTAGAGGACTATATAGTGAAATCCTTCCCTCATTCCCTAATCCCTCTCTAGGGAGTTCAATGTAGAGGACAATATAGTGAAATCCTTCCCTCATTCCCTACTCCCTCTCTAGGGAGTTCAATGTAGAGGACTATATAGTGAAATCCTTCCCTCATTCCCTACTCCCTACTTCCTAGCCTGAGCGTCCTAGCTTCACTCACCCCTCTCTCCTCTCCTCTTCTCTCATCCAGAATGAAGTGAACGCAATCAAGTGGGACCCCACGGGGAACCTGCTGGCCTCCTGCTCCGACGATATGACGCTAAAGGTGAGGAGAGAACACACTCCTCTTCCTCTTCCCCCGAGAGTCGGGGAATCTTCTCATCTCCACTGCTAACCTTTTCCTATCCCGGGTTATCCACAAGTCAATCCACGTTTTCTTTGTTATTATGTGGATACAGAAGATATAGAAGTTAAATAGAAGAATCATTTTGTCGTGTCAGGACAATTAGGTCTGTAGAATACTGTCTTCAGTATGCAATACAACAACTGTGTGTGTGTGTGTGTGTGTGTGTGTGTGTGTGTGTGTGTGTGTGCGTGCGTGCGTGCGTGACAGATCTGGAGTATGAAGCAGGACTCGTGCGTCCACGACCTGCAGGCCCACAGCAAAGAGATCTACACCATCAAGTGGAGTCCGACCGGGCCTGGAACCAACAACCCCAGCGCCAACCTCATGCTCGCCAGGTAAAGCTGCTTTGGTCCAGGTGTTACCCAGCGTCATCTTCACAGAGACGGTGGGAACGGGGGATTCTTAGAGGGGAACCCTTCACACGGTGGTCGGTAACGACAAAAGGACCATCGTGGAGAGAGTTGAGGATTGGCTAAATGTCCTTTTGGTAGTGGCAGAGGACCAGCTCAAACAGAGGGCTTGGTTTCCCCTCCTTTGTAAACGCCTAGAATGCCGCCAATGTTTCTGATGCCTCTACTGATTCTAATGCCTCTATGGTTTGTAATGCCTTGACTGATTCTACTGTTTCTAATGCCTCTTCTGTTTCTAATGCCTCTAATGCCTCTACTGTTTCTAATGCCTCTAATGTTTTGAATGCCTTTACTGATTCTACTGTTTCTAAAGCCTCTACTGTTTCTAAAGCCTCTACTGTTTCTAATGTCTCAGCTGTTTCTATTGCCGCTACTGTTTCCAAAGCCTCTCTACTGTTTCTAATGCCTCTACTGTTTCCAAAGCCTCTCTACTGTTTCTATTGCCTCTACTGTTTCCAAAGCCTCTCTACTGTTTCTAAAGCCTCTACGGTTTCTAATGCCTCTACTGTTTCTATTGCCTCTACTGTTTCCAAAGCCTCTCTACTGTTTCTAAAGCCTCTACGGTTTCCAATGCCGCTACTTTTTCCAAAGCCTCTCTACTGTTTCTAATGCCTCTACTGTTTCTAAAGCCTCTCTGGTTTCAAATGCCTCTACTGTTCCCATGTGCTCTTCAGCGCGTCGTTCGACTCGACGGTGCGGCTGTGGGACGTGGAGCGGGGCATCTGCATCCACACGCTCACCAAGCACCAGGAGCCCGTCTACAGCGTGGCCTTCAGCCCCGACGGCAGGCACCTGGCCAGCGGCTCCTTCGACAAGTGTGTCCACATCTGGAACACGCAGGTACGCACCACCACCACCAGGGGGCTCCCTCTCGCAGAAAGAGGCCGGGAAGAGGGAGAAAACTAAACGTCCAATTTCCATTTTCTCGCCTAGGTTTTTTTAATTAAAAAAATTGCTTTCAAAACCGCTTCGACCTCCGTTAGGCTTGTGGACATGCATTTAAATATAATAATATATAAACATATAATAATATAAATAATGGACACATAATACAAGTTCCCGATGGTTATTTTGTTATTACCTCCGCCATCAAAGATTATATTACATTAGATTAGTTTTGCAAACGCTTTTGTCCAAAGCCACCTACGACGTTCAACAAAGGTAGGCAAGAGAACAACT
This sequence comes from Muraenolepis orangiensis, assembly GCA_027704905.1. Taxonomy (NCBI): domain Eukaryota; kingdom Metazoa; phylum Chordata; class Actinopteri; order Gadiformes; family Muraenolepididae; genus Muraenolepis; species Muraenolepis orangiensis. Next base: position 18,427,914 of record CM051004.1, read on the forward strand.
CGTCACCAGAAGTCATAACTTGACCTAGATTGGGGTCACAAAACTAAACACTAGCTGACCACTAAGCTAACAATAGACCAATGATTAAAGCACAATTACTTGCAGCACTCCAGTTACAGTCAGTAGTATCAACATGATAAGCAACAAAAATATACTCTATTCCAGATGAGTCAAGAAGTCAAGAACTTCAGAGTCCCTCCAGTGGTTGAAAGAAACACTGGGAGGAGGTAATGTTTCATCCGCTCTCAACCTCAACACCGGGCAGCCCTGAGGCTGCTGCCTCAGGGCCCGTCTGTACTCACTGTAAAAACACATGACTGTACTCAGCCACACACAGCAACAATCTGACTGCAGACGACACCACAGCGGTGCTGTGGTGGTGCACAGCTGATAAGCGGTGATGAGAATACGAGGAGTACAGAGATGAGGTAGCCTGGCTGACGCCATGGTGCCAAGAACAAACAGCCTTTCACCGAATGTCAGCAAGACTAAGGAGCTCATCGTGGACTTCAGAGGTCATGCCTAAGAAGGCCCACCAGCGCCTCTATGCCCTGCGGTGCCTCAGGAGAAGCGGCATTGGCAAACGGTGGCCGGTGAACCTCTACCGTGGCACCGTAGAGAGTGTCCTGACGAGTGGCGTCACCGTGTGGTACGGCAACATCACTGCACGGGACAAGAAAGTCATCCAGAGGGTCGTAGAGGACGGCAGAGAAGATCACTGGGTGTGCACTTCCATGCATTGAGGAGATCTGTAGGATCAGATGTTGGAATAAGGCCAACTCAATCCCAAAGGACCGCAACCGCCCTGGGCACCATCTCACTGTTAGCATGATACAGATATGTTAGGATGGTTGTTTGAACATAGAACATAACACATTTGATAGAAAAAGCTTGGACTAAAATAAAGATGGAACTGTATAGATGAAATTGTTTTGTTGTAATATAAATGTATTGTTTGGTTTTGTATTGTTTTGTATATGGTAGCGGAAGTATCAATGTACTGTATTGTGTTTGGTATCGGTGTCTTGTAATCCCGTGTGGGATGGGCCACGTGTGTGGCATGACACGTAAATAAATATATCATTAATCATTCATTCATTCATTCTGTTGCAAATGGCAATTAAAACACATGTTGAATCTTGAATGTTTTCGCCCCTCGTTGGACAAAACGTGGTGGTTAGTTAACGAAGGGGAACAATTGATTTTGGCGCAGATCAGAATCTCAATCCGGATCCAGGGGATTATTTGGTGTGGCAGAGGAGGTACGCTCTACTGAGCGCCCTCTAGTGGTCAGATATTATCACCAAGTTTAAAAAAGAAAAGAAAACAAGGCGCCCTTGATGCAGCACGTCAAATCCATCAACCATGGTCTCTGTTTTCACCCTCCCTTCCTCCCTTCCTCCCTCCTCTCCAGACGGGGGCGCTAGTCCACAGCTACCGGGGCACGGGGGGCATCTTCGAGGTGTGTTGGAACGCAGCGGGCGACAAGGTGGGAGCCAGCGCGTCCGACGGATCGGTGAGTCCACGTCGAGCACAGCGCCCCCTAGTCGCGGCTTCTACCGCCATCCTGTAGCAGAAGGACGCCAGGGTTCAGCGCCTTTGACTGTAACTGTCAGTTGGTTGATTGTTTGTGTTGTATTTCGTTTTTTTGGTTGACCGTATTTGTTTTTTGCATTTGTGTCTCTAGGTGTGCGTATTAGACCTGCGGAAATAGTCTCGCTGCTGCTGCTGCTCCCTTGGAAGCCATGGACCGACCATGAATGTGTACATAGCCAAAATGACTGTCCACGCCCCCCCCCCACCACCACCCCTCCCCGGGCACGACTGGCGCCACCCCCACCACCACCGCCGCAGGCCCCGCCCACCACCCCCACCACCGCAGGCCACACCACCGCAAGCCCCACCCACCACCACCGATGGACAGACAGGAAGCAGGAAGGAAGGGGGAGGGGAGTGTGTGTGTGGAGGGGGGGGGGGGGGTTCCAGGGACCAGGGGGGGGGGGGGGGGAGACCGGGAACAGGAAGCAAAGCACCCTGACACAGCAGGTCCACCACCACCACACAGAGCCAACGGTTAAACAGGACGGACGGACAGACGGACAGACAGGTGGGCGGAGACTGTGTCTCGCCCTGCCGGTTGGTGCAGAGACTCTTACAGAGACGCCGAGGAGAAATGACACACAACAACACCCAAAAGACAAAAAAGAAAGAGATCCGTATATGTACCAACATTTGGGAGGCTATTTTGATTTGTTCTTTTTTTCTCCCACAATCTTTAAAAAAATGGTTATTTTCATCATCAAAACAATTAAACAATCTATTCTTGTTTAGTTGGATGTCACGTGAGCGGCATATCAGCTTCAACCATTCAGGAGGGCAAGTTCAGACTATATTTCTTTTGGTTTCAAACGCAGGTTACATATTTCAATAGATTTCTTTATTTTGGTTTTTATTTTCAGTCAGGTCAGAGTTGCAATAAGGCGACAGAACGGAACGACGCTACACTCAAACAATTGAACTTTTTACACTTTAGACGAGGACAAGGCCGACACACACACACACACACACACACACACACACACACAGCATTGACGCTCCTCTTATTCTCACATTCCAACCAATCCAAAGTCCCGCTCAGGCGGCCGGTGAGGAGGCTCGGGTCGCTCTCTGTCCGGGAGCCTCTTATCTACCGACGGTAACTTAAAGCCGTCGTCTTGGGATAAGGACTCCCGGTTCGGAGGTCGTTGACTTGGGGGTGAGGTGAGGTTCCGCCGGAGGGCCGCAGAGAAGCCTTGCGACGTTTTGAGGGGACAGGAAGGAATTGTTACCGTGGCTTGTTGTCCATCCGCTAATAGCTACTCAAGTTTGCTTTCGGTCTTCTTCCCCCCCCCCCCCATGCACATGTGTGAAGATAAGACAGAACCCCACAGAATGACACCAGGCCTCGTTCTTAAAAGTTCCTGATGGTCGGATAAGGCTCTCAACAGAGCAAAACCCGAAAGCAGCCACGCGGTGGATAAATTCGCCCACGCACGCTCAAACACCCGCAGGGGCGTTCGGGTGCGTTCACTTGAGACATCTCAAGACAACCGTCCTCGTCTCGCTAGGAGGTCCAGCGGTGCTTAAAACACACACACACACACACACACACACACACACACACACACACCACCCATCGTGTTAAACATTAGGTCTTTTTGGACTGTGCTGCGAATCTATTGGGTGGAAACGCACCTTACCGATCTCCCGGCAAGCCGGCGCTCACAGGTGACAGGTGGAAAGCGTTTTGGTGTCATAGCTGCCATTATATAACATGTGCTTTCTCACCCGCAGCGAAGAGTGCCCTCAGCCAAAAGAAAGGAGCAACAATTAGGCAAACCAATTGTGACAGATCACATCGCGTGGGCTTGTCCCCCGTCCATCGTAACAAGAAACCAAATTGCTTTCGGTCATCAAAACGTGTTTGAAGTTGTGTTTGTTCTGTTCGGTTGCTAGTTTTGCGTGGTCCTTTTGGGTTTCCCCCCACTTTGTTAAAAAACTGAAAGGGGAAGGAGGTGATGAGGAGGGGGGGGGGGGTGCTGGTCGACATGGACGGTTAGTCCACCTGAGACGGACGACCCCCCCCCCCCCCCCCCTGCGTGGATGTGTTATGGGTTACATTTTGTTCCAAGGTTGCCTTCACACAGAACATGCAGAGCAGACGGCCTTCCTCCACCCCGGAAGCTCAGAACCTGGTTTTAGAACAGGGAGGAGAACTTGTGTGTGAGTGTGTGTGTGTGTGTGTGTGTGTGTGTGTGTGTGTGTGTGTGTGTGTGTGTGTGTGAACTGTGTAAACGCAAACCCAAAAGAAATTTACTTTTTTGTTTGTTTGAATGCCCTCGTAAATCCCACAGGAATTGTATTCAGTGGCATTATAATCTGATTGTTGGTCGCACACCTGAGAAATTGCTGGACATTTTTGAAGACACATTTTTCTATGTCTTAGTCAAAAGGCTTTGTCACGACGCGGTGGACAGTGCAGCACTTTGGTGGTTCTGAGTATAATGTGGGTTCAGATGTACCTTGCAATTCTTAAAGAAATTGTCAAGCGATTGCCTTGTGGCTATCCAGGTATGTTTCACGGAAAAATCAACCACATACTAACTAACCTTTTACCGCTGAGCAATGGCAGTGTCACCAGTGTCGGTTAAATTGCCACAAAAACAAACAAACAAACAAACGATTCAAGCTATTTCTTCTTCAGTGTTACACCGTCTGACCATGGATGGTTTGTAGACCTCATTTTGAACCTCGTTTCTCCTCACGTTTTATTACAATGTCCCTTCCCCTGACCAGACATTTTTTTAAATAACTTTTAAAGTACGATTTTAAAAAGCTAAAATGTGTTTGTAATTTCTTTGTAGATTGAAAAAAAAAATCCAATTGTTGACAATTTATCAGAGGTTATCTGTTCCATACTTTTTGTTACTTATGGAACAGCGTAAAGGTTGACTCGGCGATTTACTCAAGCTGGAAGTATTTTGTAATTAAAATGAACAAAAAGTTAAAAAAAAATTAATAAAAAATATGCCATTTTGCCTGTAATTGTGTTTCTAAGAAGCAGAATTCCACATTTGACCGTACACCTCACGAGGAAGAGTTGACTTTAGTGCTTTTAAAACAGCCTGAACCTGAAGGCTTTTATCTGTCCCACCTCATCGATACTCATCATTACTCATCGATACTCATCATTACTCACGCTCTTAGAAACGAGAAAAACTGCAGACTTGTGGCTTGCAAATATTTTGTTTTTGGAAAACGGACACATTTTAAGCTCGTTTTATGGTCCAAGGAACCGTTCCGTATTTGTTTTATTATCCCGTATTTTAAAGCACTTAAGTCAACCGTTTTAAAAAGATTGTCAAATTATTAACATGTGCATAAGAACATTTTTTGTAAAAATGAGAGAGAGAGAAACAGTGTTTGTCAGGACATTGCCGAGTCAACCTTTACCCGGCGTCTCCACAGCGTTTTTAGCCCTGCAACATCTCCCCCGTTTATTTCTTACATCAGATCGATCTGTTGCCATTTCAATCGGATCAGTTAAAAAAAAAAAGTTCAGAATAAAATATATTTTGATATTAAGTGTTCGTCCGTGGCTCTTCTCTGATTTGTGTGTTTATTCTACGACTGTTAACGCCAAAGAACCGTCGTATAGGCTCTAGTGGCAGCATAATTCTTGAATCATGAAGCAGTAGCTCTGTCTGTTGGGACTTGGGGCTTGGGAACTGGAAGGTCGCCGGTTCAAGTCCCCAAAACACTTAGGCACTGGCGAGGTGCCCTTGAGCAAGGCACCAAACCCCTACAATGCTCTACAGGGCACTGTATATACACAATAGCTGCCCACTGCTCCTAATACTAGGAGGGGTACACTGTGTGTAGTATGTGACGGATAGATTCAATCCTCCAGATTGAATCTAGATTGAGACTAGATTTAGAACTAAATTCTTGAATTCAGGTTAGTGAGGTTGTGCTTTTAAGAATGCTTGTAGACTCATTATTTTGTTTAAGTTCATATCATACTTTTACACTGCATTATGCAATAATATAAATACTTTACCCCATATAAATGTTATACATTTTTTTTCCACTGACTGGAGTTTACAAGAGATTGTTAGTAAAAAAAACATACCAGTTGGATGTGTAGTTTAATAGGATGATTAAAGTTAGTGACGTATAATGAATTATCGTTCTGTTCGGTTCAGATATTCTAAAGACTTCACAGTCCACACACACACACTCACACACTAACACCTTGAGAGCTTTAAATAATATTTTAATTGGTAGATAAATTAAGACGTACTCCACATACATACAATGGGTAAAATTGGGAAAAGACCCATCAGGATCCTACTGAATACATTCGTACTACTACATTATAAACCATTAAACAATTGAGAAACTGACAGGAATACAAAGATCAAGTAGAGAGACACTCGTAAGAAACCTTTAACGGTGAGTAAGTGTTAGAAGACTGAGCGCTATGCAGAGAAATAGGCTGAAGGGATGGACTGCTTCGTTGGTCTTGGAGGGAATTCTATAAAAACAAAAACACAGTTTTAATAATAATACGTAACACTCAAACAGAACACTCAAACAACAGTTTGTACCTGAAGAGCATTTTGTAATACAGTATATGTTTGGGGTACAAATGAAAGAAGAACAGTGTTGACGGGGACATTGCAGAGTCACGTTTCAGCCCTGCCACATCTCCCCTGTTTGCCCTCGAACCTCGGGTTCATTTAATATATCGGATCGATCCGTTGCCATTTCAAATCAATGTGTTTTTTAATGTGTAATATGCTGGCAGACACGGTCCAGTACATGCGTTTACCTCTGGAGTGCAGGTTGGACAGCAAGCCGTGGAGGGGGATGCTGTCGTCTCTCCTCTCAAAGTACTTGGAGTCCAAACCTCCGGACTCCCCTCTGAACACGGAGGAGGAGGAGGGAGACGAGTTAGTCCTCAAATAATAAGGCGGCATTAGCTCAGGAAGAGGTAGAGTGGGGTTGTCGGACAACCGGAAGGTTGCTGTTTTGATCCCCCGCCTCCTCCTAGCCAAGTGTCCAGGTGTCCCTGAACAAGACACCCTAACCCTAACTGCTCCTGGCGGTCAGACTTGCATGGCTGACTCCGCCGTCGGTGTATGAATGTGAGGCAATAATTGTAAAACTCTTTAGATAAAAGCGCTATATAAATGCAGTCAATTTAGCATTTAATAACCTTTAAGTCCTAAACTAAATAAGCTATGCAAACTTACAGTTTATGGGGCAGAGGTGGCAGGGTGCGCTGGTCAGCATGAAGGAAGTCCGTAGCCTCGATAGGAGACAAGCCTGGCTTGGCTGCCATCGGGTAAAACTGGGCCTTTGGCACGAAGGAAAAAGTACAGCAGCAGGCGATTAAAACGCGTAGACAGACAAACAATCAACAGACTAACAAACGGGTGTGTCAACAAACATAACCTCCGGTCCATCTTCGATTGGCGGCGGTAAATATGTATATTCATATTTCAGTTTATGAGGATCTCACACACTCCTAAGTGGTTAAACACTTGAGCTGAGAGCGTAGGAGACCGGCGGTCTTGTGTACCCTGAGTCCTGCTGTGCTGGACAGAGCAGCGGAGGGCGTCTGGAAGGACTCTGGAGACGGGGGCTTCCTGGAGAGCTGCTTCTCGTTGAGCTGCTTGTTCAACCAGCCGATGACTAGAGCAGAACACACACACACACACAGACACGTTTACAACCAACGCGCATAACCATCATCATCCTCCTTCTCCAAGTCCTCATCACCGTTGACCCCTGATGGGGAATGTCTCTCCTCAAAAGAGAATTAGATGGTCAATGCCATGACTTCACACACATTACATATGACCGGCACTAGTGAAGAGAAGACAAACAACATGATATATACATCATATATATAGACCGTTGTTATCATCAGAATAACACAAAGAGGAGAGATAGTCAGAAGGTTATCCCCAGAAGAACCCCACAGTAACGTAAGGTCAGATGGTAGGCTCTCCTACCGTTCTCATTGGTCTGCAGCACCTCTTTGCTCTCGATGAGCTTCTGGACGGTCGTCTCCAGCTGCTCCTTCAGCTTGGAGACCTGTCGGTCACAACAGACGCTTTGAACAACACGACGTACACGTCGACAGAACGGGTTTTATCTTGGACATTCTTGGTTCTGAAAACCAGAACCTTTATTAACATCAATGTCCCAGACGACAGTCAGCACGATATGGTAAAAATAAAAAAATGAATCATTTTGCAATATGATTCAGTGTTAGTGGGAATGATCATTTTGTTGTATCACTTCTTTCACTGAAAAAGTTTCTTGGTTTTCTAACATCTGGAGGGTATCTCTGCAGCATAATGGTGTTATATATCTACACATTTTACCCTTATTAAACCAATTGCAGCTTCTGTTATTTGGATACTAATCAACGCTACTACTGATACTACAACTGATACTACTACAACAACAACTGATACTACTACTACTACTACTACTACTACTATAACTGATACAACTACTACTACGACGACTGAGGAGGAGGAGAACCTGCTCGTCCTTGAGTGTGTTCTGCTGCTGAGCGTCTTGCAGCCGCCTCCTGGCAGTCTGCAGCTTCTCCGCCGTGTCCTGCACCACCTTCTCCTGGGACACCGTCACACAGTTCTTCACCTTGATCTTCTCCGACAGCCCGCGCACGTCCGCCTGCAGCCTCTTAATGATGGAGTTGGCCTCCATGGGGGAAACCATTCAATTTGATTAATTAATAAAAACACACATGCTGACACAAGTCTAATTTAGGTACACACAAGTCTAATTTAGGTACACACAAGTCTAATTTGGGCTGTGTGTGTGTGTTTTGTGATGTCATAACTCTCCTCACCTTCATCAGCTCCTCAGACAGCGATTTGACCTTGGAGTCCAGCTTCCTTACTTGGTGCTCTTTAGAGCCAACGTTTCCTTCCATCGTTTCCTAATAAACAAAACAATTATTTATCGGAAACTATTCATTTACCAATGTTTTTTGCATGCATGTAAACACAATTTGATTGTTTCAACTTGCAAACACGAAAAAACAAAACAAAAATAGGATGTCTGGATATTAACGCAACGTAAAGGCTTAATCACACATCCCCGATTTTGGCTCCCGCTTGAGATCAGACAGCGCTACGACACGGAAAGTGAAAAAGTCGGATTACTATCCTCAATGATCTGGAGTGTCCTATCGTTGTCTGAACGCAGTCGTAAACGTTCGTAACAGAGTCCTACGGATCGAGAAAGGTCCGAAAGGTCGGCCAAGCACCCCCGACAGATTAGTGCGTCCTGTAACATTCGAGAAACTCAGACGATTTTGTCTAGTCGGAATACAATCGTGATTATGTCGTGACAGATTCTGCTGTAACGGATCAAAATCGTAACAATGTCCTGTGTTGTCTGGACGGTGTCCTGTGGATCGGGACGCTGTGGTAATGAACGGGCATGATTTGGAGAAGTTTTTTTTGCCGATTGAGTCCAGATTGCGTCCAGATCTTGCCGAATGTCTAACGGATGTCTTCCGTCAGCGTCAGTTCACTGTCCGGTCACTGTCTGGTCTCTGTCGGATCGCAGTCGGGAGAATCGGGACGCTTCCTGAACAATATCTGATTGTTCCTCCTCACCTACAAGTGCCCTTGCCTCCCAGTACTTAATAGACCTCCTCCACCCCTTTACCCCTTTCCGGAGTATGCGGTCCTCGGACACGGGCCTGCTCTCCATTCCCGCCTCCGAACTGTTGGAGACAGAGCGTTGTGTGGTGGGCCCCACCCTCTGGAACTCTCTTCCCCCCCCCCCCCCATAGCGTACCTTCTGCTGCTGGGTGGCCTCCAGCACCTCGCGGGTGCGGCTCATGAGCTGCTCTTTGTCCTTCACCTCCTGCTCCAGGACGGCCAGGCGCGTCTGCAGCTGGCCCACCGTCCGCTCCTTGTCGTGGAGCTCCGTGTCCAGGGCGCCGTTCTCCCGCCGCAGGGACGACACCTGCTGCTTGGCCCGCAGGGACTCCTGGGTGGGGGAGGGACGGAGTAGAGTGTCAACGGGTGATTGCAGACTTATAACCTACAGGAATAAGAATGTATTGATGATAAAATAATTGATTGCTTCAGAACACCCCACAAAAAGAAAGAAAAGTTATAAATAAAATAAAATGTATAAATTAAATAAAATGTATTAATAAAATAACTGTATACATATACAGACATAAAATGTCTGTATATGCACAAATTCTTGAATCTTAAAACTAATTCTGGACTAACTATACTTATTTTTACATATATTACGTGGCACATCCATATTACGGGCAGACGTTGGTTGGGTTTTAATAAATAAACAACCCATTCTCCACAGAAGGTTTTTGCAGGTGGAAGGCGTCCACCCACCTCCTCAGCGCTGGACAGCTTGATCTTGAGGTCCCGGATGGACGACTCGTTCTTGTAGCGCCGCTCCGTCAGCTCGCGGGTGGAGACCTCCAGCTCCGCCAGCCGGCTCTGGAGCTGCTGGCTGCTGCGCTGGTGGGAGCTCTCCAGCTCCTGGCGGACCTGATCCACCTGGTGCTGGAGTCGGCTCTGGACCTGGAGGGAGGGAGGGAGGGAGGGGATTGGTTAATTGTGAGAACATTAGCCACTGTGAGGGGGGAAATGCTCTGAGGGCTAGCCCTCAGAAAGAGAAAAAAAAGATCCAGAACGATAAAGATAAAACATATTCAGATCAAACCCAGGGCGATATTCTCTTAACAATAAATATTCAACCTTTATCTGATTCTGTAGAGCCAGCACTTCACTCTTACTGATTCAAGTTTGGGGAGGCAGGATAGCTCAGTCTGTTGGGACTTGGCTCTGGGAACCGGAAGGGTCACCAGTTCAAGTCCCTGTGAAACACCTGGGCACTGCCAAGATGCCCTTGAGCAAGGGACCAGACCCCCTACACTGCTCCCCGGGCGCAGTATATACACTATAGCTGCCCACTGCTCCTAATACTAGGATGGTGTTAAAGGCAGAGAAACACATTTCACTGTGTGTGTACATGTGTGTGACCAATAAAGAGGATTCAATCCTCCAGATTTAGATTTTAAGTACCGTTCATTTTTGCCCAATGTTGAAACAAAACATTTTTAGGAAAGTCTCCTCTCCATTCGCATTAATAATCTGCTTTCCACACCACATCAACCACCCTATTCACTACCATTCACTCATTTATAGATACAATCCTATTATTAAATGCACCACCCTTACACTTTCCAGTTCCCTGTGTTCATATCCTAAGTGTCCCCACCCATGTTACACCTTTACCTGTGGTCGTTTATAGTCCTGTATCATTTGGATTGTCAGGTCATGCACTGGCTTTATGTTTTTGTTATGACCCCGGACAAATAAGATAAGGTAATTAAAAACAGTTCCAACATTAACAGCAACAAGCAGATTGTTATGTTGTTGTTGCGGCGGTGTTTTATGAGAAGCAAAGTGAAACGTATAAAAGTGACCTCAAGAGCTTTCTCTCGTTCTGACATCATGTCCTGAGAGTGGCGGCTGGACAGCGAGGAGGTCTGGCTGGTCCATTCTGAACGCAGTTTGTCCAGCTCTTTGGTTTTCTCCGTCAGAGTCTGAAGACAGAACACGGGACAATGAGAACACAATCACAATATAATTATAAGAAGAATAATATGCAAATTCATTTATATAGCTCCTTTCACACATGACCATGCAAGCTCAAAAGGCGATTCGCACCTCGCAAATGTACAAATATGACGACAAAATCCGCGTGAACCAACAGAAAACTCAATACAGCGACTCCGGTAGCAAAACAATTATGGATTCTGCCAAATATGTTAAAAACAACAACAGCAAACCATAATTATCCATTGATCAAACAACCCTGTGTGGGGGTGAAGAAGCGTCAGACTGAATTGTGTGGAATGGAAGTGAAATGGAACTTCAGTAGGGATGATTGTCAGGCGAGTGCAGAGCAGTTAAACACTCTAGATACGAATATAAACGTACGAGAGCGATATCCATTATACTGGATATCCATTATCCTGTCACATCTAGTGATAGATACTAGTGCAGAGAAACGGGACGTGAATGGAGATGGTTGCTTTGAGGCCTATATAGAGTAATGATGAAGAATGGTACATTTCAGCCTTGAGCTCAAAAGCAAGACATACAAAAGACGACAAATTGCTTAAGATGATCACAACCAACTGACTGAACGACTGCGATTTGGAGGGCATGTCTGAATTAGTTTGTTCGGAAATATTTTATAAATTCTTGCCTCCATCTAAAGAGGAACCTGCCTGACTGGTAAACACATCTCTGGTCTACAGGTGGCACGCACGCACGCACGCACGCACGCACGCACGCACGCACGCACGCACGCACGCACGCACGCACACACCTTGTAGCTACCTGCTGGGCGTAAGTGAGCTGTCGAGAGAGATCCTCTTCGGTCTTCTTCAGCAGCACTTCCAAAGACTGCTTGTCATCCTGGAAGATGACAGAAGACTTCACAATCTGCATCATTATGATGTATTCACAGAGCATCTGTTGATCCCTATTGTTTTTGTATGGATTCTTCTTTTATTATTTTTTCATCATTAAATTAAATGTGTTATTAGCAATTATTTAATAAATTAAATAATTGTATCTAACGTTCAGTAAGCCTATCAGTGGGCTAAGCAGGTTATTCAAGTAATATCACCAAAACATATTTACTCATTACATATTAGGCTTTTTAAAAAAAATGTTATACTAAAAATGTACATAATGACCTCTACATCAAGTACCTGTACTTGATTATTATAAATTGTTATATATTTTTTGGGTCATTTTTGCATTTATGCACAGGAGTGGAGATTGACAGAAAAGTGGGTGGAGAGAAAAGAGGAAAGGACCACAGGCTACAAGGCGTCTTCACCCTGCGTGGGCCACGGGCTAACAGGATGAGCTACCAAGACGCACCATTCTTAGTATTTTTCAATAGTATTTATTTTTATATTATAATTATTTCACTGCCATGAAAAGGTACTCATTAAATAAGTTATTAGCAATCATTTAATATATATATTTTTTTTAAATCGTTTTCTCTACGTTTTGTATATTATTTTTATTTTGTCAACAACTTAAAGATATTTTCAACATCTTAAAGTGTTTTTATCGTGCAATTTTGCCTCCCCGGAAAAATTCCAAATCCTGCTTTCAATAGAGCTTTTCAGTATAAATAATAATAGCAAAACAGTCCAAGGTTGATCATTCAGTTCAACAGCTCCTGTCTTCAGGACGTGTGAATCCAACCTTCAGGGATGAAAGGCACGCTGCCAGGTAGTCTTTGACCTCCTTGTCGGACCCTTGCAGCAGCTTCAGGGACAAGTGGTTGAGGTGTTTGAAGGCGTTGGTCTCCACCACGCTGAAGTGGGCCGCGCCATCGTGGACCGACGACTGGCACGCCAGGTGCAGCAGAAATCTGGTGAGCACCGCGACCACAGAACAACACATCATAAGATACAGCGAAGGTATGTGTGCCTCCCAAATCGCATCCTCACTCACTACACAGTGAGTGAGGATGAATGTATAGTGAGAATTATTAGTACCCTATAAAGGGGCTCTCATCGTATCCCACAGTGAATCGTAAAAAGGAGTGTACACCCGATGTATCACTAACCAAGCATATAGACCATCATGCATTTCACTGAAAGAAAAACCGAAGACGGACAAGAACTACTAGAGAGGGAGTAGGGAATGAGGGAAGGATTTCACTATATAGTCCTCTACATTGAACTACTAGAGAGGGAGTAGGGAACGAGGGAAGGATTTCACTATATAGTCCTCTACATTGAACTACTAGAGAGGGAGTAGGGAACGAGGGAAGGATTTCACTATATAGTCCTCTACATTGAACTACTAGAGGGAGTAGGGAATGAGGGAAGGATTTCACTATATAGTCCTCTACATTGAACTACTAGAGAGGGAGTAGGGAATGAGGGAAGGATTTCACTATATAGTCCTCTACATTGAACATGTGTGTAGTCGGTGAATGAGTGTACAGCGTCGCAACTGAACTAAAATGCTCAATTGAATATTAAGGAATTGAACAGGACGGGTCATCTGTGGCCAAACACACACACACCTGGGACTGTCCAGCTCTTGCTCGGACAAGCAGAGATGAAGCAGGTCAATGAACTTCTGGGGAAACGAGGCGAAGTCGATCAGCAGCCCTTGTTGCACTTTCAAACTGGTGGAGGGAGGGAGAACAGAGGCGTGCTGCCATGAGCCCTGGCAGCATGACGAGGGATCAAGCACAAAATTCATTCAGACCAACACACACCTTTGGTAGTCCTCCTCGGATATGGAGAGGCTGTACAGGAAATAAGGGTCCAGGTCATCCGTCAGCCTCACCACGAGATCCTACCGAGGGGAGGACAGAAAGCTAGGTTTAGCTAGCATCCACGTAAACCCAAAGACAACATTCTCTCATTGGTGCATCATCATATATAGCGCTGTGTACCACCGTAGTACACAGAGCAATCACGTGAGGTGGGATTTGTGAATGGTGAGCCATTACCAGCCGTTTTTAAATAGTCACGCGACAAAAAGTGTCATTGACATAGTGACATCCCACAGTGGAGGGTGCTGTACACCCAGATGTATGACGACTAGATCAGTCTGCCAGCCTACCCAGTGGACTGTACAAACTGGTAGGATTAGGACAATTTATTAACAGCTTGTAATGAGCCACATATTAAAAAACAGTTGCAACAGCATTGGACATCTGTGAGTCCTACACAGGAAGTGTGTAGGACTTAACAGGAAGTGTGAAGTTTGACCAAAGGCAGTCTGAAGGTTGTGATTGGCCCAGATCTTTAACTCAGTCTCAAGTAAGTGACACTGACGCAGCTTGGGCTGTCTCAACTCCTGCTGGTCACCATAAAAGGTATAGTGAGATATAAATAGGACGGACGGAATAGGAACAAAGTCTATATAACTTTAATTCACTATTGTCGTGTGAAATTAAGTAAATGTATCGCCACGGTTCTCAAAGTAAGCACAGTGCAAATAATAATAAGTTTTATAGGAGGTGGAAAGACCAGGCAATGGAAAATGTTCCAACTCACTCTTTTGTAGACTGGATTGGATGACACCAGAAGGTCAATATTGACCCGAATACTTGCCTTCCTGAAATGAGACCACAAGTGATGAGAAGACACTCGCATGTATCATTGTATTACATTACATTACAGTCATTTAGCAGACGCTTTTATCCAAAGTGACTTAAGGAAGGTAAGAACAACTCATCACCAGAAGTCAAAAGTGCATTTCATTCCTAAAAAGTCTCCAAGAACTGAGCCAGTGCTCAGGTAGAAGTACAATAAGTTCAGGTAGAAGTACAATAGTATTACTGTATTATGAAGACAGTGACAATAAAAAAGGCATCTTATCCATCTTATATTTTCTATTAAAAATGGTAAACGCAAACCTGCAGCACATTTAGTAGTAATAATAATACTAAGGGTGGTGATAGAGACACAGGGAGTGGCAGCACGTCAATCAATGCACACAGGTGAACAGTACTTTACTATACAAATAAGTATAATATACTATTGCCTACATAAAAAGGCAAGTATATGTATATATTGAGTATATGTATGTATATATATGTATATATATATATAGTGAATAGGATGACGATAATATACGAAAACACACATTATGTTGAGATGGTATTGGAGGTTCAATGGACCACCGGTGTGTTGTTTGTCTACTTTACCTCTCCTCGCAGTCTTTGCACTTCACGTACACCTGTAAGCGTTTATTGAACAGGGTCTCCATTGTTGTCCCTAGCTTATGAATACGTAGTGATTCTGTTATTTTATGTTTTAAAACAGCGTTGTTGTGGTAAAGACGGGCGTCTTTCACGACGAACTTCCACAAGTTGACATTTTCCGAGTTGATTTCACGTTTGGCGCGTGACAACCGCGAACGGAAGGAGAGGAGCAGGGCGCGCTTGTTTCACTGTACCCCCGGTAAGCCGGCGGGGCGGGGTGGGTCTCTGATCACTGCTAAGGAGAACAAAAGCGTTAAAGTACTTTCTTTCTTCCATTCTTTTGAATTTATGTTCTTTCCGGGCTAATATTTCCACTATTCCTGGCTAAGAAAATCCGCCAAAATGGATAGAATCGATTCAACCATCATTTAAATAATTATGAAAAGGTTATGCCAAATGACTAAAGTACTTTTATTGGGAAATAACACACACGTGTTGGTTTAACTGTACTCACGTGACCGCCATTCGCTCACTAGGCCAAGTTAACAAGTGCACCTTTCTGTCCAGGGCGTGGCTTCATCAAACGTTTGACCACTAGATGGGGCAATTTTCCCCCGTCAACTGGTGTCCCTTTTCACCATTCGAACAGTCTGTTCTGTAAGAATAACTTATTAATAATAATAATAATAATAATAATAATAATAATAATAATAATAATAATAAAAAATATAATTATAATAGTTATAATAATAACTCTATAATCATAAATGTATAACATTAATAGAAGAACAATTGTATTTGTATAGCACCTTTTATACAAGAATTGCAGCCAAACGTGCTTCACAACTGTAAAAAATACATACAATTAGCATAAGAAGACAGAATTCATTATTATTTTAATCATCATTTACTCATGTTTTATATATTATGTAGAGGCCATTATGTACACCTTTAAGAACAGTGTGAATAATTGGATAGTACGAAAAAAGAAATATACAAAATATTTTTTGCTGATATTATTTGAATAACCTGCTTAACCCACTGATAGCTTACTGAGCATTAGCTTACTACAAGCAATGCATTTGCTGAGTGTTAATATTTTATACTCAATGGGTACCACCAGGACACTTTAAATGAATAATGAATGTAACACTTCAGTTAGTGATTGGACGGTCCACTAGAGTTAGTCTCGGTTAGGGACTGTGTCTCCACATCGTCGTTCCTTTCTCTCTGTGAGCTCTTTTTACAATCCAGAGAAATAATGCTCCTAATGTTTGTATGAAACACACAAACACACACACACACACGCACGCATGTACACACACACACACACACACACACACACACACACACACACACACACACACACACACACACACACACACACACACACACACACACACACACACACACACACACACACACACACACACACACACACACACACACACACACACACACACACACACACACACACACACACCGAGGAATCCAATTCTCACTTTAAGAATAATATTTCACTTGATAATATAAAATTGAATGGCAAAATCATAAACGTGACCTTTATAAACCGTTTGCATGTGGTTTGTGAAGGATAAGATACGGGATGAGACGTAATACTACTCATAATCAATTGTGTTGTCACTTGTCACATGTCTTTGTTATTTTAAAACTAGTGGAATTAGAAACTGTTAACAACTTGTTACTGTATCTGCTATAAAAACAATGCATATCATTTGAAAAGAAAACTTAGTGGAATTAAATGTAGAAATGAAGAGTGGGAATGAAAAGAAAAAGGATCCAAGACACAAGAATAAGAGCTGGGATGACAAATGTGTTGGAAAAGTAAATGAACTGGACACCAAGCAGACCTGGCTGAGTTGTGGCATAGCTTGTTTATTAATGGTATATTTTTGCATAGGGAAACAAACTTCCAGTAATGAATTCACCAGCAGCGGCTGATAGCGATGGCTGAATACGTTTATAATGAAATATCATCAAAGCTCATGTTTACATCCCTCACACCAGGGTCAGTATCAATACTATAGTTTATAAACCTGTCACACATGTTCAAGCAATCTAAAACGGAACAGAAAAGGTGAAGAATATCAGAGTTTTGTGAATCACAAAAAAAAACATAAAAGAAATATCCATATTGGTGGATGGAGTTCCAGCTTGAGAGAAATAATGCAAACAGAGATATTTTTGCCCTTTTAAAAGCGTCAAGTATGATTGAGCCCCTCAATTCAGGGTGAAAACCATCTGGTTGGTTAGTACAGGCACCAGTCAAATCTTTCTATACATTTTTCAAAGCCAGATTTTAGCCGGACAATAGTAATATTTCTACTGAACAAAACCGCAATAGTTTTTGATTAAGCATTAACTGTTTATTAAAGACAGTTAAAAACTATTAATAATTTGTCATTTAGAACTCATGACCTGAGCTTGAGGACTTTAAACTCGAGGTGCTTTAAAAGCAGGAAATCCACATATAAGCTTTATGATTAAAATCCCAGCCAATATACTGTAGTCTCCTATCGCAATATCTATAGTATATGGACCTAAATCAGGCTGGGGAAAAACTCCCTGTTTATTGTCAAAAGGATTCAGCTTTTTATTTCTCGAGGTGCAGATCTCTGGTCTCCGGGCATAGATCCTATTAAAAGATATTTATGTTTATCGCTGGTGTGAGGGACATACACTGTATCTTCGCAGCAAGCAAAGCAGTCCTTTACTATAGTATTATCTGAAGTTATAATGAGAAAATAAAGTCCTTAACATATGACACTGAATAAAAAGGGGTTTTCTGAGAAAAGAGAGTGTTTCTTCTTCCCTTCTTTAAAAACAGTCTACAACACATGGAGAGAAAAACAGCGTGCGGAAAACTAAAGTACCAAGAAAGACAGAAAGTAACCAGCATAGATAGCACTGCTGTCAGGAGAAAATAAAACAAATCCTCATATTACAAAAAAAAATGTGAATTGTAATTACTTAATTATTATTTAAAATATAATTATAGTAATTAACAGTTCCAAAAAAATAGGGTTTTTTTTGTAAGGTTTCGCCCATACGGACATAAAAACACAATCATCAATTCAAGTAACACCAACAATGAAAAAGGAAAAAAATAAACACAAAAACAACTAAACTGGAGTAACAAGGTTATCGGTTAACAGCAGCATTACAAGTGGGGGAGAAATTACTCAAATTGTTATTATGGAAAAGAGCCCTCGATTAAAAAACACTCAACAACACATCCTTGGTAGTAGAGCACCCACCCCCCCCACCCCCTCATCACTCACACTGCATCCAGCCAAAGATCTGAGAAAACCGCCAGCCCAGTGGTTCAAAGTGCCAACAACATGTCCACAATCCAAGAGCCAATGTAAGTCAGTCAGTCGTTTTAGAAATATATATATATATATATATATATATATATATATATATTCCATCGATGCTTAAGCAAGATTCATCAGAATTCAGAATTGTAATTAAAACAAACAAATCGGTGACTGTGATGTCGACCGCCATGTCGGTGTTGTGGTGGACAGTTCTCCGCTGTCTTTTGTGGATTTTCTAGGATCTAGCATCTTTGGCTTGTATGGCTCCGCTGAGCTGTGATTGGCTGTGAGCTGTGAGTGATAAACTTCATTATGTTTGAGATAAAGAGCACCAACCGCCCCCCCCCCCCCCCCCCCCAGCAATGTGTCACACACATGGATTGAATTATGACGGACAGCATACAACAACACACGTCGAATCATCAAACATTTAGCAGTCAAATCATAGGCACTGACTGCTCTCTGAAAACATTATTACTATAATTTTTTTGTTTTTGGTATTGTTTCGGTTTTCACACTGCTTTCGCCTGCTGGTTTATTTAAAAGGAACACAAAGGTAAAGGGGATCATTGAGATCATTGAATGCCAAATGGGAGAAATATGTTTTACATATATACCAGTTATACCTGAGGAGAAGACAGCATTAGCATAGGACGTTGAACCAGGAGGGAGGAAGAGAGGGAGGGAGAGGACGCTAAAAGACACTCTCTACATCCCAGTTGGGACGCTGTTGTCACTCTGTCCGTCCCACTATAGGCCCTGTTTACCGTAGGGCTGAACACAGGTGCGTCTCACCATGCTTAGTAGTATGGGGGCGTTGGTGTGCATAATTACCTTAACGAGCTGTCTCCGCCCCTACTGTTTTTGATGAAGGACCACGAGGCCTTTTCTTCCCAAGGCCTGTTCGGAACATTCTCGAAAAACCTCTTGCGACGCAGCGAATGTACGTAGCTTCTCTCTGCCTCTCGCTCTGACTTGGATTGAACTCATTTGTAATTTGAACAGACAAAAGGGGTAATTAATTACTTCTTTGTAGACAGACAACGTTTTTATCAGAAAGGGTCAAACCATGATGCCGAGTGAATGCGATTAGTTTTTCTCCCAGGTATATATAGATATATGTATATATCTATATATAGCCGGGGGCACCCACGCCTCTAATGAACAGAGATAAGATGGAGTAAGAGTTAATCACAAACCACTTCACACCAAGGGTGACTTTCAAAGAGATAGGGGGAAGAAGAAAAAATGGCCGGCTGTTTATTCATAACCACACAACCGTGTTATGAATACGGCGATATTCGAGGCCATGTTCATAACATCACGGGGGTTACGTGCCCTCTCCACGTACAAAACACTGACCATCTGAAACCTTCAGACTTCCTTCTGTGCCGACACCGGCCCGCTCGGTATGTGCAGCGCTGCAAATGCAAAGAGTTCCCGGTGTGTTCTGCCGTGTTAGCATTTCGTGCACCAGCATCCTGCTCCTCTTTTGCCCTCTGTTGACGTGGCAACATTACCCATCCACCACCAGGGAACACATTTACATAGGATATTTCTAAACCAAACAAGCAGTGTTGTTGTTGTTGATGTCCCTAGCTCTAGCTAGAAAGCACACCAGATTCCCTACGACACAAAGTGCTGCTGCAACGAACAAGCACTGCACGTACTGTACTTCCTCATGTCTCATTCTCCCCCCCCCCGTCCTCCTCCATACATCTTTGGCAGAACCTCAGCATCCATCCACAACACTCTTCCAACACAGACTTCCATTTCATGGACCGTTCTCCGGTGGCTTGGCCACTAGTTCAAGAGAGCTGTACTCGAGCAAAAGAAAATATTCTATAAACACTCATCCGTTTTCTTTAGAACAAATGACCGCTAGTTAGGCTACATATTATTTATACACAAAGTTGTGTTCCAAAGCTATAAGAATTGCAACATAATAACAAAACCAAAAAAAGCAAAATAAGTCAAAGTAAAAGCTTAAGGATAGTGTTTAGTGCATGCATCATATGTGAAGCGCATATGTGGTCACATGGCCAAGCCGAGCCACTAATGCAAACCAGATGGCCCCAACACACGGCTGCAGGACATTGAAGTCGGCCAAACAGCATTGACGGAAATCAAAATCCACCTTAACCCTGAAACCTTACAGTTATTATTTTCCATTTGATGGAATACTGACTGGCTAGGCCACAACATCAGGTGCCCTCAAGATTAACACTTAAACAGGGCAATACGTGTCAAAAATATTAATAATAACGTTTACAAATGCACTTTCTCCCGCAGACACGCGCGTTTGCCTCTATTCCAAACACTGTCAGGCTAAGGAAATTTTGAAAATGGCCATTACAAATTGAATATGAATTACTGTGGAAGGGTTGTTCATCTAGAGATAGTCTGTCCTTATACACCACAATGCTCAGCCAAATAAGTCCAACCTTTCCCCCCATACGGCGATGGCTGTTGTCCTCTGGGCCGTGTCAAAATGGCCGCGTTCGATAGCAGTTCCAACAAGCCCATGCGCCAATTTCGATTTAGTTTAAAGTTCGCCGGGGACTTTGTGGCTGTTGTTTGTTTTAAGTTTACCGGGGACTTTCACTGTCCTCCTGTGTCTGTAGTTTGTTTAAAGTTGACCTAAAGTTTACCGGGGAGTTTCACTGTCAGGGGTTCACTAAAAGCCACTTTGTGGCTTTAGTTTGTTTTAAATTTACAGAGGACTTTCGCTGTCCTCCTGTGTCTGTAGTTTGTTTTACGTTTACAGGGGGGGGGCTTTCCCTGTCCTCCTGTGGCTGTAGTTTGGGGCACAGCTGACTGAAATATGTGTTGGCTTAGGGTAATAGTAGAGTAATACTGCCTGGATGCCAGAGCAGGCCTCCAGCGGGGCCGACAAGTGAAATGCCTCGAATGGCCAATAGTATTTCTGCTGTTAACAGACAATCATCTCCTCCATGAAACCCACCAAACTGGATAGCGACAAGCAAGTCACACATGCAGCGATTTTTGTATGTTTTTTCTATTTCTGTTTTTTTAAGTGCTACCAGACCGGTTTGTACCAAGAACATATAAACAAAAAGAAAATTTCTCCATAATGTATCATTGTTTTTAAACTAAGGCAAGGCACATAATGTGTGTGTGTGTGTGTGTGTGTATGTGTTTTTTATATGAAACATCGTGCAAAATAGAAGTTTAACAACAGGGCTTATTATTATCATCATCATCATTATTATTATTAAAAATCCAAGGGAGTATACTTGAATAGGGGAAGACTCCTCTGTGGGACGTCCTACCCATGTTGCAGGTACTGAGAGAGGGGTAGGGGGGTGGACATTAAGAGGAGGAAGAGGACGAGGTAAGGGTGGGGGGAGGGTGATGGGGGAGGGGGGGGGTTCGAGCCATGCATTCTTTAGGTCAGCATAGCGACCATAGCCGCACCATGCAGTTATGACATCAGCTCATAGCTAACTGTGTGTTTTTTGTGTTTTTGTTATCCAAACATTCCCCCCCACCCCCCTGCTCCCCATCTCCCCGCCTCCCCCTAGCCCTACTACAGCCACTGGCTCATCACCGACACAGACACAGCACCACACAGCCTCCGTCCTCCTGGCTACCCACTGCCTGCCACGCTAACCCAGTTAGTAAACCCCCCCCCTCTCTCTCTCTCTCTCTCTATCTCTCTCTCTCTCTCTCTTATCTGATTCCTCACGCCATCCCGGTCGGTGCACACCGACCCCTTGGCAGCCAACGGTGGATAGCTTGGTTTTATTAGGCCGCAAGAACTCCATAAATGTGGTAACAAACTAGTTGCTATAAATAACATTCATCTTTCTCTTTTTTGTTTGTTTTGCAAAGTACTCGTACTGGTGGTTTACTGAACACAGTAGGAGTAGGATGTTCAATCGTTTAACAAATAAAAAAAGGGCTCCAGAATATACCGTATTAAAATGCCAGAATTTAAAGAGATATCGAACTTGCGTCTCAGTGTGCATGTTGTTGGTGATGTGTCCATGGTGTCGTCTTTCTGAAAATTATCGATGAAGTTCGGGCGAGCTCGATAAAACAAAACTTGGTGACATTATCCCACGGGCCTCATGTTAGCTGTAGTGTAACTTAGTGTGTGATGGGCAGCTAGCTATGACTGAGCTTGTCAACGTTGCAGATAGGGAGTTTGCAATGGGAACGGTAGTGAACTTTGAAATAAACCCAAAAGTTACAAAAGTTACAAAAACTATGAAAAGCGCAGACTACATGAAGCATCTTGGTAAGAAACAATAAGAACAAAAAGAAAAAGATGAGCATACATAAATCCATCATCAAAATATTGCTTTTTCCCTACTTAAACCACTCCCAACATTTTTACCGTCAAGGTCGGGAACGAAAAAAAACCTTTTTTCGGTTTTGAAGCTCATACTACAGTATATAAAACGCAGCTCGAAAAAGGTTCATTACATTGCTTATTGCCAGCAGAAAGCAATCGGGGCCGTTTGTTTGGAACCAAGCCTACGGGTGGCCCCTTCTTCGCATGCTGAACTTGCCTGGCCTGGCGCTTAGCCATACATTCCTTGGTAACGTGTCCACGTTTAACTGCTTAAAAGTTAATAACTATAGTGTAGCTCATTCCTGTGTCCACGAGTTTACCGGAGCAAGTAAAGGAAAAAGGTACTTAAGGAGTTCAAAACACCGCATTCAACAATTAAAGAAGGTGAAAACCTGTGAGTTCAAACTCAACATTCAGCTCGCACTAGCTTGGGGAAGCGCTATCTACGGGAGGAGAGGGGGGGGGGGTGGCGCTATCTAGATCCACAACCATGCTGTGGCCTAAAAAACGCTTTGCAGCATTATGTCAAACACGCCGGCAAAGAAAATATTCCTTAATTGGGGGGGGGGGGAAATAGTTTTAACTTAATCATAGTGCAATGCCTGCTGTATCCAATACTCTTTTTCCCTCTTTCGAAAAACAGAAGACGAGTGTGTTTTGTGAGGACACAGCGGTAAACCTACACATCCTCTCTCTCCGAGGAGGCGTGGTCGGCGGAGACATCCAGAACCATCGTACTGACAGACTCTCCGTCCTCCGTCCTCCGTTCTACACAACAGTGCCCAAGGCGAACACGGGCGTCACTACAGCTTCTACTAAAGGTAGACTACCACAGCAGGAACGGGAGTCCTCTACGCTGAACCCAAACATTTACAATTCACCTACCTCTATTTTTTTTTTAGTTTTCACTTTCAGTAAAAACTCCCAATTCTTTCGGGTAAAAAACAAAACCAAAAACATTTGACATACCTTTTTTTTTTTTTTTGTACAATGTACGCGCTTACAAAGAACACTGTGCTTAGCTTCTACCGCTGACCGACGAGGACCACGGGGGGCACCGTGCGCACTGCGATGAGTACGGTTCATAGTATGTCCCACCATTCGTCTTTCTGTTCCCCCCCCCCCCCCCACCCCCTAATATAAAGAGAACAATTTAAAAACAGTCTTAAAAAGATGATCCTTTGGAAGCGAACGTAAAGGGTATACAGGTGATGATTGTCGAGTGAACGGAAAGAGAAAGCCCCTTGTTGTGTTTTGGCGGGAAGAGAACGAGGGGAAAGCAAATGCTTCGTTTACACATTTAGACACCCACCCCCCCCCCCCCCCCTAGCTCCCCTCCACCCCCAACATCCAAAAAGCATCATGAAGAAAAAGTGCAAAGAAACCATTATATTCACAACAGGACGTCTATCGTTCTCTGTCTCTCTGTCTCCCTCTCGGTCTCTCGCTGTTGGGGTCGGAGGCATATTTGCATATATAAGAAGCAGCACCTGCAGTGGAAAGAGGCATTCTTGGGCATGATGGAAGTTGACAGTTGAGGGGTGTGCAGGCTAGGCTGAAGAAGTCCTTTCCCAGCCAGAAGAGCCTGTGCTGGGCTGAGGGATAAGGGCTAGCAGTCAGGGATGGAGAGGACTGCGGCGGTGGACGGACGGTTCAGTTTGTGTTTGCCCCCTGTGGGCGCAGGCGTCCACCTGGGGAGACGATGATTTGACCGCTTGGCGGCTTTTCCGTGGGGTTGCGGCTTGACCCCTTGCTCTCCGGCCAAGCACACGGCCGAGAGAGAGTTTGTGTGGGCCATCCTTCGATCGTCCCCGTCAATAATTAGCTCCCACTCTTGACATCTCAACTCATAAAAGGTCATTCTGAGTCCAGTTAACCAAAGCGGCTGCCGAGTAGCAACACTGAAAACAGCTGCCCCGCCCGCATTTATCTGTCTCTCTCTCTCCCACACCGTGTCTTTCCTCTTTCCAAAAGGCAGACTCCAAAAAGAAAAACGTATTAAGCGTGGATAAACATACATAAATATATGTCGGTGCATATTTATATATGTGTAACCACGTGTTATACATTATATACTCAGTATATCCTTTTTGAGGCCGTCGACGTTGTTGGGTTCCTTTTGTGACGTTGGGTTGTGGCGGTGATGAACCCCTTCCTCCCCGCGGGGGGGGGGGTCAGTTTCCCAGGTACCAAGACTGTAACAGAACACAGAACAACACACAGCAACGTGTCAACAGCAAGACACCATGAAACAACAAGCATCCCCGGAATCAACACATTACACATTTCTCTTCCGTTCCGCGTTATGTGATTTCAAGAGTATTTCTTACGTCTTCACGTTAAGTCACGGGCGCTGCTGCAAAGTTGTCTCTCCGCTTGGAGCACATACGTCTAGTTCAAGGCCAACCCTGTTTTAATATGAGACTTTTGAGTTGTTTGTTCTTTCCCAATACATGCAAAACCAGTTTTTTTTTATATTTTAAAAATTATAATAATTTAATGTATTGAAAATGTATATAGGTGACAGATAGTCAGATGCACACTGTCTACATTCACCCAGCATGTGTTGCACATACTGTACGTCAACCACAGTTCAACATTCATATCTATATCGTTGACGGTGTAAGTTAATAACTGCTAAGCAGTGTTATGTAGCACACAGCCTACGCTCATGACATCTGCCAAAAACCAGAAACTAATCTCAGGGATCACTCCAGGCCATTTATTCACATCATCACTAGTTAGCTCAACAACCAAAAACGCCCGGGAGCCATGGCAACCAAATGTTTTGTAACATGATATCGAGTTATATTTACAAATGAATGTGGACGACTGGCAATCATTTTTCATTAAGGACTTGAAGAACGTCGTATTTCCATATTGAACCAGTAGGTGGTGACATACCCTCCACTAACCTTTCTTGACTGGCACAAATGAGGAAAATATACACGGGCAGAAAACTGAAGAATCTATTTAGGAATGGACATATACAGAATATATATATATATATATATATATATATATATATATATATATATATATATATATATATCCACCTTCTCTATCTCAAACCCTGAAAAGATGAAGTGAATAAATAAGAGGAAGATAGGAAACTGTGATTCCTGAAAAGGAGAAGGAAGAGGCCTATAGAACAGCCGGTCTATATAGGGGACTTGGTTTGGCTGAGAAAGACCCAAAAGACTAAGATCCTATCAAATAGCGTCAGCTGAGGTGTTGTGGAAAGAAAAGAAAGTCACGGACAAAAAAAGAAAGAGAATGTTGACCTGGAATTCAAAATGAAGAGGAGAGGAAGCCAAGAACACTGTTATACACTACACTACTACTGTATTGTAAAGAAATGAGAAATGAGGTGAAAATGGAATACCAGAGTCAAATGTAAGATTAGGTTTTGAGGGACAGTGACCGACTGGCGAAGCGATTGACATGAAGGAAGCTTACAAATGACAGTGTACACCCGCTCACAGCAGAATGAAAAACGTCACATTCACTCAAGCATTTGTGTGTTTTCGTATCAAGCTATGAACAATGATACCTCTCTATATGAGCAGCAGATGATAAAAACAATTCATCGCCTGGTCCTAATTAGTTATCTTGCAAAATGATTAAATTGATATTTACTAATCAGACTCTAACTGTGCATTATTGTTGCTCTTTTATGGATGGTAGACGTTGAAGAAATAAAGTCTTATTTAATGGTTTCTGAGTAAAAACCCTCATACCAAACCAGCGCCGGCAAATACCTTCCCTCATTACACACCAGCTACTAAAGACCACTGATAACTTCACTCACCTTACATTCAGCTCCAACACACACACACACACACACACACACACACACACACACACACACACACACCACACACACACACACACACACACACACACACACACACACACACACACACACACACACACACACACACACACACACAGGGTCCTCCTTGCTCAGCAGTATCTGCGGGGCTGTTTTATGGGGCAGAAGCACTGCAATGCAGCAGCGGTCCAGAGCCGCTAACCAGAATGTACTGCAGTCTGAGTCTGGGTATCTATCTACCTACCTATATACTAATGCAGTGAGCCTGTGTGTGTGTGTGTGTGTGTGTGTGTGTGTGTGTGCGTGCGTGCATGCGTGAGTGTGTGTGTGTGTGCGAGCGTGTGCGCGCATGTGAGAGCCAACGTCGCAAAATATTGAATACTCCCTCCTTGCAAAAGCTGGCCTATACAAGTTATATTATGAACATAAATATGAACAAACATTTTTTAACATGCAAACCAATCCAAAATGATTCAGTTGTGACCAGAAATGATTAGTTGAAATTGGCACAAGAAAATATGCATAAAAGTAACAAAGTGTAAAGGCCAACAGAGACAAGTGGAGCACAGTTGGAGGATAGAGGGGGGCATAGAAATAATAATTTGCAATAATTTGGCATTGCGATGTCACCATTTCCTATTGCTTTCACACACTGCCTTTTAATAATGGCAATGTGCCATTTCATGCATGCTGTGCAAACTAGTGTGTGTGTGTGTGTGTGTGTGTGTGTGTGTGGGGGGGGGGGGTGTCTGTGTGCCAAGCATATTGCTTTTATCCTATAATTCAGTCTGTGAATGCCAGTCCAAAAACAGAGCATTATTTATCCTATGGTTTTGACTGACGATCTCTAACGGTGATCTCACAGGAGAAAGCTTCATAGATTTGAAAATGAAAAGAAGTTCTCATGTAATGTCATGAAAACAGGTGCTCGATTTCCCAGCAATCTC
>CM051004.1:18463190-18465690 GCA_027704905.1 Muraenolepis orangiensis
TGGTGTATACAGCATAGAGTGGCAAGAGAGTTATCAGCGTATATATATATATATATATATATATATATATATATATATATATGAAGATGAAGAGGATGAGTAAAGTGACACCTAAAACACGTGAGATCAGGGTGACTTACTTCTCGAGACCTGGACCAGCTCAGTGACACTGAAAACTCCTGAGGTGACGAAGCTGTCCTGGAACTCTGGACCCTCTGTACGAACACAACAACCAATGAACAGGATGCTCTTCACTGTTGGGGAACTTCGGACGTGGACAAATGGTCGTGGAGTTTAGAAAGAACCTTGAATGTTGCGATGTCGGCTGCAACAGTTTGCACTACCACTTATTAAAAAATACATTTATAAAATAAAATGTAAAATAGTAAGCTGGTTTTTTTGGGATTCCTTGAAACGAGGTTGGGCAGCACTTTAACTGTTTTTGTAACAACTTAAATTTTACATGATATACTATCATGCTTTGATAGTATCACGTTAGATAACATAATTATGACT
The DNA here is from genome assembly GCA_027704905.1 of Muraenolepis orangiensis. Classification (NCBI taxonomy): domain Eukaryota; kingdom Metazoa; phylum Chordata; class Actinopteri; order Gadiformes; family Muraenolepididae; genus Muraenolepis; species Muraenolepis orangiensis. The sequence continues at coordinate 18,463,707 of CM051004.1, forward strand.
AAATAATGTCTAACTTATGACTAAATGATGTCTAATTGATGACTAAACTATGTCTAAATGATGTCCAAATGATGACTAAATTCTGAATAAATTAAGTCTTAATGTAAATTATGACAAAATAATGTCTAAATGATGACTAAATTATGTCTAAATGATGTCTAAATGATGACTAAATGATGACTTAATAATGTCTAAATTATGTCTAAATGATGTCTTAATAATGTCTAAATGATGACTAAATGATGAATAAATTAAGTGTTAATGTAAATGATGACAAAATAATGTCTAAATTATGACTAAATTATGTCTAAATGATAACTAAATGATGACCAAATAATGACTAAATAAGGTCTTAATGTAAATGATGTCTAAATGATGTCTAAATTATGTCTAAATGATATCTAAAAGATAACAAAATGATGACCAAATAATGACTAAATAAGGTCTTAATGTAAATGATGTCTAAATGATGAATAAATGATGAATAAATGATGAATAAATGATGAATAATTGATGTCTTAATGTAAATTACTCTATTCTCACTGTAGTGGCTTTGGGGGGGAAGGGGCCTTTGTATGTCTTTGTATATTTAATTCTTGGATATTAAATGTGTGTGTGTGTGTGTGTGCGTGTGCGTGTGCGTGTGCGTGTGTGTGTGTTCTCACCCATGGTGGTGGTTCTACTGTCCTCCTGATCAGAACCAAGGCCGGTGCGACTTGGACTGCTGTGCTGCTCGGCTTCTGCAGTGGAAACAACGAGCTCACGTTCACACACAGTAAAATATATATATATATATATATATATATCTATGCAAATGGAGGCCAAGGCAGCACCGATAAACCTAGTGGTGCAGTGGTGCCTCCTGGTAGTAGTAGTAGTAGTAGAAGTAGTAGGAGTAGTAGTGGCCCATAATACCTAATACCCTGTGTTTAGCCGCTTGGTCTTCATTTTTTACTACCAGACTAATAACAATGAACATGAATTAACGGGGGAGATTGCTACCGACTGCTTTGGGAACCAGCTGGCTGTCGACTTGCATCGCTGTGGCTGTGTGCATGAATGGTTGATTCATGAAAGTGCTTTCCAGGTGGCTGTATAAATACTGTCAAATTCAACTAGTACTTATGCAGTCTGGCGATATATATTCAGAGGACCGCCACAGAACACTGCCATAGGGCAGGTTTAGAAACCGCCACGCTGCAGCTGTAAAAACACACACACACACACACACACACACACACACACACACACACACACACACACACACACACACACACACACACACACACACACACACACACACACACACACACACACACACACACACACACACACACACACACACACACACACATGACGGCTGCTGATTTGTGATTATTCACTGAATACAACAACAGACGAAGGGTGTCATTTCTTACTTATTCTATAGAAATGAATACATAATAAAATATTCGGTAAAACGACACGACAAAACTCAACACATTTTTTTTTTAAGTTCACAAAAGTTGTGTCGCACTGTATGCAAAAATGAAAAATGCGATTCATATCGTGTGATGAATTCATATGCAAATCAACCAGTTGGACCGGCGGTGTATCTCCATGACGACCAACATTCAAAATATGAACTACTAATCCTACTAACTAGTCTGTCGTGTATGAGGACAAACCACACACAGTGTACTTCACACCATTAAAAGGAAGAAAGACATTTCTTCTATACGAAATATCTTTCCTATTTTTACATCGTTCATATTGTGTTGCTCCTCAGCATATACTGTATCTAATCTAATCTCCTTTTATTTAAATTTTTTATAAACCACAATTTTTCTTTAAACTCGCCAACAACAGTGTGTGTAGTAGCCCGGTGATTTAATCGCATGCCTGAGCATCTGTAACGGAAAATGGGGAGAAATGAATCAGATTTTTACTTCCCGAAACCATGACTGTCAAACGAAGCTTCCAACTACTCCAGGACTCCGTTGAA
>CM051004.1:18470690-18528190 GCA_027704905.1 Muraenolepis orangiensis
CTCTCTCTCACCCTCTGTGTATGTCTGTCTGTCTGTCTGTCTGTCTGTCTGTCTGTCTGTCTCTCTCTCTCCCTTTATCTCGCTCTGTGTCCCTGTGTGTGTGTGTCCGTCTCTCTCTCTCTCTCTCTCTCTCTCTCTCTCTCTCTCTCTCTCTCTCTCTCTCTCTCTCTCTCTCTCTCTCTCTCTCTCTCTCTCTCTCTCTCTCTCTCTCTCTCTCTCTCTCTCTCTCTCTCTCTCTCTCTCTCTCTCTCTCTCTCTCTCTCTCTCTCTCCCAACTATCTCACAGTCTGTATTGCATTCATTGTCGAAGACAGCTTGTGGCCCTCTCTAGTGTTTTATTATAAATAGTTTTTATGATCTCGGGTTTTGATATTTTTTTGGACTTTCTTCTCCTTTAGTTTCTTACGATCAGATGCTGACGACTGTGCGACTCAACTCTTGCTGTGCACCCATTTGATTTGTGGCGGCGGAAAATAAAAAAGATCAAGGCATACTGTAGTTGTCTTGGCAGAGGGAGTCATTTCAACACCACCCTCCCCCCCCCTCCCCACCCCCTCCCCCTACATCTGATCAGCTCGTTTCTCGGCACTTATAAAGGGAAAATCCCCCCCCCCCCCCGATGGGGTTGTGATGGGTGTTGGGGAGGGCGGAGGAGGGCAAGGCGGGGCGGGGGCGGGGCCTCGGTGGTACCTCTCTCCTGCACGTAGTAGGCCAGGTAGAGGTCCAGCTCCTTGACGGAGACGGAGATGTGATGCGGTTGAACACACAGGATGGGGTTGGAGCAGTGGCCTCCCTTCACCAGGCGCTCCCCGTCGGTGCTCTCCAGCGGGATGCCCTTGAAGAGGATCACCATCACCAGGTCCAGGCGCCACACCTAGCAGAGGGGGGGGGGGGGGGGGAGAGCGTTAGCGGCGGTCAGTTGCTAGAGATGCAGTTGGTCATATCGTTGCATTAGGTCGGGTTTTATTTTTGTGCTTTCTATCTGGCAGTGAAAATACAAACCAAAATAAAAAATCCAATCTTTATCCAATCTTTGAAAAACGTTTTGACCTAATTTGCCATTATATATATATATATCATATATATAAATATATATATATATATATATATATATATATATATATTCTGTATCATTATCATCATATATTGTTGAAATATTTCAAGCTTTAATAGTATGCAACAGAATGTCTATTTTAACTGCAAAATTTATTTTCACCAATCTCACAACAATCTTACATATTGGGGAAAAAATACAATTAAAAAATAAATGAAAAATAATTAATTATAAAATTAAAAAACATAAATACACACATAAATATATCTATATATATATCTATATATATATCTAGATATATATACTGTAATTCAGTAATGTAAAACCGCTGTGCTGATAGTACAACTTCAAACCAAACTCCTGACGAATCCTGAGGACGAAACCTGCACGGGATCCCTTCCTCCCCTTCCAACCCTGGAATACATCCTAGTGAACCCATCTGAAGCAATATGCACTAAACTAAACTAAACCCTCGCAGCGAGGGAGTGATGGAGAGCGCACCTTGTCGGCTTGTCTGAGACAATCTATGCGCCTCATCTTTCCCTTCTGGTCGGGGTTGGACAGCACACAGCACGCCGGCTTCTTCCCCGTGATGGACAGGACGAAGTTCTCCCGGCACTCTGGCCGAATGTCTTTCCTCAGCTTGGCCAGGAGACGGCTGGCCCACTTCTGCTTCACCTGGATGGGAGACAGCGAGACATCGCACAAGCCAAGGAATAAGTAGGGGGAGTAGCTCAATAGTCTGATACGATCCAACCGCACGCCAGACTATTGGGGAGACGGCCGCAGGTAAAACCTTCATCAAAAGTAGTTAGGATTGGCCTCGCCGTCCGTCCGCTGTTGCTAGTGATGTGAAATGCGCCGTGAGAATATCTGTTTTTTCGAGCTGTCTGCACCTGCCTCTTCAGTATTATTTAGTGTGCATTTCAGTTAAAGCTTACTATTTTCACATGCGTACATGTATAAAAGAAAAAGAAAGCACGTGTATGTGTAACAGCGAGAGTTCCGCACCGGGCTCGAACCCACGACCTCCGGCATGAGGCAGCGCTCTAATGTGAGAAGCTAAAACCCACAGCGTCTATTTAGGCGTCGGGGAGTGAGGTTTACTTCACTGCACAGCGCCACCTGCTGGAGTACGTTACACTCAGCCCCCCCGAAACCTCTCTCATCCGGGTCACGGCACCAATGTAACAGTGAGCGTCCCGCACTGGGCTCGAACTCACAACCTCAGGCATGAGAGAGGCTCTAACGTAAGAGCTAAAACCCACGGGCTGTAGCTTCGTCGCTAGAACGTCTTTTAGGCGTCGGGAAGTGAGGTTTACTAACTGCACAGCACCACCTGCTGGCGTCCGTTACGTATGCATCACATACGTAATACACATATCTTATACACACTTTACTCTCTGCTTTAATGCCATCACACTGCCTTTCTTATCGCACAGCGAACTGCAGTAGATCCTGAAATGAGTAGCGTTATGTACTGAATCGAGAATTTATTTTGAATCGGGGGATGGATCGAGAATCAATTTGTGACCCATAAATTGAATCGTACCTTGAGATACCAAAAGATTCCCACCCCTCAATGACACAGACAGCCTCCCTCTCAGCCCACAGCCACTCACCTCTGCCTTCTCACCCAGCAGTTCATCCTTGACTGCTCTCTCTTCTTCTTTGGTCATCCTCTTCTCGTGCTTCTTGAAGTACTTCCTCTTCCTGGCCTGCAGGTTAAACCAGGTGTAGGCGAAGGCACGGACCTCGGGCAGTAGAGCCTCGATGAACGGATGAAACTCATCCTGATGCGGAGAAACGGTAGAAGAACATAGTATAAGAACGAGTCTCTTGTAAGAACTGGATGTCTTCCGGTGTAGTCACAAGGTCAAAGGTCAAATTAGAAGCCCAAAAGCAATGCATTTTGTATTTTTACAACGAGTAGGCGGGCGAGCGGGTTAGATAATAATATGACACTTTGTCGAGTGCTGCTGAGAGAGCTGGAGAATAATATTTTTATAAAGTTAAGTATGGTTATGACTAAACGAAAAAAATAAGAAAAAAAACATTCCACAGCTGAAAGACTACAAAAATACACAAAAGGTGGTCTTTAACACATCTTTCTTCATCTAATTCTGTTTTTCTTTCTCCCCCCCCCTCCTCCCCCCCACCACTTTCATCGCATACCAGGGTGTGCACCAATAAAGGATTGTCACCCCCCCCCCTAACCATTACCTCTGTGCACTGTACGGCCCCACAGCTCAGGCAGAATGTGCCACGTGTGTCTCTGAAGCACCTGCCTTTCTCATCCGTTTCCTTCTGCTCTCTTTGTACTAAAAGACCCAATGTGTTTTTCTTGGCTCACTTTGTTTCTTGCTTTTTTCTTTTTTTCCTTTCCTGTTCCAGTCTTCCCTTCACACCTAAGCCATCACACTAAGTTATCAATTCATCTCCACGTTGTCTTCAAACCAAATCATCCCCATACATATATATATATATATATATATATATATATACATATTCATATACATATACATACATATATATATATTGACTAGGCCTTCTTTCCAATAGGTTTCTTTCTTCACGTTTTATCTGGTCTTATCTTCTCTCACTCTATTTTCTGTTGCTTTTTTTGGTATTTGTGGTGTGTGTCGGTTTCACATGATCTTGTCCTCCAAGGGCACACAATTAGACAGACAGCGAGACAAACCCTGCATAGACCGAATAATGTGAACAGTATGTGTTGTGAACAACTGTAAGCTGTATCCATGGCTGATATGTGAGATATAATGAGATCAGTAAGTGTATTCTTTGTGGTAAGGTATTGATGTAATGTAACACAGGCCTTTATGGATAACGTGTGAAATGCCCAATTGTTATTCAAACAATAACGCCCACCAGTGTACTGCCAAACGCTAAATTCCCAAAACTGCATCTTATTGTCAAATATATGTATCTGTTTTTTTGTGATTTATATGCACTATTGTAAGTCGCTTAAGACCAAAGTGTCTGTAATGTAATATGCATTTAAACAATAAAAACCAATCCTGTCTGTATTTAAACTGCTTCCATAACCTCACTTTTTTCAAAACTGGATGGGGAGAAAGTCTATAATATGCACCAGTCCCACTCCACACAAATATCCTTCACACACACACACACACACACACACACACACACAAACACATGCACACACACGGCATATTCTCACACACACACACACACACACACACACACACACACACACACACACACACACACACACACACACACACACACACACACACACACACACACAAACACACGCACACACACACACACACACACACGGCATAGTCTCACACACACACACACACACACACACACTTGGGACATTTCAAAGAGATTTAAAATAGGCTGATGAAAACAATATTTTTTCCAATAACACAATTGTATTAAAGGTCCATATATCACGTTTATGTGTCCCCTACCAATATATTTTTAACTCAATGTAAATAATTTAGACTGATGTTAGTCATAGAAAATAGCGATTGGCAAAAAGCTTAAATAGCGGCACATGAGACGATAAACTCCTCCATCATCCTCACACCTCGGAGGCCTGGCCTCGCTGCCTTGCCTTGTTTCCCTTATGACACAAAACACTTTCGTTTTTTTGGCATCACATTAGTTTTGCGCATTTAGGCACATTCCTTAAATGTACTGTACATGGAATGTGGTTTCCAGATTTGGTTGGATTGTGCAAAAAGTGACAAAAACTTGTAAACAAGGGGAGCGGAGACACGCGGCCCGCCGGTAGCTAGGTTTGCCAACGCAACAAAAATAAGTTACAAACAAAAGTCCACAGCAGAAGATAGATTGATAGAAAACTAATATTTTTAAATTTAACTAATTTTCATATGATTTTTACAAAACTATACTATTTTGTATTATTTATACATTTTTACATTTTTTATTAGGTTTTTTTTGTTGAATAGGTGAAAACAATTATAATAGTAATTTTATTCGTATTTATATTGTTATTATGATTATGATTGTTATGATGTCATGTCATGATTATTATTATTATTATAATTATTGTTTTATTAATATTGTTATGAGTTTATTAAGTTATTATAAGTTATTATTATGTTAATGAATAATAAAGGGTGAAAAGGTTAATTATAGATAAAAATGTTGTTATGTTTATGTCATATAAAAAAATGTGCTCAGTGACAGAGACATATTAATTGAAAATTCCACAAAAAGTTATTATGGGGTTATTAGAACTTAGTTTGACATTAGAACTCAACAAAACTATATTCTTTATTATTATGCCAACTGCAAAATGACATGTCAGTATTGGAGAAGGAATCAAGCAAGCTTGTTTATGGAAAATAAACAAGATTTTTGATAACGGTACACTCAAAGGGTATTTTTAATAAGCATATTTATTCTCCAATGCCGGAGAAAGGGAATATGCCGGAATGGCCTTTGTATCACCATATGTAAAACCCTTTAAATAGATAATTGAACATGTTTTGGAAACAAATTATTATTCAATACAGAATATTGAATAGTTGAAATAAAAGGTTTTACAATTTATCATGAGGGGTTTTTTAAGGTCACAGGCATAGCCATCAATCCTGTTGGCTCCAAGCCTGGTCTAATGTAACACACACGCTCCCTCTCACACACACACAAACACACACACACACACACACTCACACACACACACACACACACACACACACACACACACACACACACACACACACACACACACACACACACACACACGCTCCCTCTCACACACACACACACACACGCTATCTCTCACACACACACACACACACACACTCTCTCTATCACACACACACATACACACACTCGCTCTATCACACACTAACACACACACACACACACACACTATCTCTCACACACACATGCACAGGCTCTCTCTTTCTTACACACACATACAAGCACACACACACTCTCACACACACATACACTCAAACACACACACACACACACACACACACACACACACACACACACACACATCTTGCCTCCTTACACAGAGGCCTGCACTTTATGAGCTCTCTCTCAGCGGCAGAGAACAGAGTGATGTTGAGGCCGGGAAAGGTCGGAGGACATTAAAAACGTTTAGAAGCGATTAAACTCTGTCTTAATACAGTAGAAATGCAGTCACGCAACCCACAGATTCCTCTCGCAGGAAGATTCCTCTCCACTTTTACGCCATCGAAGGCAAAATCCAAACCATAGACTGGTCCGAGTCAATGTATGTACATTTTCTTACGTTTGTTTGTGTTTAATTAACATGAATAAGGTAATAGAGCAAATTAAAATCACATTCCAATTTTTTCCAATCATTTTCACACTTTCACACTTCGTCTCAATACCATGTCCACTTTTTCAAAACACTTCAATTGATTCACCATTTCAATAGACTACGTGAACTAACTACGTGTGTACTTTTGCATTGCTTTGACACAAAAGGCTTTCAATTACCATGAATACCTCTCTCAGTCAGTGTTCAGCACCGGCTAAAGTCTGTACAACTACAGAACATTTTGCAGACGTTTAGATACTACTGTTCAAAGCCCAACAAAAATCGGATCACTGTGGATGGAAATATGTTGCATTTTGACAGATAAATGAAACTATATGCTTGAAAACCGTAAGACAGATTATTCAGATTTTGGCAGAACGTTTGTTTCCGTTTATTTCGTTTTTTTGGTTTGGTTTGCAATCTATACAAAAGTGGTCAAATGTGCATGTATATAGGGAAAATATAGATGTCGTTTTTTTCTTTATCGTATATTGTTTTACATTACACTGTTCTGTAAACATTATTACAGTATTCTGGGTTTCCAATACGGTACGTAAAACATTAGTTCATTTACAGTTTACTGTAAATCAACCACACACAGTCCTGACATCTATTGTGAGAGGCATACCAATTGATCATATGTTTCTTTAGCTGCTTAGTATACTGTAGCTTGCGTAGAGTGACAAAGTAGTCTTATGGGAGAAGGCTATATGCTAAAGCTACGGCAGCATGAGTCCCTTTTGCACCAAAGGTTAACTAATGTGCTCATGTTTCAAAAGCCCACTGTGTGAAGAGTTTTGAAGAAGTGGACATGGTATTGAAAGCGTGAAAACGATTGTAAAAAAACTAACAGTGAATGAGTGACCAGCTCAGTGGATAAAGTGCCAGATGAAGAAAACCAATGTGTGAAAAATACATTTAAATTATATTGATGAGCGGATTACTGAAGCGATTCAACTGGTGAACTGAGTCCTGGCCGAATTGGGGAATGAATGGATGGATAACCACCCTAAAAGGATACGTCATAGTTTTTACTTGCAGCACAGGCAATTAACGATCAATATAACAATCGAATCAAGTGGTGATTTCGTATGTAAAAGAACATCAATAGAGCAGGCCAAGAGCCATGCCAAGTTGAACACTATCTCACTGTGGAATCTTGGCAGAGGCTTGAGCAGGAACCAAAGCGATCCGTTCTACCAACATCCAAACGGTCCAGGAAGCTTCAACATCCAATTTCCAACAGCCAAAACCACTACAATCAATCAAAAAGGCTCATAGACAACACAAAAAGAGAGCCATTACGAATAGATACATCTTACTTTAGAGACCATATCCATCCCCATGCCAATGCCTGCTTGTGTGTTGACACCAACCTGAGCTGAACATCTGAGCTCAATGGTAGGTTAGTGGTAGTAGCGGGTAGGTTAGGTATCTTGACCAAGGACCCCTACAACATTTTTGCTAAGGAGGTACGCGATCCAACAACCATCCTCATCATCATCAGATGACCTACACAACCTGCTAGGCCTACTGCCACCTCTGGAAGAAGAATATGACTTAAGCAATACTCAACGACGAACACAGCTACTTCAAACCACAGTGTCCCACTCCCAGAACGCTGGACCGTCATCAACCAGTCTTATGTTTTATTTAAAAAAAATTACTCTCATTATTCACCTGGTCTTTTAACCCTCCCACTTACACAATGTGAACACTGAAACTGTATGTAGTTGATATGTTTGCGAAACCAATGGAATCGGAATGGAATTGCCGGCTTTCAGCTGACCCAATCTTTTGAGCAAGGCACGAGAGGCTTGGGATTGAGTCCGAAGAGGCTTGGCTGCTAGTTTGTTTACGAGACTCATTTGGGGTGTAGGGTCTTCCCCTCTAGTGGTCACAAATCATTGAATGCACCTTTACGTTTGACCAGAGGGAATTTTGCCACTTTTTGCACAAACCAGCTTTCTATCATTTTAATATATATATATATATATATATATATATATATCTCCCCAACTCTTACCCAAATGCTGTCAAATGACAGCCTTGAGTTGGGGTATGATTTTGGATCTGCACTGAGCTACACCCCCAGAGACACTCGGCAACAACTGCAGACAATTCTTCACACTACATCACTTATGCGGACAAATAAGAGATAAGGTTGAAAAGCAGCAAAGTTCCCCTTTAAGCAGAAAAGCATGGGTATTACAAAATGCAACATGCTGGTTATACTCCCTACAAAGAGGTAGGGAGAAGGTATTTTTTGTTGACCGCACACATGACTGTTAGATCATTGCTTTGCCTTGCTTGGCTTGCTTTGTTCAGATTGTTCAGAAGAGTGTTTTTACGTGTTTTGGAAATAAAGGATGGATGCATAACTGGAAACTGGACTTTGTTGTTTGTAACGAGTCAACCATACAACCCTCCCTCACTTAGCCTCTCGTGACATTTTTTAGTTGGTTCGTAGTCACCACACACATTATATTGTTCCCTGATTCTGTTCATTAATGTTATGCCAGACACAAGGGTATACGTGCTGTAATCAAATGCCAACTCATGCGAGGCCTCAGAGATTTCAGAGAGTACAGCATGTCATTTTGGGAATTGCTATTATTTTTTTGGTGACACCCCGCAACAGAACAGAATAAGAACTTGCACAGACAAAGGGCCTCGTTGATGTCTCTCCACAGTGAACGACTGCAGGGCATATCCATCCCATCGCTCATTGCCAGATGTCTTTTATCCTTCCCTAGTCACTTCTACTTGTCCGTTCTATACTCGATACTCAACTGGCGGCTGTCCAAAAGACAATCTTCTTCTTCTTCTCCCACGCACCAAACTTTTAGAAAACCTTCCCGTGGATTATTAACAAAAGGGGAGACACCCATATTTTCCATTCATTCTTTCTTTCGAGGTTATTCCAGGATACACAAAATAAGCTCTTAACACTTATCACTTAACAACTACCCAAATAGTTTGGGTAGCTTTTCTGCTAGCTTTGGGAGATGAATTTCAGTTGACAATTGTGTGGCCCTCATGTGAACAGAACAGCCAACATGTTCGGAAGGCTAACGCTCCAATGCCTCGGGGAAAAAAACATTAGCACTAGCATAGCCGTGATTTGTTTAACATTGGAAATACAAGGTCTCAACTTATTTTTTATACACAACTGTCGTACAGGACACAGTAGCGCTGAACATATAGCCATTACAGTGTGTAGTGTGTGCAGTGTGCAGAGGCCAAAATCATGGAAAGAATTCGCATGAACCTTGAAATGATCTTGTGCATGATCGGTCCTGTTAATGGTGTGTGGGAGGAGTACAGCAGCACACTTGGTTGCTTTTTTTTAAGCAAACACTGTCTGTAGGAAAAGTTGAACACCGAGTAGTAAGTAAAGCAGTAATATGCGATAGATCTGTATCAGAACATGCAAGCCATAGCACGGTGGTTTCCGAAATCTAAGGCCTCACCAAACAAACCACAGACGCAATCCCCGGGCATGTGGTGTTGTATCGGTGCAGTTCCAAGTTCACACCAGCAGGGGGACATACGAGAATTCTTATTTGATATAGAAAGTGACGCGGTCAGAACAGCACCGTTTGGACAAGATAGGCTGGTAAATACGTCGTAATAGCCTATCATTTGAACACACATACCACCCCCACCACACGCACACACACATATACCCCCCACCACCACAACACACACACTCACTAATACACACACACTCACTAATACACACACACACTAATATACACACGCCTGTGTCATAGAACCACTTATCTATCAACTTTGACGTAGCCTAGAGAAGTACCACCATGTTTGCCTTGCATTGTTGCAATCTCCATAACACGGGCATATGTGTCCAAAATTGCATATTCGTAATATAAACATAAATTTCCATCCAATCAATAACTTAAGGTCGAATAGCCTTTTTAACCCGTTTAACAATGTTGTTTAGTCAATACACCCTATACCCCATTTACAGGAGAACAGACTTTTAATGAATCTGAATCAAACTACACTAAAATCTCACTAATATAATAATTATTAATAATAATAATAATAATAATAATAATATGGTCAATGCCTGCTCAGCCCCTCAAAGCCTCATCATAAACTCCTCTTCACAATCACGTAGGCCTAACTTACAGCTGTTTTCTCAGCTGTAACACATATCCCCCATGCAAGACAAACAGTAGACATCATTCAAAGAGCGACAGACGTGCTGTCTGTCGCTCTTTGAATTATGTCTACTGTTTGGTATCCCTCCTCTTTCTAGGGGCCAGAACCCCCCCCCCCTCGGGTACCGGTAATACGGTATACGACTACGCAGAGGAGACGGACGGTGGACGAACAGAGAAGCAGCAGCACGCCACACACACGCACACGCACATGCACACACACACACACGCACACACACTATGCATGCACAAATTAAAGTATAAGTACAGTGCTATACCTGAGACAGGGAGAGGGGGGAAAACATCATATTGTGCAAAGCAACGGTGACCCAACGGTGATCACTTGGGAAGAATCACCAACGGGACTGAAAGTAGTTTAAAAACTTGGCTCTCCATTAGTTTGTCAGGGAAAAAGGGCCAACACAAAAATTAAAAACGCCGGGCTCTTCCGTCAGCAGCACGTCGGTTTTCGTGGAGACATATCCGAAAAGAAAGTGGGGTAGATACGAATTTCCGTAGTCGTTGAGCAGTGTGCGTGTGTGCGTGTGTGTGTGTGCGTGTGTGTGTGTATAAATCCAGTGGAGTCGCCTCGGATGACTCCGCTACGCAGGTGACGTCACGTTAATCCAACGACGACGACGACGACGACGACGACAAGACCACACGCCGGAAAAGTTGAGGCTGTCGAGCAAAGAAGAAGCGAAAAGGAGAAGAAGAAGAAGGAGGAGGAGGAGGAGGAGGAGGAACAGCAACACACCGATCCTCCCAACACCGGAGAATATCGCCGGTGGTGTGCAATGCAATGGACTGTGCCATTTAGAGAGAGAGAGACGGAATAAGAGGAGAGCAGAGAGCAGAGGAGAGGGAGGAGGGAGGAGGAGGAGGAGTTGTATAAAAGAATGAGAGTAGTCTTGCAGAGAGGGGTGGACTGTGGGATCATGACGTCATGATTACAGCCCATCCCAAATGCACGCTTAAAGCTGCAGCAGCAGCAGCGGCTGTGGTGGTGGTGGGTGGTGGTGCTTAATGTGTTTGATTTCTATATGTAGACCTTCATTGTGCACATTATCGGAACCGATGTGACTCTAGTTTAAACGCTCGTTGATTGTGAGGTAGGCGTGGTAGTAGACCTATAGTGGCCAATCATAATTTAAGATTAAACAGCCACAGTCTTGCAGAATGTACAGTAGGTCGATGCACATGGTTTCAAAGTTAATTTAAACCTTTCACATTCCATCGACTAATCGAGAGACACACACACACATGTATGCACAAACCGTCCATTATCCGCACCAACGCGGTCGTAAAAGAAGAAGAGCTGATAGTGCTGCTATGCACTTTAATGCATAGATGAACAGGATTTCATTTCTTGTGATCATGACAAGCAACGTGGGCAATTAATATACAAAGCCGCATAGTTGCTACTACTAAGAACGTATATTGGCATAGTATGCTTATGGGGGAAATGTTAGAATGTCTTAATTGTCTGTGTTAATTGGATGTGGTATGCTCTTTGGAAAACAGAACTGAACTGAACTGAACGCCTCAGTGCATCAGTTCAAGTGTGTGTTCCTTCTCTAGAATCATGTCTTTATTATTTTGTCTGTATAGCATATACAGAACGTACACTACAGCAATATAAACCTATATATACTGTATACATAGGCATAGACTGTAGGGTCCAGCGTAACATTACAATTTTCACAGATGTTTAATCTTTTAAACAACATGTTAATTCAATGTCTGAAATCAATGTCATTATCTCATTGATACTTTCAGTCATAACAATGTCATTCAAATATATTGAGGTCCACAACATAATATCAGTGAGGGCCATATTCTTATTTAGGTTCCAGAGCTTACATTTGAAGGCAATTTGTGACTTATTTGTGTTTTATGACTTTAGGATATTCAATGTCGTCTTTTTTTGTTTATTCTCCATATTGCCTAATTTCAAGAAACCAGAAAGTGTGAAAATGTGTCACAAATATGTCTATATTATCTTCCTATGTTGTTTTACTGTATCTACTTGTTGTTATTCTGTATTGCTATTATTGCTATATATTGCTAACTTTTATTTTTACTAATTGTTGTAAAGTAGTATACTGCGAGAGTGAATGGAGAGTAAAGTATTCCTTTGGCATCCACATGGCAAAATAATAAAGAAGCTTGGATCTTGAATATTGTATCCCCGCTTCCAGTGAAAAAAAACAGTGAATACAGCTTTAGATCGATTATTATAACGACGTTACAGGCTCACAGACAGGACACACACATAGGACATTCCCCAGCTCCTGATCAATTTAAATAAAATAACCCAATATATCCCGGGACAAGAATCCCCCCCCCTGCTGGCCGGCCCCGGTATCACACTCTCACAACACACCACACACACACACAGTAAGAAGGCCCCCTGCTGGCCGGCCCCGGTACCACACTCTCGCAACGCACCACACACACACACACACACACAGTAAGAAGGGCCCCTGCTGGCCGGCCCCGGTACCACACTCTCACAACACACACACACACACACACGCAGTCGTCCAGCTCGCTCGCTGTCTCCAACCAAAAAACTGCGGCCATTTTCTGCTGACTGACACACAAAACCAGGAAACCGAGACCGGAGCTGAACTCTCTCTCTCTCTCTCTCGTCAAACTTGGCCTTCCTCCGTTCGTCCCCGTCCCGTGACGAACGGTGCCCCCCCCCTCCCACCCACGGGAGGGAGGAGGAGGGGGGAGGGGCTGCTGTCTGACGCGCACCACCGGTCTACGGGACGGGACGGGACGGGACGGGGTCCGAAAAACAAAACTCGACAACTTTCGCTCTTTAGCCCGGGGGGGGGGGGGGGCTTCTAATCCACCCCTAAATACGAAGCGTGTAACAGTAACACGGAACCAGCAGAGAGAGAGAGAGAGAGAGAGAGAGAGAGAGAGAGAGAGAGAGAGAGAGAGAGAGAGAGAGAGAGAGAGAGAGAGAGAGAGAGAGAGAGAGAGAGAGAGAGAGAGAGAGAGATAATATACAAGCAACTCCTCTCCGCTTTAATGTCTGCGCTACTCGTAAGTAATCCTGCTTGCATTGCGTATTTTTGTTGGTTTGTTTGTTTGGAGAAACCGAAACCGAATCCGAATCGGAAATGGTTTAGTTCGTCGTTAGTTCAAAGTAACGCATTCATTCCCAGCCAGCCTACCATGTCGAAGCAGAGCCACCGCCGGGTGGAGGAGGAGGTTGAAGTGGAGCTCACCGCCTCGCCATCGGTTATCATGCCATATTCCGTGTTATTATATTGTAATGCGTGTGCAGCAGCAGCAGCAGGAGGAGGAGGAAGAGGAGGAGGAGTATAAATTCGGTGTGTCCGGTGCGCACGAGACCCGGGGAACCGTCCCGCACTGAGTCAGTCCCCTCCTCTGCCGCGCGCCGCCCGGTTGGCTGCGGCAGGAGAGGAGTTGTGTGTGTGTGTGTGTGTGTGTGTGTGTGTGTGTGTGTGTGTGTGTGTGTGTGTGTGTGTGTGTGTGTGTGTGTGTGTGTGTGTGTGTGTGTGTGTGTGTGTGTGTGTTGAGCTTCATTTACACCCTCTCTCTCTCTCACTATCTTTCTCTTCCCCCCCTCTCTCTCGCTCTCTCTCTCTCTCTCTCTCTCTCTCTCTCTCTCTCTCTCTCTCTCTCTCTCTCTCTCTCTCTCTCTCTCTCTCTTTCTCCCTACTCATTTTATATCGCTCCATCCTCCAGAGAAGCTGTATTCTAACTAACTTTTCATTTATTTAAGGCATGCAACAATATTACAACGGTACAGGCTATTGTACAGTACTGTACTGTTTTTTTTTTTAAATCAGAGTACCTTAATTAAACCTAACCAAAATGTGTATTTAAAAACAAGACAATAGCTTGACTTATTCCAGCTTTACAATCCAGATATCAATAGCCTAAATTATACTTTTGCTAGACCCCCCCCCCCCCCCATGGTCAACAGCAGTCTCGTGGGTTTGGAGTGAATCAGTTTTAGCATGGCTGGAGATGTTAAGGACCACTTCCATTTCGGAAAATTGTGTCTCACTGTTAAAACAATAGCCTCTATTTAGATGATCATAGTGGTTGACGCAACTCGGAAATAGGAACAAAATCGTCACATTTGCTTGCACACAGATCCAATTGTGTTCGCTGGAATGGTTAATTAGGGCCTCGTACCAGTTGAAGTCACATTCTTCTGATTTACCCTAATAAGTTACTAGGACTAAATATGGAAGCCCATTTCCCGCCGATGTGATGAAAAATAACTCATCAACTTATTAAATCATCAACATGTAAGTCATTATAATGATACACTATGATCTAACAATAATTTACTTATTATCTCAAAATAATGAGAAACATTCTCAAAACAACGACTTAATAGGCCGATCAAAATATGATCAAATATTATGACTTAGTAGGTCTACTGCTGGTTCTTGACTAGGCAGCTAGTGACACATAGCTACATATATATATATATATATATATATATATATCACCGATACATATGATATATCACTGATACATATGATATTAGATTAGATTAAAATTGATTGTCATTGCACAGCACAGTAGATATATATATATATATATATATATATATATATATATATATATATATATATATATACGGTAATACAAATAAAAATGGACAAAATACATTTGTAAACTATATGTAGAGGTAGGGAGTTGTGATTTCAATGCAAGGCAGTTGAAGACATTGATGGTGATAGGATAGTTTGTATGGTTGGCAGCAGAGCTGGGGTGGAAAGGTGGGGGGGGGGGGGGGGGTGGGGTCATCGTGGTACAGAGTACCACTACAGTCCTGTAGCGCCTCCCGGAGGGAAGGAGGGCAAACAGTCCATGGTTGGGGTGAGAGGTGTCTTTGACAATGCTACGTGCCTTCCTCAGACACCGTTTGTGGTGGGTAGTCATTATTGCAGGGAGTTGTTATTCAACAAGGTGCACCACCTTCTGCAGCGCTTTCCGGTCTGAGACCGTGCAGTTGCTGTACCACACTGTGATGCAGTTGGTGAGTATGCTTTCAATGGCACACCGGTAAAAGTTCACCAGAATCTGAGGGGGACAGGTGGACTTTTCCTCAGTCTCTTCAGGAAGAAGAGACTGAGCCTTCTTGACAAGTGAGGCAGTGTTGAGGGTCCAAGAGAGGTCCTCGAAGATGTGGACCCCAGGAATTTGAATCTGGAGACACGCTTGACCTCTGCCCAGTTGATGATGAGCATGGGCATCAGCACTAATCTTTCTGAAGTCCATGATCAGCTCCTTGGTCTTCTTCGTGTTGAGGGCCAGGTTGTTGTCAGCGCACCACACCACCAGGTGTTGGACCTCCTCCCTGTAGGCTGTCTCATCGTTGTTTTTGATGAGGCCCACCACCGTTGTGTCGTCTGCAAAGTTGATGATGGTGTTTGTACCATGTACAAGAGTGCAGTCGTGGGTGAAGAGGGAGTAGAGGAGAGGGCTCAGCACACAGCCCTGCGGGATGCCGGTGTTCAGGGTGAGGGTGGAGGAGTTGATGATTGTCTAACCTGACTGGGGTCTGTTGGTTAGGAAGTCCAATAACCAGTTACAGACACAGGGGTTAATGACAAGGTTCTTGGTTTCCTCAAGGTCACCAAGTTTAAAGATGAGTTTGGAGGGAATGATTGTGTTGAATGCCGAGCTGAAGTCGATGAACAGCATTCTCACGTGGGTGTTGCTCTCATCCAGGTGGGAGAGAGCAGAGTGAAGGGCTGAGGAGATGGCGTCCTCCGTGCTCCTGTTCTCACGGTAGGCAAATTGATGTTTATCCAGAGAGGAGGAGAGGCCAGATTTGAGGTGAGCCAGGACCAGCCTCTTGAAGCACTTCATGATGATGTGGGTGAGTGAAACAGGGCGGAGGTCGTTAAGGTTCGCCAAAATGAGTGTTTTGGCACTGGCACAATGAAAGTGGTTGGGACCACTGCCTGAGCTAGTGACATGTTATCACTGATACACATGATATATCACTCATAAATATGACATATCACTCATACATATGATATATCACTTATACATATTATATATCACTCATAAATATGATATATCACTCATACATATGATATATCACTTATACATATTATATATCACTCATAAATATGATATATCACTCATACATATGATATATCACTTATACATATTATATATCACTCATAAATATGATATATCACTCATACATATCACTGGCCCAACTGACATACATACGCCGTTTTTAATCGGTTACACGCAGATCTATCCCATTAAGTCATTTGTTTGAGATACTCAGGCATTATCTTCAGATTCTACTAAATAAATAATTGTTTCGACACGCTGAGTCATTATGTTGGCGAATATCTAACTAGTAATACTACTGTTTCAAAGCACAGTGACTAATTTCTCCCACAGTGGGATGTCATACATGGAGGGGTGGATGCCTCTAAAATGGTTAAACCCTCATGGTTCAAATTGAAGAGGTTTGCCTCGCACTGTAACCAAAGAGTGGAATATGGACATACTGTACGCCTGGACCTGCACCATAGAAGTGCCTCTAATTAACTAACGCTTGCCCATCCGTGAACCGCAAGCCTACCGCAGTCATAACATTTTGTCTTCCACGATTCCATTGCCATCCATGCAGCTGTACCATCCTGCAGTGGCTGTTCTTGGGCTGTCCCAGTGCTGTGCTGTTCCCCTCCTCTTACTTCCTTTAAACTTATTATTATTATTATTATTATTATTTGTATTATCATTTTTATTATCATTATTATCATTATTATTATTATTATTATTATTATTATTATTATTATTATTATTATTATTATTATCATCATCAATGCCCCACAGAAAATAGACCTCCTCCTAAATCTAAATCTGGAGGATTGAATCCTCTTTATTGGTACATTTGGTACATACATTTATAAACACAGTGAAACTAGTTTCTCTGCATTTAACACATCCTCGTGTTATAGGAGCCGTGGGGCAGCTATTGTGTATACAGCGCCGTGTAGGGGGGGGGGGGGGGGGGTCTGGTGGGGCACCTCGGCAGTGCCCACATGTTTGAACCAGCGACCTTTCCGGGTTCCCAAGCCCCAAGTTCCCCCAACAGACTGAGCTATCCGGCCGCCCGGGCCGCCCAGTGGACTGACAAAAAGCCTGGCCTGCCTGGGACACGCTGAACAGACCACGCCCTGCTGCTGCTGCCCCCAGGACACGCACTACTTTAATGTTAACCTGGTTGAGAAACCCCACGGAAGCCATTATGGGATGAATGCATAATGCAGCCTTTATGTGGAGATGGCGCTCACCGTGTCCGTCAGGGGGGGGACTGCGGTGTAGGCACAGGGGCTAACCCCCGCGCCACACGCGAGTTGAAATTGGACCAATACATTGACAAAAAAAGAAGACAAAGCAAGTGTCATTTCGAATCCAATTAAAATACTCCCATACAAAGACGTAGGATTTCCACTATTGTAAATAGAGTGGCGTATCTATTGCCCACCATGACGTCAAAGCTGCATTCAGTAATTTCTGCCCCCCCCCCCCCCCCCTACGCGCCCCCCCCCCCCTACTTTGGTGTGATGGAGTCACATGGCTCTCATGCATTGTCGTTGGCCAACCGGGCCATTGCTGATCTTCAGATCTGAACACATGAGACTCAATCAAAACACAATTTAATCAAAACAAAGTGGGGCGGCCAACAAAATAAAAAATGTGCTGATAGCAGCTTTAATCCCAGCCTCCATACCGACTGGGAGGAACAACTAAGATCTTGTCGCCCTAAAAGGTTTCTGGGATGGGTGTTGATGTCTCCCTGTAGACTGAATCAGTGCTCGTCCAAACTCTCTCTCTCTCTCTCTCTCTCTCTCTCTCTCTCTCTCTCTCTCTCTCTCTCTCTCTCTCTCTCTCTCTCTCTCCCCCTCTGTTGTCGCTGATACTAAGTGATCCATTTCACCTTGCGGGGGCTGGATGCACCACAGGAACATGCGGTTTGACGGTGCGTATCAAAAGGAAAATGGCTAAATACACGGAGATGGCAGCCAGGGCCGGGGGGTCGTTAAAACCTGTTTTAATGATCCTGTCCCAAGGGTAAAGATAACATGTTTAAGAAATCCCCGGCGTATCAGGCTGCGTAATGGCCTCATTGATTTGTACCCATTCTCCACAGCTACTTTATGGATACAGGGGAGGACGAGTACACACACACACGCACACACACACGCACGCACACACACACACGCACACACACACACACACACGCCCACACACGCACGCACACACACACACACACACACGCACACTTTAGATGATGTAGTGTACGTACACAGTTACAATCAGCAGTGGTGTCGTGCTATATATATCTATATATATATAGATATATATATGAATCAATGACGAATGGGTGCAGGCCGAGAGGTGCTGGATAGCAAAGCTATAAAATGGAAGCACATTTGTCGGCTTACCCTAATAAAAATACCGTTATTATAATTGCCTTGCGTTCTATTGCTGCTGGTGCTGCTGGTGTAGGTGCCGGAAACAACTCAAACATTTCGGCCACTTTTCATCACCAATGTGAATGGGTGTGGATTGTTTTTATATAAAACATTGTGGATTGTGGTTGAACAACAACCTTTTTTTCCCCACTTTTTGGTTGTTGTTGCTGTTCTTCTTTTTGCTTTGCTCTGGAATCTTAAACTCGGCACACCAATAAAAAAAAGGAAACATTTCATAATTTTCATAATTTTCTTATTCTTCCGATGGCGGTAAGAAGAAGAGGAGGAAGAAAGGAAAGGGAAAAGGAAAAGGAGCCCAAATCCTTCCCTTCGGTCACATGATCAGAACCGTGGAAGAGAGACAGCGAGGAGAAGAGGCAGCATGGGGTGGTGGAAACTCTGGCCACAGCCACAGTCCTCTCCTCTTTCCAACCCGGATAGGACAGTCTGTGCCAGATTGCCGGTTTTCCTCACTGCTTTCGGAGACCCAAACTGGCTGTAATTTCCCTGCTTTTCAGGCCCATTACGGCTTGTGGGGGGGGGGGGGGAATTATCCAACAAAAACAACCAGTTTGGGGAGAACAGAATCGGAGCACGTATTCCTCACCGGTACCACCATGTATCGAGGTTACATTAGCCTACATTTTTGGTCTATGTTATTTTTAAGATGTATTTTCCAAAAAATGGTTCCCTTCTGTTTTATGTTTATGTTTTACTTGAAGTGTCTAACCCGTTGAATCACACACGTATAACTCAGTGGGAACAGGGACTGGAAAAAGACATGGCAAGACCGACCGGTACAGACAGGCTGGGCCAACAGTTAGTGAAACAACCTCTAAAGTCGACCTTTTGCGACCGCTAAAGTCCACCGTAATATAGTTATATAGTTATATAGTAAGTAAGTAAGTTAAATACAAGGGAAGACAAACCAAAGACGGGTAAATGTGAGGTGGAGCTGAAATGAGAGTATAGCAGGGATTCTATGGAGTATAACCGTAAGCCATCGTCTACACAATGGGAACACTGTGAGGACAATGCAGAGAAAACAATGCAGTACATAGTATAGTGAAGGAGGAGCACAGTACACTAATAAAGACCAAATGGACAAGACAGCAAGGGAGTCTTAAGTTGTTATGACTTACTTTAGACATGCAGTAGGTGTGTGTGGCGATGCGTACATGTGTGTGTGTGTGTGTGTGTGTGCGTGGATGCATGTGTGTGTGTCTGCGTGTGTGCGTGTGTGTGTGTATTTGTACGTGTGTGCATGCTTCTGTGTGTGTGTGTGTGTGTGTGCGTGCGTGCATGCATGTGTGTGTGTGTGTGTCTGCCTGCATGTGTGTGTGTGTGTGTGTGTGTGTGTGTGTGTGTGTGTGTGTGTGTGTGTGTGTGTCTGCCTGCATGCGTGTGTGTATGTGTGTGTGCGTGCATGCTTCTGTGTGTGTGTGTGTGTGTGTATGTGTGTGTGTGTGTGTATGTGTGTGCGTGCATGCATGTGTGTGTGTGTGTGTGTGTGCGTGCATGCATGTGTGTGTGTGTGTGTGTGTCTGCCTGCATGCGTGTGTGTATGTGTGTGTGCGTGCATGCTTCTGTGTGTGTGTGTGTGTGTGTGCGTGTGTGTGTGTATGTGTGTGTGTGTGTGTGTGTGTGTGTGTGTGTGGGGTAGAGAACAAAAGAGAATCAGTTGCTGATTCAGCCTCTTTCAGTCTGCATAGCAATTCCCCCTTGTGGTGCGCATGCCCACAATGCCTCTCACACACAAGCAAGCATGCACACACACACACACACACACACACACACACACACACAACCACACACACACACACACACACACACACACAAACAGGCTACGCAGATACAATGAAAAGCCCCAACTATATGACCCTAAATGGATTTGAATTGCAGCATTACTGAGATCACACCCACCGCAGCAAAACACCAGAGAGAGAGAGAGAAAAAAACAACGTTTACATTTGTCTCAAATGATATCCATTGTATCCTCGACTGCTCACTTATCGTATGTGAAAACGACACAAGAAAACGTTCTCAACAGAGAGAGTGGACAATATCAAAACTGTAGTCTAAGCCGTAATCTATCTGGCCACACGAAGGGGACCAATCAGAACAGGCTCCTGTTGATCCAGCGCATCATTCCAGAGACTGAGAAGAGTGACATCAGCCCCTGAGGTCTGGTTGACCAACCAACCCGGTACAACCAGCTAGGCTGTGGAGCAGACATTTTGCTTTGAAAGAAGCAGGCTATGTGTGTGTGTGTGTGTTTTTGCGTCTTGCTTTGCATCATTTTGGGCCTATATGGATGGGTATCTATAGGTGGGTAGGCCGAGGAATGAATCATATTTCACCATTGGTGATTGTTTGATACATAATTGTTGTGCGCAGGTTCTAGCTGTCGTCTAAGGTTGTGGCTGACTTCTCCTTCTTTCTCTCTCTCTCTCTCTCTCTCTCTCTCTCTCTCTCTCTCTCTCTCTCTCTCTCTCTCTCTCTCTCTCTCTCTCTCTCTCTCTCTCTCTCTCTCTCTCTGGTTCAGGAAGGTCTCGTATCAAAGCAACAGGCCCGGGAATCAACGTGACACAAGGCAGGGTCACCTCGAAATGATTCTGAAGTTTTTGGACAACAATTATGATGATAATAATAATAATAATAATAATAATAATATTAATAATAAGTGAAAAGTACAGAGTTTAAAGGAAGTACGAGGAGGGAAACAGCACAGCATAGGGACAGCACAGCAACAGCCCCTGCGGGATCCTACATCTGCACGGATGGCAGATGGAGTTCATTAGAGGCACTTCTATGGTGCAGGTCCAGGCGTACAGTATGTCCATATTCCTCTCTTTTATGCAGTGTGAGGCTAACCTTTTTCAATTTGAACCATGAGGGCACATTTTTGGAATACATTGAGTATATATTCACAATATTAGGCCCCTGGCGTTACGGCAAGAAGATCACTGGTGAATACTGATTACCGCTCTCCCATTTTGTTGGAGAGGGGAATTAATTACCTGCACGCAAATGAGGTCATCATCATGGTTCATTGCAAAAAAATTGCATCTGGTAGATCCTGAGACCTTGACTTGCAACAGAACAGCCAGAGGCTGTGTCCATTATTCACATCAGCTCTTTGTTGGATTGGACCAGCTGGGCGGCTTTGGCCCAGGCTACATGAGCAGACCTTATCCTGTAGTGTGGCATGGGCACAGAGACGCCAGTCTTATCTCGACACTATATTGTTCTTTTTATGTTAATTTTTATTGTATATAGTATTTATAGTAAGTATTGTTTTAAAAATTCATACTGCGGGTGTGAATGGGGAGTAAGCCTTGTACTTGTTGCAAATGGCCAATAAAACATCTTGTATTTTGTATCATAGAGACCACATGGACCCTATATGAACCAAACAACCCAAAGTCATTATTAGTCTTGGCATAGAGCCAGTTTCATGTATGCATGTGATGAGGGTATTCAACAGCATCACTACACCAGTTCTAGGTAATACAGGTGTATATCAGTATGAATCAATAGCATTGAAACACAACAGTAGTCTATCCTCATCTTGTATGAGACAGATGAGTCTAAGAGTTGCATGAGAATGTTATCTACAATGGCTGGCAGTATAACATTTAGTGGAACTAAAATATAAATGGTATTTAGCTTTATACTAACGCTAATGAAAGTGGGTCATATCTTTATGCTTAATCCGGGGACCCTGAAGTGAGCTAATCCTTTACAATGATATGACCTTGTCTCCATCTAGTGGTGTAAAAATATCGGTCTGTCTCTCTCTCTCTCTCTCTCTCGCTCTCTCGCTCTCTCGCTCTCTCCTCTCTCTCTCTCTCTCTCTCTCTCGCTCTCTCTCTCTCTCTCTCTCTCTCTCTCTCTCTCTCTCTCTCTCTCTCTCTCTCTCTCTCTCTCTCTCTCTCGCTCTCTCTCTCATGAACTGCACTCATTCAACTTCATGTTCAATTCATGAGTTTTAATACCCACGATAGTATGTGGGTTAGTGCTTGCAATGGCAGCCCATGGACCCCCAACCCACCACCATTATCACAGAACATATTACCAGGTATCACAGGTTTTGAACGACTTTTGTACATGCATGAATAAGTAAGCATAACATATGTAACACAAACCAGTGAAACGTAAAAAAATTAAAAAAAACAGCTCTGAGAAATCACTGATTTCACTGATCTTACAGGATTCATCCCACACCAAAAAAAAGCCTAAATGTCCAGAAAGGCACATTATTCCAAGCCCCGATTAAACCAAATCATAGTAGATGTAAGTAAAGTGGTCTAGTCCCAACAACTTTTCCCAGTTGTCTCAGCTGGACAGATACAGTAAAACACAACACCCTGAATGGTTGGAGTGTGTCCCTGAGCATTCAGAAGACCACAGATTTAAGGATTTATCAAAGAGACTGAGGCCAGACATTTGTCAACATCCATGCTTTAGGGGCTAGAGTTTATGATGCTTTTCATGGTTTAAATCTAATAATATATTTCTTTCTTTCTTTCTTTCTTTCTTTCTTTGACAAGCTTCTTTATATTTTGATGCTTTTCATGGTTTAAATCTAATAATATATTTCTTTCTTTCTTTCTTTCTTTCTTTCTTTCTTTCTTTGACAAGTTTCTTTATATTTTGATGCTTTTCATGGTTTAAATCTAATAATATATTTCTTTCTTTCTTTCTTTCTTTCTTTCTTTCTTTCTTTCTTCTTTCTTTCTTTCTTCTCCTTTCCTCCTTTCCTCCTTTCCTCCTTTCCTTCTTTCCTTATTGCCTTCTTTCCTTCTGTTTATCTCATTTTCCTAATTATGAAACCAATGTTTTTTCCCTACTTCTGTAAACACCTGGCCCACCCCTTCCCCGTATCCGACCCACCCAGTGAGTTGTTTAGCATCCACGTGGTTCAGGCCTTCTGTGTTTATCTTCTAAAACTATAGCGCTCAGAAGTATAGCAGCAAGAGATAATACTCCTAACGTAGCATCCACCCATGTTCATAAAAGTGCTTTTTGTTGTGCTTGTTGTTTGTGGTTCTGCAGCTCGACTCAGCGTTTGGTGAATTTGTTTAAAGGTTAGAAAATGTTTAAACATGTATTGTCTAACCTTCGCGAATTTAACTGGAACTTTTGAAATGAATATATTAAGATAAGGTGTACTTTATTCATCCCAGATGGGAAAATATGGGTTTTTTCTAGATTAAAAAACCCCAGCCCCCCATAAAAAAACCTTAAAACAACATACATTCTACGTCATCCTTCCTCTGAGCAACAAGCACAGACAGAGTAGCTACTACAGAGAGTACGATGAGGATGATGATGATGATGATGAGGCTGGCTTCACTCACCATCCACCACGTCTTGGCCGTGACATCATAGCACAGCTGCCACTTCACCGAGCTGTCTGCCTCGCTGCAGAGTCCCGACTGGGCTGCCATGACAACCGACTGGGAGAAAAGATGGATGGAATGGAAGGAAAGAGGTTGACCAGGGGCGACATTGAGAGAGAGAGAGAGAGAGAGAGAGAGAGAGAGAGAGAGAGAGAGAGAGAGAGAGAGAGAGAGAGAGAGAGAGAGAGAGAGAGAGAGAGAGAGAGAGAGAGAGAGAGAGAGAGACGGAGGTAGAGAGATGGGGGACGAGAGAGAGACAGAGGTAGAGAGATGGGGGATGAGAGAGAGACAGAGGTAGATAGATGGGGGACGAGAGAGATAGAGAGAGATAGGAGGGGGGGGAGAGAGAGATAGGGGGAAGAGAGAGAGAGAGAGCTGGGTTTGTCTGGTGACTCGAGATGAGTCACCAGACTCATGGCTCGAACCATGGCTTTAACTCGCTTGGACTTTGTCTCTAGTTTGTCAAGAGCCTGTTGGTACTTAAAAGAAAATAGATGTGAAAGTTGAGATTATGCCTCCTCTGGGAGGAATATTATACACACGCCATAACATATCTTGCTCACTAATGCACTATATCACTATGGGGTCTTCATAGAATATAGAATGAATGGTCATATATACAAATATTAAACATAATACATAAGGCCAAGGTCTAGGTATTACTTATACACATCATCTGAGGTGAAGGTCCTTTAAGATGGATTTGTATGCCGTTTATCAAGGTTTATCTCTCCTCACATGTGTGTTCAGATATACAAGTCGAACAACGATTAGTTATCAATGACTTACTTCTTCTTTGGCTGGTTGCAGTCTCGTCTTTTGCAGCCACGATCAGCCCCCTAAGGGTGACTGTTCAGAAGAAGAACCCGGAGAATGCATCTTGTACGGACGAAGTCACAACTTTTAATTCCTTCTCGAGGGTGAACTGCCTTAAAGGTCCTCAGCGTGCTCCTCACGGTGATGTCGGAGCTGGATCAAAATCACCACCACATGTGTAGTGTAGTCCTGGTCCGTCCGGGCGGATCTACAGTCCACGTGTTCAGCACCTGTACCACCCCTGGTACCACCGCTCCACATGTCATTCAGAGAGGAGAGGAGAGGAGGGAGGAGAGGGAGAGAGAGAGGAGAGGGGAAGTACCTCTGAGTCACTTTTCTGGTAGTTCCACTTTTGGTTCTGCTGGTGATGCCGCGATTGAAAGCACCTCACTCACACTCCTCTGTACTCAACCCAAAGAACCACTCCTCTACGGCATGTTCTCCTCCACAACCCCCACTCCCCTCTCTCTTTCTCTCTCGCCCTCCTCTTCTCTCTCTCTCCCTCTCCCGCTCTCTCTACCCCTCCCCTCCCCTTCTCTCTCTCTCTCTCTCTCTCTCTCTCTCTCTCTCTCTCTCTCTCTCTCTCTCTCTCTCTCTCTCTCTCTCTCTCTCTCTCTCTCTCTCTCTCTCTATCCCTCCCCTTCTCTCTCTATCTCCCCCTCTCCCCCTCTCCCCCTCTCTCTATCCCTCCCCTCTCTCTCCTCTCTCTCTCTCTCCTCTCTCTCTCTCTCTCTCTCTCTCTCTCTCTCTCTCTCTCTCTCTCTCTCTCTCTCTCTCTCTCTCTCTCTCTCTCTCTCTCTCTCTCTCTCTCTCTCTCTCTCTCTCTGATTTCTGACTCCGGCAAGTGGGCTGTCACTCCAAAGCGGAGGATTAGGTTTTAGGGGCCACACACACATGCAACACACACACACACACACACACACACACACACACACACACACACACACACACACACACACACACACACACACACACACACACACACACACACACACACACACACACACACACACACGTATGCACACACACACACACACACACACACACACAGACGCATTCACACACACATGCACTCACTCATTCACACAGGCATGCACACACACACACACACACACACACACACACACACACACACACACACACACACACACACACACACACACACACACATGTACACACACACATGTACACACACACACACACACACACACACACACACACACACACACACACACACACACACACACACACACACACACACACACACACACACACACCCTTAGTACCACCGCTAGATGCTTCCAGCTGTTTAAACACACTCAGTCTGGGGACAAGTGATAGTTAAACCCCGGGAGACAAGACAACAAATGCTGGGTCGCAATGAATACAATAAAACATTTTTAAAAGGCCATTAAGGTGTGTCAAGTTCAGTGACACGTGTGGAATACTTCAGATATTCTGCATTAACAATAAAATACATTTGTATGATGTATTCATCTAACCAGACCCGGGTTTCTCCAACCATCACCTTGTCTTTTCAATGGGAAACTCTGAGTTGAAGTTCAAAAAAGCTAAATGATGATGATCTCTGTGCTAACTATCTGTCTTTCTAGCCACAATGATACAGTGACCAGTTTAAAACAACTTGTCTTTCTTCTATGTGTCTCTCTCTCTCTGCTTCTGTCTCTCACCATCTACCGCCTTTCTGTGTATGTATGTATGTATGTATGTATGTATGTATGTATGTATGTATGTATGTATGTATGTATGTATGTATGTATGTATGTATGTATGTATGTATGTATGTATGTATGTATGTATGTATGTATGTATATATGTATATATGTATGTATGTATGTATGTATGTATGTATGTATATATGTGTGTGTGTAAGGATTTGTGCGTGTGTATGTGTCTGTGTGTGTACGTACATGCTTCAGTGTGTGTGTGTGTGTGTATGTGTGTGTTTGCATACATGCTTCAGTGTGTGTGTATGTGTGTGTGTGTGTGTGTGTGTGTGTGTGTGTGTGTGTGTGCGTACGTGCTTCAGTGTGTGAGTGTCTGTGCGTGTGTGTCTGTGTTTGCATACATGCTTCAGTGTGTGTGTTTGTGTGCGTACGTGCTTCAGTGTGTGTGTGTGTGTTTGTGTATATCTGTGTGTGTCTGTGTGTGTGTGTGTGTGTAGAAGTGTGTGTGTGTGTGTGTGTGCGTTAGGCCTTCTTCTCCCATCATATACCGCAGGGTTTCTGAAGAGCGGGAAGAAGGACGAGGGTTGTTGGGTGGTGGGGCAGGATAAAGTACCAGCTAGGCGCTATACGAGAGCTGGACTGTGGGTGGGTGGAGTGAGCTGTGTGTGTGTGTGTGTGTGTGTGTGTGTGTGTGTGTGTGTGTGTGTGTGTGTGTGTGTGTGTGTGTGTGTGTGTGTGTGTGTGTGTGTGTGTGTGTGTGTGTGTGTGTGTGTGTGTGTGTGTGCAGGGAGGGGGCGGTGTTAGAGATGCTTGAGGTTTGTCGATAAGTAGGAGAGGCTGAAGGCAGCCGAGAAGGTCAGGCCTTGGTAAGTAAATGTCACCCTGGCACTTTAAGCGTGGAGCATAGAGCAGAGAGGAGGGGGAGGAGGATGAGGAGGAGACGGAGGAGGAGGAGAAGGAGGAGGCGGAGGAGGAGGAGGAGAAGGAGGAGATGGAGACAGAGGAGATGGAGGAGAAGGAGGAGAAGGGGGAAGAGGAGCAAACGGAGTAGACCGAGGAGGAGGTGGAGTAGGAGATGGAGGAGAAGCGGACGGAGACAGAGGAGGGGGAGAAGGAGGAGGAGGAGACAGAGGAGGAGGAGAAGGAGGAGGAGGAGAAGGAGGAGGAGATGGAGGAGGAAGAGAGAGAGTAGACAGAGGAGAAGATGGAGGAGGAGACAGAGTAGACAAAGGAGAAGGAGTTGGAGGAGACAGAGACAGAGGAGATAGAAAAGGGGAAGAAGGAGAAGGAGGAAGGGAGGAGGAGGAGGGGGAGGAAGAGGAGGAGAAGGAGGAGATGGAGACAGAGGAGATGGAGGAGAAGGAGGAGGAGGGGGAAGAGGAGCAAACGGAGTAGACCGAGGAGGAGGTGGAGTAGGAGATGGAGGAGAAGCGGACGGAGACAGAGGAGGAGGAGAAGGAGGAGGAGGAGAGGAGGAGGAGAAGGAGGAGGAGATGGAGGAGGAAGAGACAGAGTAGACAGAGGAGAAGATGGAGGAGGAGACAGAGTAGACAAAGGAGAAGGAGTTGGAGGAGACAGAGACAGAGGAGATAGAAAAGGGGAAGAAGGAGAAGGAGGAAGGGAGGAGGAGGAGGAGGGGGAGGGGGAGGAAGAGGAGGAGAATGAGGAGGAGATGGAGATGGAGACAGAGGAGATGGAGTGGAAGAAGGGAGAGGAGGAGGAGAAGGAGGAGACAGAGTAGACAAAGGAGAAGGAGGAGACAGAGACAAATGAGATGGAGAAGGGGGAGGAGGAGGAGACAGAGGAAAAGAAAGAGACGGAGGAGGAGAAAGAGGAGAAAGAGGAGACGGAGGAGACGGAGGAGACGGAGGAGACGGAGGAGGAGATAGAAGAGACGGAAGAGGAGGAGGAGTAGAAGGAGGATGAGAAGGAGGGGGAGGAGAAGGTGGAGGAGGAGACAGAGTCAGAGGAGGAAGAGGGGGAGGAGGAGAAGGAGGAGGAGAGGAGATGGAGTGGGAGAAGGAGGAAGAGTAGTAGATGGATGAGGACTAGGAGGAGGAGAAGGGGGTGGAGGAGTGGAAGGGGGAGGAGGAGAAGACATAGTAGACAGAGGAGAATGAGGAGGAGGAGTAAGAGACAGAGGAAAAGGAGAAGGAGGAAGAGGAGAAGGAGACAGAGGAGAGGTGGAGGAGGAGGAGGAGGCCGAGGGATTTAGAAGACTATTGTTTATTCTGGGGTTGTGAGGGTTTTTTTGTGGATGGACCGACCAAGGTTCAAGGCTGACTCACTAAAACACGTATGGTCTAGTAGTGTGAGAAAAACGCCCGTATGTGAAGATGGGCTGTGATAGTATCAGTAGTAGTTGAATCTGGTTGTGGAAGTAGTAGTAATTTGAGTAGTAGTAGTAGTGGTAGTAGTAGTAGTAGTAGTAGTAGTAGCATCAATTTGAAAATCATTTAGGTGAGAGGTGGAACGAAAGCAAATGACTTACACACGCCCACACACATGCACACACAAAGACACACACACGCCCACACACATACACACACAAAGACACACACACACGCACACACAGCTTAAAATTGACAACAAATGACAACAACCACTGCTCGGGCTTCTAATTAGCGGACCAATCCATAAGCTCTGGAGTCCCGCCCCCTCTACTAATTAGCCAATTAGCCTCCCCCAGAGGTGTAAACAAGCAGGCCATCAGGCTTAAACACAGCTGCCCGTCGGCCAGTCTCGGTGGCAGTCTGGAGCAATGACTGGAGTTAGACATAGAAAATTACAGAGCATATGTACACCATAGGGTAAAGCGCGCGCACACACACACACACACACACACACACGCACACACACACGCACACACACACACACACACACACACAAACAAACAAACATCGCAGAAGACCTCCCAGCACATGGGAGGCAGAGCACCCACCCACCCATCACGCAAATGAGATGGTTGAGAAGATGATTGAGCCAAGTAGGTCTCATTTGATTTACAGAAGGGGACATGCAACAGCCTCCTCTGGGAACAAAGGCCAACCTGTCAAATCCCTACAGAAAGATGCATGGCGGTTCACCTCAACCCGTATGTCCTCATTCCTCCACCGTACACTGAGCTAACTACACTCTAATTCATTTTATTTTCACACCATTGCATTCTTCAGGTAGGTTTTTAGTGGAAAGTCATGATGAAAGTCAAATGAAGCTTTATCACAATTATAAGTTCAAGGAAATGATTTGCTTATGTATTATTGTTAATATGTACTTAACATCTGAACAATCCTTATGTATATATATATATGGCCATTAGCTTTTTTTTTTAACAAATTCATAAAATATGTACATATCACCTGTATTTTACATTAACTGTAAAGGGAGATGCAATTAAACATATTGGCTGGTCGGTTTTATTACAACAGATTTATGTTGTGGCTCCCTCTAGTGGTCACATAAAGCAAAACAACGGTTGTGAGACGGGAGATACTTGTGCAATTATCATTCCATTATTATTAACAATATGGTTATGTGTATATCTGGCCCGACTACCTTATATAACTTATTGTTTATCAGGTAATTGAATCACATCAAGCAACATTGCCACAGTTCTTCATATACATATTTAGTGAAGCTTGGGGTGGCATTCAGTAAGAGAAGTCCAGATTATATTTTCTCTTTTTATTTTTTGTGTGCCTAAAAGCTGGTTTGTTTATCGTCTTCATTCATCTCTTCTTCAATCACATTGTGGAAGATTACATCCTCTGCATCGTTGTCTTCCTCTCCCCTGCAAAGAACAAAGAACAACCTTGCAGTTTGAGTTGTACAAGTTGGAATAGTGACTGTCAATAGGAACATCTCTGCTATGCAGGGCCGATTTGGATGATAGGGGGCACACATCGTTTTCAGCCTGTATACCTAACAACCTGTTGGAGGAGTGGTAGTAGTAGTAGTAGTAGTAGTAGTAGTAGTAGTAGTAGTAGCAGCAGTAGTTGTAGTAGTATAAGTGGTAGTAGTATTAGTAGTAGTGGTAGTGGTAGTTGTAATAGTAGTGGTAGTAGTGGTAGTCGTAGTATAGTAGTAGTTGTAGTAGTAGCTGTAATAGTAGTCGTAGTATAGTAGTAGTATTTTTAGTGGTAATAGTAGTTGTCTGGTAGTAGCAGTAGTAGTAGTAGTAGTAGTATAGTAGTAGTAGTAGTAGTAGTAGTGTATTGTAGTAGTAGTGGTAGTAGTAGTAGTATAGTATTAGTAGTAGTAGCAGTAGTAGCAGTAGTAGTAGTAGTAGTAGTAGTAGTAGTAGTAGTAGTAGTAGTAGTAGTAGTAGTAGTAGTAGCAGCAGCAGCAGCAGCAGCAGCAGCAGCAGTAGTAGTAGTAGTATAGTAGTAGTAGTAGTAGTAGTAGTAGTAGTAGTAGAAGTAGTAGTAGTAGTAGTAGAAGTAGTAGTATAGTAGTAGCAGTAGTAGTAGTAGTAGCAGAAGTAGTAGTAGCAGTAGTAGTAGTAGTAGCAGAAGTAGTAGTAGCAGTAGTAGTAGCAGTAGCAGCAGCAGCAGCAGCAGCGGTAGTAGTAGTAGTAGTAGTATAGTAGAGTAGTAGTAGTAGTAGTAGTGGTAGTATAGTAGATGTAGTAGTAGTAGTAGTAGCAGTAGTAGTAGTAGAAGTAGTAGTAGTTGTAGTAGTTGTAGTTGTAGTGGTGGTGGTAGTAGTAGCCAGTGATAGTGGTCGTAGTAGTATTAGTAGTAGTGGTAGTAGGAGCAAAAATAGCTTTAGTTTATAAAGGCACACCTTTTTTTAGCATATTGAAGCCGCACATGGATGTTAATCATTATTAACTTATCTTGTTACTGAATTACCATGCACTTGACCACTTATTAACACCTACACACACACACACACACACACACACACACACACACACACACACACACACACACATAGATACACACACACGCAAACATACATGCATACAATCTCTAAACCAAGTCAGTCTACATTCCACTGATCCGTAGACAAAGAGGTAATAACAGGTAATACATCTGCAGTATTCTAACAATGCTAACTGCAGTATTCTAACAAATCTTGTTTATCTTGTGTCAAATAGATCAAACTATGATAAAAGTGTGTGTGTGTGTGTGTGTGTGTGTGTGTGTGTGTGTGTGTGTGTGTGTGTGTGTGTGTGTGTGTGTGTGTGTGTGTGTGTGTGTGTGTGTGTGTGTGTGTGTGCGTGCGTGTGCGTGTGTGTGTTTGTGTGTGTGTGTTTGTGCGTGTGTGTGTGTATGTGTATTTGCATGTGTGTCTGTGTGTGTGTGTGTGTGTGTATGTGTGTGTGTGTGTATGTGCGTGCGTGTGTGTGTGTTTGTGTGTGTGTGTTTGTGTGTGTGTGCGTGTGTGTGTGCATGTGTATTTGCGAGTGTGTGTGTGCGTGTGTGTGTGTGTGTGTATGTGTATTCGCGTGTGTGTGTGTGTGTGTGTGTCTGTGTGTCTCTGTGTGTGTGTGAGTACATACTGACCTGTTTTTCTTTAGCAGTCGGTTAATAATAAGCAGGACGAACACAATGAAGAGGAAGCCAACCACGGCTGTCAGACCAACCAGCCAGGGTTGGAGAGTTCTGGTCTGGGGCTCAGCGGCCCTGGCATCTGACAAGACATACGGACACAGAGTGACATAGAGAGAGACAGGGAGGGAGACAGAGAGAGAGAGGGAGAGAGAGAGAGAGAGAGAGAGAGAGAGAGAGAGAGAGAGAGAGAGAGAGAGAGAGAGAGAGAGAGAGAGAGAGAGAGAGAGAGAGAGAGAGAGAGAGAGAGAGAGCGTAACATCCAACAAAAACAAAATAACATGATATAAGATAGCTATTAACACAACTAGAAGCACCTTTAGCAACAG
Source organism: Muraenolepis orangiensis (assembly GCA_027704905.1). NCBI lineage: Eukaryota > Metazoa > Chordata > Actinopteri > Gadiformes > Muraenolepididae > Muraenolepis > Muraenolepis orangiensis. The sequence goes on from CM051004.1 coordinate 18,503,558, forward strand.
ACTCATTCCACCCAGGTGCACCACAGAACGCCATAGGAAGTCCTTTCTTCATGTGGCCATTAGACTCTTTAACTCATCTACCTCGGGTCGTGAGAGGGACAGTGGAGACTCAGTGACCTGAGGCCAACGTACTTATTATTATTATTTTTTGGTCAACGCACTGTAAATCATCTCATCATCTCATTGTAACTTTGCACTGTAAATTCTATTTCAAATCCTAATTCACTTTTCACTTTTCACATGTCACTTTTCAGTTGAGTTATTTATTAATATATTATTACTGCCAATTTGCACTATACGTATTGTTGTGTATTGTATATACCTACGTATTACTGTAATAATACTGTAAATTTATCTTCATTTATCAATACATTTAGATTTCATTTAGAATAATTTTAACTATATTTTTGTTTATAATAGTTTTATTTAGTTAGTTGTTGTTTTGTTTTTTAGCTTAGGTATTAGTATTTTTGTGTGTGCATTTATTCCCCCTGTGTCAACTGTTGCACCTTAATTTCCCTCGGGATTAATAAAGTAATCTGAATCTGAATCTGAATCTGAACTAAACAGACCTGGGTTCGATAGAAACACCAACACACAATGGAGCACAATGGAACAAACACAAAGCACACAAAAACTAAAGAGAATTGGGACCAAGAGAGCATGAGGAACTATACCTTCATTTGCCGAGCAGCCGGCGGCCGACAGCAGCAGACCGAGAAGAACTCCACAAACATACATCCTTATAAATGCTCTCTCTTCTCCTCAGCAGGAACAACTACGACCTCAGACCACCACGACTACACAAACCCTACCACAAATAGACCTGACTGCTGAGCCTGAGCTGCAATGGACTGGACCGCATGGGGGCTCTCTCCCTGGGAATCGTTAAGTGAGGTGTCATGCTTGTTCTTGACACATTAACATGCTATTACATGAGTGTGTGTGTGTGTGTGTGTGTGTGTGCGTGTGTGCGTGTGTGTGTGTGTGTGTGTGTGTGTGTGTGTGTCTGTGTGTGTGTATGTGTGTGTGTTCTCAAAGATCAAAGTTTACAGTCCAGAGGGAATGCATGCTGCTTTATGACCTAATCTGTGTGTGTGTATGTGTGTGTGTTATGCATAGGTGTGTGTGTGTGTGTGTGTGTGTGTGTGGTGTGTGTGTGTGTGTGTGTGTGTGTGTGTGTGTGTGTGTGTGTGGTGTGTGTGTGTGTGTGGGTGTGTGTGTGTGTGTGTGTGTGGGTGTGTGTGTGTGTGGTGTGTGTTAATATCAGTGTCCAATCGTCTTATCATGTCATATATATACTATTAGTCGATTAGTAGTATTTTTGTTACCGTTTTCAAATGGTAATTAGTGTACTATTTAATCAGCATTTAATACCCACAAACAGATGAAAAACAACTTTACTGGCAAGCTCTCAGAAGGGGTAAGGTTTCCTAATAGGGTTCACTTTTTCCATTTTTCCCAGTTTGGTTCTAGGGTTAGGGGACCTATTCAGGGTTGGATTTAGGGTTTCGCACCCTAATAGGAAACCCTAACCCTAGAGCCAACCCCTAGGAGGAGAAACTAAATCACTGACGGGACACACACCTCAAGGAACACCCTGCCACTCGCCTCACGACAGCAGGAATACCACCACAAAACGCCATAGTCATCTCTGCCACCATTATGCAGACAGTACTACACACACGCTACCACACAGACATGACACAACGCCACACACTATCAGACACATATGTTTAGAACTGAATTACATATATATATATAAAGGACTACCAGGTTCAAGGATAGTTTTTTATCTGCAGGCAGTGCGCCTACTGAACTGCTAGGAGAGCTGCTACTATCATAACATGGTCATCCATATTACATTACACTATCATACTTTGCTGGACTTTCTGATATCATTACATTGATTGCACTGTTCTGCACTGTACTGCACTGTATTGATTGATTGATTTTTTTACTTTATTGTTCTTTTTATTGTCATTTTTATTCTGTATAGTATTTTTTATAGTATTTTGTTTCAGAAATTCATGAGGAGGGAATGGGGAGTAAGCATTCCATTGCACGTAAACTAAAATCTTGAATCTTGACTCTTGAAGAGGTGTGCTGTAGGATATATGCTAATAAACTATTCAGGTTTGAGGGTGATTGTGATGAGGACCGCAATTCAGTGACTAACTGCCATGTCTATCACAAAGAAAACTTGTTTGCATGTAGGGACTGAGAGTCAAAATACAATAAGACCAAGTAGAACATGGAATATTTTTTATTGACATTTCTGGAGAGATCAATGTGATTGTGTCACTATGTTCTGCTATATCCTTTGTGGGTCGATCCTCCCATCTCTTCATCACTCTCTGCTCCATCATCCTGTTGTGTCCTGTCGTGTCATGTTGACTTGAAGCACGGCCCCTCCTGGAAGGGGCCAGGAATGTGTACTGCAAAAAAACCAAAAACAAAACCCAAACAGTGTGAGTTGGTAGTGTGTGAGTGTACCAATGGGCCACTAGGTATTGTCGAATCTATGAGGATAGATGTGGACCATCAGGTATCATTATACCGAAGGTCTTGTCGAAGACGGATGGATTGTGCATTAGGTCTTGCTACTAATGCTGGCTGTAAGGCACAATGCAATGTAACGCAATTTTATCAAGTTTATTGGTATGATTAGTATCATCTGACAGTATAACAGCCCCCCCTGGACCACTTGGCAGAAGAAAAATGAAATGACAGCCACCTTATAGATAAACAACATAGACAGACAGAAATTAAAAAGAGCCTGCAAATGTAAGTGTGTGCGTTTGTGTGTGTGTGTGTGTGTGTGTGTGTGTGTGTGTGTGTGTGTGTGTGTCCGAGGGTAAGCTGTCAAAATCTGGGACTGGTGTGTGGAGGTTAAAGCCAGCCACGAGAGCTTGGGTGTTTCTATAAAATTGTAAGCTGATTAGCAGGACAATAGCACTCAAGATAGGCTGCACCATGCTGGGTGACCGCATGCTAGTAAGCCTGGATGGAAAGTGGGCTTGGATACAAGATGACTCTACATACATAGTAGGTGGGCGGGACCCATGGGACCAGCATGACTGACCCTAAGTATGACTTATATAGCTACGGACCTGGGGCGACAGGGCCTTTTCAGTCCCTCTGGAACGACCTCCCCATCCACATCCGTCAGGCCACCACCCTACCATCCTTCAAACAGGCTCTCAAGACCCACCTCTTCAAACTGGCTTTCCCCTGCTAAAACATCCTCCCCTCTATCCCATGATTCTAAGTTTTAGAGTAAACTCCTTTTATTGAATTTTTATTTGAATAATATGTCTTATTTTAATCTATGTAACTATTCAATATTTTTACTGTGTGTGTAATTTTACCCTGTCTGTAAAATGCCTTGAGTATCCAGAAAAGCACTGTATTAAATTGAATGTATTATATTATTATTATTATTATTATTATCATTATTATTATTACTATTATTATTATTATTATTATTATTATTAATAATATTATTATTAATATTATAATTATTATAATAACAACAGTATGACTTACGGAAACAGGATTCAATAACATGACTCAACTCTTCTCAACTACTGTTGAGCCATGAACAACTAAACACAAACAGTACCTTGATCAAACTATGAGGGCCACATCCTGTTCTTCCTCCTCATAGTCCACCCTCTTGCAGACGGTCTGCCTCAACAGGAAGTTCCACAGGAACACCGTCAAGGAGGTATTGATGGTCAGGATGCTGACCAACAGAGGATGCATCCTGGGTGGTCGAGGAGGCTGGTGGTGGGCAAAGACTGCTTAGATGGGCTGAAGGTGCACAGTGAGCTGATGGCTGGCTGGCTGGCTGGCTGGCTGGCTGGCTGGCTGGCGGCTGGCTGGCTGGCTGGACTGGATGCTTGGTTTTCTTGCTTGCTCCAGACAGGTGTACAAATGGCCCGGTTGGTTCTCTGGATGGCTAGTCTGTTGAATGACAGTTGTGTTTGTACAGCCGGGAGAATATCCTATCACGTGGCTTTGGCGAAATGACTCAAGCACATCCAGTCCCTTAATCTTATCGTCTGCTTTTGTTTTCGTAGACGATTACCGGGTCTGTAGTGACGGCAGGTCTGTCTTGTAGTGTTTGCGGAAAAAGGCCTCAACATTGCTATGTTGGTGAGTTGATTGTCCATTAGATTGTCAGTGTAGCTCAGATCCAGACATCTTATTTATATTAAATTACCTGCATACGGATTGACAGCTGGGGATTAGAATAATCTGTGACACGGTATCCCTTTGTCCTTCACAGCACACACACACACACACACACACACACACACACACACACACACACACACACACACACACACACACACACACACACACACACTCCACTTCTCTACGGTGGACGGTTCAGCAGCATCCATACAAGGACTACCAGGTTCAAGGAGAGTTGTTATCCACAGGAGGCAGTGACCTACTGAACTGCTAGGAGGGCTGCCTCTGTCATAACATTGTCACTAACATTACACTATCATACTTGGCTGGACCTTCTGGACTCATTACAGTCACTGCACTGTATTTATGATGTTGCTGCACTACTGGCACTTTAAACTGCTTTTTAAATGCTTTTTGTACAATTCAACATATATGATATGTACATATCATCAATCAGTCACTTTGTTATTTGTATTGCTCTTTTTATTGTGTACAGTATTTTTTATAGTAGTGTTTTAGAAAATTCATACTGCGGGAGAGAATGTGGAGTAAGTATTCCATTGTAAAAATCTTGAATCTTCATCAAGCATAAATGAGAACTATTGCAGAAGACCACTTTAAGATCAACCCTTTTACAACCTTACCAAGAATATTACGTTTATTATAGCAATAAATGTTCCTAAGGAGGTTTGGGTTTATGGTTCTTATGCAGGCGGGTTCTTGACCTGAACACCAGACGCTAACCGTCCCCTCACTCCTGGGTCTCCATCACCTCAAAATAAACCAAACCTCTCTAGCAGAATGAACTCCAGGGCCGTCAGTAGACCACATACCTCCGCCACACCAAAAAGTCTCCTGGATCTGGATTCGGATCGGATCTGCCCCAAAACCGAATCAACCGTTCCAGGGCCCATGACTGATGACTTTGTCACCTTCTTTACGAAGAAGGTGAACGACATTACCTCCTCCTTCACCCCCACCGCTTTCCTCCCTCCCTCCTCTCCCACCCCCACTAACCTTACCTGTTTCAACCCCCTCTCCCCTGATGAAGTTAACAAACTGGTGACATCTAACCACCCTACCACCTGCCCCCTCGACCCAATCCCTTCCTCTCTTCTCCAGGACATCTCGGGCAATATCCTTCCCTTCCTTACATCCCAAATCAACATCTCCCTTGAGGCAGGCCTGTTTCCGGCAGCCTTCAAGACTGCCAGAATCAAGCCGCTCCTCAAGAAACCATCCCTAGACACCACTGATGTCCAAAACTACAGACCGGTATCTCTCCTATCATTCCTGTCCAAAACCCTTGAACGGGCTGTCTCCTCACAACTTTCTTCCTATCTCTCCCAGAACAACCTCCTCGACCCTCACCAGTCAGGCTTCAAGGCTGCGCACTCCACGGAGACGGCACTGCTCGCAGTGACAGAGTCTCTTCGTGATGCCAGAAGCTCGTCCCTCTCATCGGTACTGATCCTTCTCGACCTGTCTGCGGCGTTCGACACAGTGAACCACCAGATCCTCCTCTCCACTCTCGCCGAGCTTGGAATCGCTGGAACTGCGTTATCCTGGTTCACCTCCTACCTTGCAGATCGGACTTATCAGGTCACATGGAACGGTTCCCTGTCCAAACCCTGCACCCTGGACACCGGAGTTCCTCAAGGCTCAGTATTGGGACCCCTTCTGTTTTCTCTTTACACTAAATCGCTAGGCTCTGTAATCGCATCTCATGGCTTCTCCTATCACTGCTATGCAGATGACACTGTTTCATCTCTCCTTTCTCTCTCTCCTTTCTCTCTCTCCTTTCCCCCCTCAGAAACCCAAATAGCAACACGCATCTCGAAATGCCTGGCCGACATCAGCAGATGGACAGCCGCCAACCACCTGAAGCTCAACCTTGACAAGACTGATCTCCTCTTCATACCGGGGAAAGACTGCCCTCAGATGGACCTACTGGTCACCATCGAGAACACCCAAGTCTCCCCCTCAACCACAACAAGAGACCTTGGTGTGGTGGTAGATGACCAGCTGTCCTGCAATGCCAACGTCACCGCGGTGGCCCGATCTTGCAGAATTGCCCTCTACAACATCCGCAGGATCCGGCCCTTCCTCACACGTGAAGCGGCGCAGATCCTGGTCCAAGCGCTCGTCATCACCCGCCTCGACTACTGCAACTCTCTCCTGGCGGGACTCCCCGCCTCTGCAACCAAGCCCCTCCAACGCATCCAGAACGCAGCAGCACGCCTGGTATTCAACCTACCGAAATTCTCCCACGTGACCCCTCTCTTCCGCGAACTCCACTGGCTTCCGGTAACTGCTCGCATCAAATTCAAGATTCTGGTGCTGACCTTTAGGGCAGTCAATGGAACTGCCCCGGCCTACCTCCAGGCGTTGGTCAAACCCTACATCCCAGCCAGAGCGCTCCGCTCAACTTCTGCCAGGCGACTTGTTCGACCTTCACTAAGGTCAACCAAACATCGCTCGTCCAAAACCCAGCTCTTCACGGCTCTGGCCCCACAGTGGTGGAATGAACTCCCGTCTCATGTCAGGACGGCAGAGTCCCTCGCCAGCTTCCGCAAGAGACTCAAGACCCACCTGTTCAGAGTCCACCTGGACTCTCCTTTGTGAAACCCCTAAACTTGCTTAAGTCCTGACATTAATAGCTCTTAGCATGTTGTATATGTTAGCAAGTGTATGTCCTTAATGTTGTTAACACGCTCTTATCACAGCTACTTAAGCAGGTGACCTAGCAGTACGAAATTGTGTTATTCATCTTGTCAATATGAATACTTGTGAACTGCTGTATTTATATGTTTGCGTACCCCAGTGTTATGCTATTGTCTGCTTCAACTAATGTACACCTTGTAAGTCGCTTTGGATAAAAGCGTCTGCCAAATGCCCTAAATGTAAATGTAAATGTAATCTGACCAAAAAGTTGTGGACAATTCCGTACATAACCTTTTAAGTAAAATATTGCAGACAGTCAAACGTACAGACAAACAAACAGGGGCGAAGACATAACAGGTGATACGACATCCAACATGATGCATAACCCACCTTTCATGCAGGGTGTCCGTCCTCCCGCTTCCTCCCCTGGAAAGCCTCCTTCAGGATGTACAGCCAGTAGAACACAGCGAGCGACACGTTGACAACCAGCACAAACACCACCATGGGATGGAGCATGATGCAGGGTCCCTCTCTCTCTCTCTCTCTCCCCGTCAGCCGTTTGGTAATGAAAGAAAAGACTCAAAACCACACTGAGCCTCTCCAATCTTCAATCCCCCCCCCCCCTGCTGCTGATACACTATACTTAAACCCGAGGTCCATCCCTTACTCTTCATGGATTGAGACACCAAAGATGCAAATGCTGTTTAGTTAATTAATTAGGAACACAATATTAGAAACATCACCCCCCTCCTCCCCCTTTTCTCATACCGGGACTACAGATGCCGTCACGGTACCTAAAATAAAAAAATGCATTCATATTTCCATATATTTGATACTTCATATTTACTAATGAACCGTTAAGCCAACTCCTTAGCCAAATAATTCTCACTGGTGGTATTAAAGAAAAAAACAGAATGTTACTCAAACTTAATTAAAACCAAAGGTTTTCAGATGAGAAAACAATTAAAAATCAGCCCCCCATCAATTTTTTGAAGTGCCACAGTGATCACAGACAATAATCAACCATTAGCTGACTAAAATAAATCTATTATATATATAAATCATATATATATATATATATATAAATCATATATATATAATATATATTATATATATATATATATATATTATATATATATAAATATAAATGAGTTCTAGATGAGATGAGACGAACGGTCTCTCTTGCATGTAGCTATGCTATGAAAGACACTGGGGCTCAGAAGAACGTTTATTGTGTGTCTGTGAGGTGACAGTAGGTGGTTGGTAGTGATACTCCAAATGAAACAAGCCTGGGGTACAGTCCATCACGTCCAACAGACCATAGCACAGTAACTAAAGACATCATCACCGCATGTCAGTGACGCAACCAGTTGACATGACATGGGTTGATTATTGACATAATATAATATGGGGAAGAGAAAAAACACTCAATCGGTACAATACAATTTAAAGTCATTGATGCTCACAAGAAGTATAAATAAATGTTTTGCTATGATATAACCTTCCGGACAGAGACAGACTTTAACATACTCTCATTCCACACCCCATGCTGGCGAAGACAGTCCTTGGGAGCCCCATCTGCACAAAGGGGTTTGGCAGCTGGACTCATGGTTCTGCTCCACCAAACAACAACCACCTTCATCAGTCCTCTGCCATCGCTTTTCTTTTTCCCTGCACAACTGTGTGTCGGCCTTCATGTTTGAAAGCAAAGCTCCGTCTTTGTCCGCAGGCCCACAGTTTTTCCTCCAGAGACGCAAGATTGTTTTTTAAATTTTTCCATCAGCAGCTAAATATCGATTTAAAAGAAGACAAATGGAAGTGACCCACTCCCCACACCGTCGCTCTGCGGCCCCCCGCCTCAGCTCTGCAGCCGGACAAGGCCGTCGGCGTACTGGAACTGCCCGCTGTTCTCGTACTCCAGCATGTCCAAGGCCACCTCGCAGCTCTCCTTCACCACGCGCTCGCCGTCGCCGCGGTGCCTCTGCAGCACCTCCAGGCACTCCTCCTTGCCGATGGAGCCCAGGGCCTCGGCCGCCTCGTGGCGCACCATGGGGCTCTCGTCGCCACGCTCCAGGGCGGCGCGGAGGGCCGGCACGGCCGCCGCGCTCTGCATCTGGCCCAGGACGTAGCCCACCTCGTGGCGGAACAGGGCGCTGGAGCACTGCAGGCCTGCCAGCGGGAGGGAGAGACAGAGAGAGAGAGACGAGGGGTTGTTGTTGTTGTTGGAGGCAGGTTTATCACCATCATCATCCTTATCAACTAATAAGTTGATAAGTCCCCGAAACACCTGGGCACTGCCGAGGTGCCCTTGAGCAAGGCACCGGACCCCCTTCACTGCTCCCCCCGGGGTGCTGTATATAAAATAGCTGCCCACTGCTCCTAATACTAGGATGGGTTAAATACAGAGAAACACATGGCACTCTGTGTGTACATGTATGAGACCAATTAAGAGGATTCAATCATCCAGATTTTGATTTAAATAATCTCCAATGACCATGGAGATAAAATATATATATTATTTTCACTGTTCATTAAGCTAAATAAGAAGTCAAGAAAAATAATGAATTCCACAAATAATGAAGCAACCATATATATATATATATATATATATATATATATATATATATATATATTCACATTTCTGAAGCTTGCAGCTTAATTATTCGAAAAATAAGTCAATGAAATAACGCCATATTAGACTTTGAGTAGAAGCTCAGCATTTCCGTTGAGCTTTTCACTGCACGCACACGCACACGCGCACGCGCACACACACACACACGCACACACCTTCTCCTAGGGCCAGCACGGCCTCCTCCCGGCCGTCGTTGCGGAGGGCGAACATGGCTCTGTAGCGCTCGAACAGCGGCTGCGTCTCGTCCAATAGGGCGGCCCGTAGCTCCGGGATGCTCTTCTGGGGCGCGGGAGGGGCGGGGTCCACGGAGGAGTAGGGGTTGGTGTCCACTACGCCATCCTGAGCGTGTCCCCCGCTCTGCAGCCACTCCAGCCGCCGCAATGCCAGCTGGCACGTCTCTGCCACCTACGGGACAAACGGGGGAACTGCGCTTTATATATGCTTTAGTAATGGTGTTTTGAAACGGCTACGGAACAACACGGAACACTTATGCCCTATGTTTCAAAATGGAAGGTGGCGCTTATGAAAAGTTACCTATAAAATGGGCTATTTTAATTTAAATAACCCATTTAGTGAGATGTGATGTTGGGGTGGTTGTGTCTGATCTAATGATTGTGACGGCAAAACTACTAAAAGTACTGTATGTGTTTAAAGGATTGTTAATAAAGCCCATTGTTGCCAATAATGGTCAATTAAGCAAAGAGTTGTTCAATGATTGATACTCTTCTATTATTCTTATAAATGTATTGAGCAGTGATATTTACTATTCCAATATTTCAAAATATTCTGTAACATTGCTCATCGTTAGAACGGAATACATTGATGTAATAACACAATAATATATAATAATCCAACATTACAAAATGTAATGTTATTGTAGGGCTGGCTATACCTCAACGACAGGATCCTTGGCATACTCTTCAAGTATCGGCAGAACTACTGGGTCACCGATAGCCCCCAACGCCTCACCTGGAGATGACAGAGACGCCACAGGATTGATCCAAAACAATTCATCAGTATTCCACTATATTAAAACTACAACAACATGCATAAAAAAACTGGTCTGGGTGTGTAGGTCCAGAGTCTTCTGGATCCGTTGGGATTTCATTTCCCCTTGACAAGCCAGCTCTACCTGCTTCGTGTCTGACCATGGGGTCCTGCTGCGTGTCCCTCAGTACAGCGGTCAGTGTGGGTATGGCCCGTTTGTCCTGCATCTGTCCCAGGCAGTAGGCCAGCTCGTGCTTCAGCAAGGCAGAGTCGTCCACGAACGTCTTGCTAATCCACTCTATGGCTTCTGCGCCTAAACATTTCAGAAAGAGAGAAATTACACGCAATTACAATAATGCTACAATATGAACCTATTGCACCTGTATATTGGAAAGCAATAATGAAAGCTTAGAGTGCATATAATAAAAAAAATAACAATAATTATTATTTTTATTATTAAATAGGCTTCCATTAAATGTCCTTAAATTCTGATATAAGATCATATAAGACACTTTATTAGTTATTTAGCAGTAAGACAACCAACATTATTTTCAGAAATGTGTATATATACACAATGAACTTTATATATACAGTATATAAACATTATCTGATGTAGACATTATTGACAGTATATGCTAGATTATTGAACGTATACATAATTCACCATTATACATAAGTGGCCAAGTGCTGTTGTTCAACCTTCTCTCTCTCCATCTATCCGCATTTGGGATATAGTGTGAAAACCCCATGCAGTTGTTGCTGATGCTCTCTGTGTCTCTGGTGCACGGGTCAGCACAGATGCAAAATTCCCAATTCGGTCATTTGACGGAGTTAATGACCGACTAGTTGTGATAAGGTAAGATGATGCAGGCAACATGGGGGAATGGTAAACCCTGTTCATTTGCATATACTACCCACATTGAAATGATACAACCACCCTGGGCACCATCGCTTCTCCCCCCTACAGTTTGGTCACCAGTTCCACAGCATCGGTACAAGGACTACCAGGTTTAAGGATAGTTTTTATCCACAGGCAGTGTGCCTACTGAACTGCTAGGAGTGCTGCCACTATCATAACATGTATATATCATCCATCAGTCACTTTATTGTTATTTTTATTGTGTACAGTATTGTTATAGCATAGGGTTGTATAGTATAAGTATACTACATAGTATACTATATAGTGTTAAATTGAAGGAAATTCATACTGCGGAGGGAATGGGAAGTAAGCATTCTCTGTAATTGTTGTATATGGCAAATAAAAATCTTGAATCTTGAAACAAGGCTGGCCGAAAGTATGTGCTCCATTATGACACAACGTGATGTTAAGAGACCCAGACCCTGTTCATTACCTCCCAGGTCCCTCAGTGTGAACAAGGCTCTGAAGCGCTGAGACAGGTCCTTACTGGGGTCCGCCAGCACGCTGCCAACAGCCTGGATCTGAACCAAAGTGGCCATCCTGGTGGAGTCAAGACAAGACATTGGTTGGTCATTGGAGTACGGTCATCTGAGGTATCATTACATTACCAGTTTTCAACAGTAACAACAGTATTCATTATTTGATATATAAATAATAATGTGTATATAAAATAAATAGAATATATTACATTACATTACAGTCATATAGCAGACGCTCTTGTCCAAAGCGACTTACAATAGTGCGTTCAACAAAAGGTATATAATATATATATGATATAATATAATACATATACATATAACATATCATTTATATAAAAATAATATAGAATATAATGTATATATTAAATATTTATAATATAAAATAGAATGTATATATAAAACACCAAATATTGGCAGTTGTGTGAGTTTGTGTGACACACACAGTCTGAAGACAAGTTTCAGGGAGGTAAGGGGGGGCAAATCCATGTTATTTTGTTAATAACTTTGAATGACTTTCTTAAATAGTCAGCCAAATAATCCGTCTATACAGAACCAACAACAAGAACAACAAGAACAACAATAAATCTAAAGTTGATTATTATTATTATTATTATGTCACCCATTTATGCAAGCATGTGTATCACACGTTGTGCTTATGAAACCCCCAAAAACACATTGTGACAAAGTAAATGCAGCCTTTGGAGTGAATGGTCAACATAGTTTATATATTAAGGTTAGTCTTTCATTGTGGACGATGATATGAAACGTCAAAGAAAGATAAAAACGCCATCATATACTCACTTACTTATGACTTAATACGACTTTCTGTATGTGATGTTAGTACTCTTGCTGCTTTCTGTCGGTCTTTTTCCGGAAGTGGTACACTGCCGTTTCCTCACATGTGACAGCGCTACTCACACTACACAATAAAAGGTCTCCCTTACTCACTATGTATATTCGGAGTGTGCCTGTTGACAGACAACGGTATGTGCGTAAATACTAAAAAGTATCCCAAAGTCACATTTCAAAAAACCGTAACTAATTCCAATGCGGAATGGTGTTGTTTACCACCTCCTGTAAAATGTTGAGTAGGAATCTTACTTCGAAAAGCGGCGGCCACCCGGACGCTGTGTTTATGTGGGCGTGGCGCGGGAGCAGTGTGTACACATTGTAAACAACACGTTCCCTTAGACAGACACAGTGCGGTAGTCATACATACATAATATAAATATAATATCAATATATTGAATACGTGTCCAAATATGTCCCGTTTTAAAAGAGGAGGTAAAGTGAACTCCCTGGCTGGCTTCAACACGGAGGAGAAGGCCGAGCCCGCCGTTCCCAGCGGACTGCTGAACGCTGCGAGGAAAAGCGGCCAACTGAACCTATCGGGTCGTGGACTAACAGAAGGTAACACTGGGATGGACACACGACTATATACTATATATACTAACTATATACTACATATACAACTATATCACCTATATACTATCATATACATACTATTTAACCCCCTACTTAAACTTAACACGTGGCGTGAGTGTGACAAGCCTGTGTGATGAGCGGTATCTAAATTGTGACATCACTAGAATTGTCTTTACATTTACATTTAGGACATTTGGCAGACGCTTTTATCATGTACAGTACAGTACAGTAAGTAAGATGTAAAAACAACTACTAAAAAACTACTACTGAAAACGGGTATAACATAATTTATAGAGTAGGTATGAAATATGTGCAGAATTATAGGTATATATATATATATATATACACACATATATAAGGAAAGTATACAAGTATAAACAGGTAGTGAGCAGGGGTATGCAGTTGTATCAACAAGATAAATATATATAAATGTATATACAGCAGGTAGTGAGCAAGGGTGTGTAGTTGAATCAACATAAGATTAATATATGTATACGGTAAGTACAGTGAAAATGTACATGACTATCATACAGGTATGTAAACAATAAGTCAAGTCAAGTTTATTGTCACTTCACAGTTTACACAAGTATAAAGCAGTGATGTGAAAATCTTATGTGCAATACCCGACGACAGACAGCAGTTATAAAAATAAGATTAAAAAATAGATTAAAATAATCGTTTGGCCTTGGCCACGCACCGCTGGTTGTAAATATCCAGGAGGGAGGGGAGCTCACCTCCAACGATATACTGGGCCGTCCGCACCACCCTTTGAAGTGCGGTGCAGTTCCCGTACCAGGCGGTGATACACCCTGTAAGAACACTCTCGATGGTGCCGTTATAGAATGTTCTCAGGATGCGGGGGCCCATGCTGAATTTCTTCAGACGCCTGAGGAAATACAGGCGTTGTTGGACCCTTTTCACCACGTGTGTGGTGTGTGTGGACCATGTGAGGTCCTCGGAGATGTGCACGCCGAGGAACTTGAAGCTGCTGACCCTCTCTACTGCAACGCCGTCGATGGAGATAGGGCTGTGCTCTCCCCTATGCTTCCTGAAGTCCACGATCAGCTCCTTGGTCTTCTTGACGTTGAGGGCGAGGCTGTCTCCTGGCACCACTGCTCCAGCGATCCGACCTCCTCCCTGTAGGCTGTCTTGTCGTCGCCGGCGATCAGGCCCATCACTGTCGTGTCGTCAGCAAACTTGACGATGACGTTGGAGCTGTGCATAGCCATGCAGTCGTGGGTGTAGAGGGAGTAGAGGAGAGGGCTCAGCACGCATCCCTGGGGGGCTCCCGTGTTGAGGGTCAGTGGCTCTGATGTGGTGCTGCCCATCCTCACCACCTGGCGGCGGTCCGACAGGAGGTCCAGTATCCAGCTGCACGTGGATGGGGGCACGCCTAGACCTCTAAGCTTGGTGTCAATAAATCAATCAATAAATGTGTAAACTAAAAATATGTAAGCTAAAGGTAGAGGTAGGGAGTTATGATACAGTGCAAGGCTGTTGAAGACATTGATGGTGAAAGGGTATTGTCAGCAGAGTTCAGAGTTCGTATGTTGGGCAGCAGAGGGGTGGGGGGGGGGCTGTCATCAGCTGAGGGGAAGAAGCTGTTCCTAAGCCTGCTTGACTTGGAACAAAGGTTTCTATAGCGTCTCCCGGAGGGGAGGAGGGCAAACAGTCCGTTGTATAATGGATAGATAAGCCTACCAGTTGGTCCAGTCCACTGGGTAGGCTGGGAGACTGATTTAGTCATCATACATCTGGATGAACAGATTCAATTCATATGATATTTAGTTCCTTATCCGTATTAAACTACTAGACACCAGTAAAGTTAACCATAGTGGCATCTGTTTCAGTCCCCCAGAATGTGTACCGCCTCAATGTGGACACGCCAGAGGAAGCCCACCAGAACGTGACGTTTGGGACAGCTGACCGCTGGTGGGAGCAGACAGACCTCTCCAAACTGCTGCTCTCGTCCAATCAGCTCACGACACTCTCCGATGACATCAGACTGCTGCCTGGGCTGACCACACTGGATGTATGTGAATGCTGGCTTTCCAACTTTAAATCATTGCCATTGTATATCTAGCGTGGATAATAATGGTAATTCATTAATCAATCAACATTTAAAATAAATAATCCAAAAAAGAGATGATTAATTCCTGTTATGCTAATTGTCTTGATGGTCAGCTCCATGACAACAAGCTGACTAGTCTACCCAGTGCTCTGGGGGAACTGGAACAGTTACAGCAGCTCAGGCTCAGGTACACACACACACACACACACACACACACACACACACACACACACACACACACACACACACACACACACACACACACACACACACACACACACACACACACACACACACACACACACACACACACACACACACACACACACACACACACACACACACACACACACACACACACACACACACAGTTTCCGACCATTGAGAATGACCTGTGTGTGTGTGTGTCCACCCACCAGCAACAACCTGCTGAGTTCTTTGCCTCTGCAAATGTGTGGTCTGCGTAACCTGCGCAGTCTGACTCTCCAGAAGAACCTTTTAGAACTGCTGCCTGAGGAGCTGGGACAACTGGAAGGTCTGACCGAGCTGGTAAGGTCGCAAAACCGTAACCGCACATACGATGCCTTGTGTGTGTGGTACATTGATCAGCGTCGATGCTGTTGGGACATGAAGGAAAATACGAAACATTTTCACATTCGTCACGCAGTACCAAACCTACACTGCTATTGATTTGAAATCCGGTTTGTTCTTGTATATTATTTATGCTGCGTTCCGTTTACCTCGGAAGGAGGAGCTGGGAATGACTTCACAACAAGTTGACCAGGTTCTATTGCAATAAGTCGGAAAAGACGTTCTGGCCATTGTTAGCAATACCGGTTGATAACAACGCATTACGTTGTCCTTTTCACTATACAAACACCGTAGCAACATAGTTTAGTATTGTTGTCAAAATTCAGAATGCGGGAGTGAATTTGGGAGTTGGAAATCCAACTTGAGTAGACGTAGAAATTTCCAACTGGGAACTCTGACTTCCCAAGCCAAATGGAACGTACCATTATTTAAAAAAAATGATTTAAGAAATGAAGATGCTGATGTCTCAAAGTCTAGTCAAACAGGATGGACACTGCACTCTAGTAGACTATTCTCTAACTGCTTGATGTGGTGGTGCTTTGGCGTGGCTCCAGGTCCTGTCCAGCAACCACTTAAAGTCGCTGCCCTCCGGTCTGGGCGGTCTAGCCTGTCTCCAGAAACTAGACCTGTCTCACAACCAGCTCACCTCCTTGCCAGACAGTCTGGCCAAACTAACAAGTAAGAACACTGTGTGTGTGTGTGTGTCACTCCATGTGAGACACGTTCTGTAGCCTCTTAAGGGAGTCACATCGTGTGTGTGTGTGTGTGTGTGTGTGTGTGTGTGTGTGTGTGTGTGTGTGTGTGTGTGTGTGTGTGTGTGTGTGTGTGTGTGTGTGTGTGTGTGTGTGTGTGTGTGTGTGTGTGTGTGTGTGTGTGTGTGTGTGTGTGTGTGTGTGTGTGTGTGTGTGTGTGTGTGTGTGTGTGTGTGTGTGTGCAGGTCTGAAGGTGCTTGACTGCAGCAATAACCAGTTGACTGGCGTCCCTGCCGGCCTGTCTGAAATGACAAACTTGGAGCAGCTTTACCTCAGACACAACAAGCTCCGCCTCCTGCCACAACTCTGCGCCCCCAATCTGAAGGTAACTATGGTTACAAAATAGACAAACTGGCTTCTTTGGCCTCCCTTCAAAGGACTTCAGTCCCCTTTTCGTGTCCAGATATCCCACCGCTAGGAGGGGTCCTTTAATATTATTATAATTATTATTATTGTTTATATTGGGTATAATAGTGGCCCATTTTTTGTGTATTTGCTATTTTCCTAGGGATACTGTGGCATGGACTTGCACGTAGTATATAAGCATTTTACAATATAGCACATTTGAAAATGTTTGAAGAATGGCTTGTGTAGAAATATTCCCCTTTTTAGAGGAGTGAAAACGAGCAACATTTGCAGTTACACAGACAAAGTGTGAAATTCCGGCTGTAGCACGTTCCATGCGGAAAATATAATAATTTCATAAAATAATAATAATTTGTGTGTCTCGGTAGGAGCTGTACCTGGGCAACAACCAGATAGACCAGCTGGAGTCGGAGCAGCTGGCGAGCCTGTCTGCCATCTCTATCCTGGAGCTCCGGGAGAACAAGATCCAAAGCCTCCCCGAGGAGATCACCCTGCTGAGCACGCTTACGCGCCTCGACCTCACCAACAACGACATTTCCATGTAGGTTTGGCCAGCCGCCAGCGGCTGACCATTGTCATGTCACACTGTGTACGGGATCTGTGAGATGTACCAACTGAGACTGTCGCTGCCTCAGAGCCAGCCTCAGAGCAAGCCTCAGAGTCAGCCTCAGTCAGCCTCAGAGCCAGCTTCAGAGTCAGCCTCAGAGCCAGCTTAAGAGTCAGCCTCAGAGTCAGCCTCAGAGTCCGCCTCAGAGCCAGCTTCAGAGTCAGCCTCAGAGCTAGCTTCAGAGCCAAGTTTTAGAGCCAGCCTCAGAGCCAGCTTTGGAGCCACCTAGTGGACGATTATAATCAAAGAGGAATGTTGTATTATTTGAACATAACCTAATTAGAAATCTTATTATTATTATTCTCTCTATTATATTCTTATATATTTTCTGAAGACATTGATTTGAGGTAGTTCGTTCTCAGACAAACTACCACTAAGTGTGAGAGTGTGTGTGTGGTGTGTGTGGTGTGTGTGGTGTGTGTGTGTGGTGGTGTGTGGTGTGTGTGTGTGTGTGGGGTGCGTGGTGTGGCGTGTGGTGTGGGCGTGCGCGTGCGCGCATTAGTCTTCCAGCCTCTCTCAGCCTGCTGCCCAATCTGACGGTCTTAATGCTGGAGGGAAACTCACTGAGAGGAATCCGAAGAGACCTGCTCTCTGTAGGAGACACACACACACACACACACACTGTTACAATCCCAATTTGAATCCCATGGCATTGCTTATGAGTTTAGTGGTGGTTGAATACACTAATGTAAAGTATGATTGTCATTGTAAAAGGTGCAAAATGCCACTCTGAATATTTATTTTGCTTCCCTCTGCCAGAAAGGAACCAATGAGCTGCTGAAATATTTACGGGGGAGAATTATAGGTAATCATATCATGTAGTGCGACTGAATTATTGTTATTTTCTATTTCTGTCTATTCAGCCCGCTTGGTTTACGACTATGACTGAGTTTCACTCTACATTTCAGTGTGCCAAGGCTCCATTTGAGTTTTTAGTTGCTAGATTAGGGTCCCAACACCTTCTGGAAGCATGGCAGTGGTTTATGAGATTCATGACGATGCACATCCTGATTTACAGTATATGGGATTTTAGTTAATCCTATTAATTATTATTAATTTAATCCTACAGTGATTAAATAAAAAGATATTTCGTTTTTTGTTTCATGACTGACACATTTCAGTGCAAATGTATAGAATGAGAAGGCGTTACTTGTCGCCCGCTCTTATTATTAATTATTATTATTACTGATGGCTAGCTAGCAGTTTACTAAGGAATCATGTGTTTTTGCTGTTTCATTAATAAGCCACTGGCAACACCCTTGAGTGCATGTCACACTAAGATGTGTTTGTGTATGAATAGTGCTGTTGTTGTTTTGGTTGTCTTTAGAAGAGCCAGATAAAGCTGAGACTGACACTGCCATGACTCTGCCCAGCCAGGCCATGGTCAACGTCCACAACATCAAGACACTAAAGGTCCTGGACTACAGGTAGGAAGAACAACACTCTGAGAACAGCCAGCTGGAATGCCCTGGGAGTGTCACCTATAGCTAGATTCAAGATTTGTATTTGTACAATGGAATGCTTACTCCCCATTCCCTCCCGCAGTATGAATTTCTAGAACTTTACTATAAAAATACTATACACAATAAAAAAATAACATAAGAATAACAATAAAGTGAATTGTGCAAAAAGCATTTTAAAGTTCCAGTAGTGCAGCAGCATCAGGAATACAGTTCAGTACAGTGCAGAACAGTGCAGTAACTGTCATGAACTGTAATGTAATGAGCTACCATTCAATGAACAGGACTAGCAATATTAAAACCCCTGGACTATGATGGAACAACATTCTGTGAATGTTGTTGCTATGTCACTATCGTGAGCATGTATTTGCTGGTCTGCATTTTTTTCTCTCTGCAGTTTAATTTGTGTGTTTACTGTGCATTTGAGTGATGCATTCTCAGTACGAAATGTAATTACAGTCATTACAGTAAAACGGGAACCTAAGGCTAAACGTGACTTGACGGTACAACAATACACTGTGTGCCGGATTCAAAATGAACACCTTCTACCAGCCGATGGTTGACCATTTGGCAGGTAAAAAACATGAATTTAGTTACATATTTAAAAATAGAGGGCACTCGGTAGAACACACACACACCGCCACATGAAAAAAGTCCCCTGGATCTGTGCCAAACGCTGCTCACCAACTGTTCCTTGGCCCATAAGTAATCTTAAATTGTCTAATTCCATGTTTCACTTTTGGAGTTATCTTGCTTACGGACAGACAGACAGACAGACAGGGCTGAAAACGTAACCTCTGGTCCATCTTTGATGGGGGAGCTAACAATTGCTTGGCCGGTAGATATTATTTTCCCCCTCTGTCATGTAAAAAAATAAAAAAGTACATTTTGTGTGTGTGCCAGTGACAAGAGTTCAGACACCATTCCGGATGAGGTGTTTGACGCTGCAGCAGGACAGACCGTCACCACCATGAACTTCAGCAAGAACCAGCTGACCACCCTCCCCCCGAGGTACACACTGCATTGTACAAATGTAAATCATGATACTAAATACACAAGGTGTGTGTGTGTGTGTGTGTGTGTGTGTGTGTGTGTGTGTGTGTGTGTGTGTGTGTGTGTGTGTGTGTGTGTGTGTGTGTGTGTGTGTGTGTGTGTGTGTGTGTGTGTGTGTGTGTGTGTGTGTGTGTGTGTGTGTGTGTGTGTGTGTGTGTGTGTGTGTGTGTGTGTGTGTGTGTGTGTGTGTGCGTGCGTGCGTATTCTAGCCTCTCTCAGCCTGCTGCCCTGCTGTGTTTGTTTGTGTGTGTGAAACAACACCATGGCCATCCCTCTGGCTGTATATAGTTTCTGATGCAGTTCCTCTCTTTCCCCCCCCCTCCCCCCAGGCTAACAGAGTTCCAGGGGTCCGTGACGGAGCTGAATATGGGCTTCAACAAACTCTCCTGCCTCTCCCCTGCAGTCTCCATGCTGGTGCAGCTCACGTACCTGGACCTCAGGTACACACACACAATGTGTCTTATACTGCCTGAACCATGCTGCCTGCACCTGCATTTAACCCATCTTAGTATTGGGCAGCTATTGTGTGTATATACAGCTGCCCGGGGAGCAGTGTAGGGGTCTGGTGCCTTGCTCACGGGCACCTCGGCAGTGCCCCTGTGTTTCGGGGACTTGAACCGGCGACCTTCCGGTTCCCAAGCCAAGTCCCTACTGACTGAGGTACTGCAAGCTTTAGCGCAGCCGACATCTCACTGGTCAGGTCGTCTTTTGTTGCAGGGTATTCTCTGCTCTATTCTCTGCTCTCAGCTTGTATGCCTGTTGTCGTCGTCGTCGACGACACGGTAAAGCCCTCACGGCCATGACTGCATGGGGCAAGTTACTACCGCAGGCATGCAAAGAATCCCATTGTCCACCAACGTCCCAAGGAACATTGTGTTTGCGCTGTCTCATTAATGGTTTGTAGGATGTATTTGTTGTTTTAGGTTTGTATTTGTTACTTCCGCCATCGAAGATGGACCGTAGCTTATGTTTTCACCCCTGTCTGTGTTTGTTTGTTAGCAAGATAATTCAAAAGGTTATGTACGGAATTGGACAAAACTTTAAATTACTTATGGGCCGAGGAATAGTTGATTCGATTTTGGCGCCGATCTGGATCTGGATCCAGATGTAGGGGACTTTTTGGTGTGGCGGAGATACTAGAGTGCCCTCTAGTTAAAATTGTATTAGTTTGATTTGGATATGTTTAGATTGTATTATTATTTTTTTGCCACAGGAACAACCAGCTAAGGGACCTGCCCGCTGACCTTGTGACCTTGAAGAAACTACGCTCTGTGATATTGAATTTTAACCAGTAAGTGTGGAGACACCCGCGTCACCCTGCATTTGACTAGGTGCTGTTTATGTTCTGGTTGTCACTGCTGTTTCACAACTGCTTAATGGCATCAAGTACAACATACAAAGGCCCTTAAGCTAGCATAAACGTATTGCCGAAAATTGCATTTTGAGAATAGAAAGTGAGAAGACATATTTTACTTTCAATTACTTTATGAATATTCACCCAAAGTATATCTTGGGAAGTTTGATTCCAACCTCATAGACGGGGTTTCTTGAAAGACTGACTTTACTGTTAATACTACTCAGGCTAATAGCTAGCACACTCTAGCAGTTGGTTGGGTCAGCGGGTTAATGTGAAATTCACTCTGGCGAGTTACAAATACATTTTCTTTGCCATCTTCCCTTTTTCCGGTAAAAGGTTCAAGTGTTTCCCTGATGTCCTGTACCAGATTGTTTCCTTGGAGACTGTGTTGCTAGGCAACAACCAAGTGGGCGGGGTGGACGCCGGCCGTCTGAAGGCGCTGCCGGCGCTGTACACCCTGGACCTGTCCAACAACGACCTGCTCAGCGTAGAGCCTGAACTAGGGCTGTGCACCTCGCTCAGGTGGGCCACACCTGAGGCCATATATACACCTGATATATTCGCGTGGATGTATTCAAATGTACCGCATAGTCTCTCTCTCTCTCACACACACACACACGTTCCCAGCAAGTCCAGTTCAGGATGATCTTTGTATTTGCATGTGTGTTGAATTAAATGTAAACAGATCTCTCTCTCTCTCTGTCTCTCTCTCTCTCTCTCTCTCTCTCTCTCTCTCTCATATTTTTATATATACTGTATCATACAGACACTTTATTGTTCTTTTTTGTAGTATGTTATAGTGTTGTTGAAATGCAGTGAATGGGGGAGTAAGCATTCCATTGTACTTGTTGCACATGGCAAATATAAACCTCTCTCTCTCTCTCTTCTTCACCACCCCTCCCCCCCCAGGTGTCTGAGTTTAGACGGCAACCCCTTCAGGACGCCAAGAGCAGCCATCGTTGCCAAGGGAACGGATGCCGTGATGGAGTATCTCCGCAGCCGCATCCCAACATGAATCCTCTTATCCTCTCTCACCACCGAACCAATGAGAATCAGGGCCTGGCGGTGATGTCACTGCCCATGACCCTGAGGTCCTCTACACAAGGATGGGGCTGTGTGCGGTGATCCTCAACTTATAATCCATGCAAGCCTGAAGCACATCTTGTACTTTGACCAATGCACTTATACATTTATTATTGCGGCTTCACGATCTCTATTGATTCCTGTGTGTGTGTGTGTGTGTGAGATACACACTGTACTGCAGGCATGACAAACAAGATGCTATTTCACGGTCCAGTCTAGTGTTCTCTGCAGTTGATTAACCTATTGGTTAAATGTCCACTGTGACGAACAACCAGGAAGTGGTTTGCGTCTACTCATCCTTAAGCCAGGAGGAGATGAGCTCATTGAATTGGCTCTGCAGTGTGCCTTTTTTCTCAGGTCCTGACTCATGTGAATATGGTCAATCATGTGAATATGGTCACTTTTCTCACAATAAACGGCGGTATTTCCAACAAAGAAACGTTTTTTTTTTTTTTTAAGAACATTTGAATCATTTATTTAAAACATCCATTATTATTTTTTTAACTTCCAGAGTCGTCCCTTGAAAAGAATGTGGACGGATGTTGTCGACGGTGGACATGAACTTAAAAAAAAACGTTGACAGAAGCGGAGCAGAGCGGATGAGAAGCGAAGCAGAGAGAGCAGCAGTTAGCAACATGGTGGCTTGTATTCCCCGTCATCTTTAGAACACGGATTATCTTTCAGGAGTCGTCGCTGTCTGACCCAACGACAATGTCAAACAAACCAAACAAAAATTAGAATCTCTCAGTGAATTGACTTTAAAGCTTATGTAGCAATACTAGTCTTAAAATCTTTTTTTTTTTTTTTTCATCTTTAGTTTGATGGCGTGAAAAACAGAACTTTTTCTGCATGCTGATTGGTTTATTTTCTGGATCGGATCCACACACACACACACACAACACATGTTCTATTCTACCTAAAACCGTTTCTTGCATGGACAAATTCTCACACACACACAGACACACAAACACGTACCCGATCCACAAGTCTCTAGTCACACTCTTCAATCCTGTTTGTATTTTTCACAACATGTCAGGTCACCCAAGGACCCAGGATTTGGGTGCTCACCCAAATCCGTTTCACAGATTTGCACTTCTTCAAGAAGTGTGTGTGTGTGGTGTGGTCACAGGGGCATAAATAAACCGTTCACCCCCTCGTCAAGTCAACGTCATTTCCCTCCCTTCCATTGGCAGTATACCATAGCTATGTAAAAAGAAGGACCCTCATATACAGGTGGGAGGGCGGAGCCTACCGTAGGTGTGAACGCTAAAGGGGGAGGGGCTAAAGTGATAAACGTCACATTTTGTCTTTTTATTTCTTTTTTTTTTTTACAAAAGTGTCAGCGCAGAGCTTCAAGTCCTCCTCTCCCTCCCATCACACAGACAAACAATTATTAAAGTATTAAACCACACACCCCGGGGGACACCCAGGGGCTGAGGCTTAGAGCGAGGTAAGGGTTAATTAAACAAGACGGAAGAACACCACCCGGCCGGTACCTTGTCGCAGCCGTTTGGCCCCTCGAAACCCTGCATGGGTTCCACATCTTCCTTACACCACCTTGTTTACTAAAGGGCGGGAATCAAAAAGGTATCAATGGCCGCAAAACCCCGTCACCTTCAGACACGATTCAGTAGTCCTGCAGTTCTGTGTTCACTATAATAGTTTGTAGGCCTATAATACTAGTTTTTTTACACAGTCTGTCTGTACATCGGTTTTAATGTACATGATATATATATATATTTATATATGTATCCGGTGTGTGTGTGTGTGTGTGGTGGTAAGGGGTGTGTGGAGAGTGCAAGATGAAAGAACAAGCACGGTGAAATAGTCGTTCAACATTTGCCATTCAAAATGTCCGTGGAACTTGTCAATACATGACAAGTGTTCTGCAAGGTGTGTCTGTGTGTGTGTGAGACAGTGACTGACTGTGCCACACTGGGTTTGATCTCACAACCCCCGGCTTTAGAGGCAGACGCTCTAACAA
>CM051004.1:18530690-18553190 GCA_027704905.1 Muraenolepis orangiensis
GATGCATACATGCTAATATACTATATATATTAGAGTATGTATGTAAATATTATTTAAATTGTAACAAAACATTGGCTCACACACACACACACATACCGCTGTTTACCCCACGCCCATTATATAAAAAATATGACACATTTAAATAAATTACAATACAAACAAATATATACAAATAAGAATACATACATACTTTTATTTTTTTGGAATAGCATCACAAAAGAAAGAGCACTCAACCGTTTCACCTGAACCGGTTCTCTCTCTCCCCTGATTTGAAAAGTCTTTGGTTACTCTAGTATATTGTATATTGAATTCAGTACCTTTTATTTTGTCATTTCTTTATTTCATGTAATCTATCTTTTTAGCTTATTTAGTTGGATTTGTGTATTTTGTACTGTTAATATTCCCACTGCACCAACATAGTGGGAGAACAAATTCCTTGTCATCAGGGCTTGACATTAACACCGGGCCACTGGCCAAATGGCCGGTAGAATTCGGCAGTGGGCTTTTTACTCCGTCCTCTTACCGGCCACTTTGGCTAGTGACCTTTTGGTAGCCTTTACTATGAAAAATAAATAAATCATTGTAGTTTACAAAAGGCATCTGAAATAATGACGTCAAATTGGAGATGATACTACATCCTACTACAACTCCCATGAGCACTGGGTGCTTATTTCATTGGCCTATCCACTTTGAGGGGGAAGGGGGTTTGGCTTGGAGTGGCCAGTGGCCACAGTGGCTGGAGAGCCACACAGTTCATGTCCAGCTTGTCCCGCTGGTGATGCATGCGTTACCTGCAGAAAGCGGATGAGGTAGCAGAGCACCAGCTTGTTGATGTGCGGCAGGCCCAGCACCACGTTGACGGCCGCCTCCGGGTTGTCGTAGTGAGTGATGCAGTCCTCGTAGAACTCATGGGGGATCAGGGGCTCCTCCAGCTCCCGGTACCACAGCTTCAACAGAGACGCTACAGAGAGACACAAAGAGAGAGAGATAGACACACAGAGACAGCGAGACAGAGAAACACAGAGAGAGAAAGAGAGAGAGAGACACGGAGACAGACAGAAACACAGAGACACAGAGACAAAGAGACAGAGACATACTGTGAGATGGCATAAAATAAGATACTCCCTAAAACATCTGTTGTTTGAGAAATGTTTGAGAAACATCGACTTCTCAAACATCTGAACCGCAATACAAAAACAACAATAATCGAAAAAGAATTTGCCAATAATCAAACAATAAAAAGTAAATCAAAGGTCCCAGAGAGTTTGGTACCGGGGATATGCGGGTCCTCCAGCCCCGTGGGGATCTTCCACTGGTCCACCTGCAGCTTGAGGGCGTTCACCTCGTCGATGTCCCCCGGAACCCTGCGAAAAGGACACCCAAAGGCAGGGTTTGGTTGCAGAAGCTGCAGCTGCAGCCTCCTACAACAGGCCTGTACAGAGCAGCCTTACCGCAGAGCGCTGTATACCTCACACCCCGTGTGAAAAACACATGACGAAGGTACCTGGAGATACTATACAAATGTGCCTTCAAGATCAGCTGAAATGGAATTCATTGCATCTTTCTTCTGCAATTAGAGACTTTGAATGCATTGAAATGGGAAGTCTGGCAGCTGTTGCCAGCTGTTGTTGCCAAATACCTTGTTGAGCAGATGAATGATTGACTATGGGAATAAGCAATATAATACACATAGTAGGGGACATGGAACATTTGTAGAACAAATTGCATTGGTATTCAAGTACAAATAAACATCCAATTATTTCGGAATCTCATTTGTTCGACACATGACTATTTGGCACCGATTAATTTATAAATTTAAGTTGCTTTTTGTCAGGGTTTTCGTGCTTAAAGCTACTTCAGTGCTCCCAGTGGAGGGCGTCGGCCCCGGGGGTTGGGGGGTGGATGGGGGGTGGATTATCCTACCTGAAGACGCCCTCGGTCTGGTCCCCATTGAGGCCCAGCACCTCCTCAGAGAGCCGCGTCTGGACCCAGGGCAGCTGGCGCTCAGGGTAGCGCTCCGTCTGCAGCACCATCACCTCCTCCAGCGACGAGCCGAACATGGAGGGGCTGAAGATGGCGTTCTGCGCATGCTTGATCTCCTCCAGACACGGCTTCTGCACACCCTGTGAGGGGGTGGGGTGGGGGGTGGGACGACAGGCGTCAGGTCGGGGTCACTCGCCGCTCGGCTCTGAGGCGACCGGGACTGGTCCTTGTGGTTTCCTTGAATTTGTTTGGCTTGCTTTCGGTTTTGCTGGCCATTGGTTGCTTGTTTTCAAAACTTTCCGCTTTCTATTCCGCTCTTTTTTCTGCTCTCCCTCTCTTCACAACTCTCAAATCAACAGATATTGCGGCCTTTATAGTTGAACAATTTCCATTGCTTCACTTGAAAAGTTAGTAGTAGTAGTAGTAGGTCCCCCCCCCCCTCCCCACCCCCCCATGGCCCACAATGCAACAGTGTGCTTCTGCCACCGCCAACAATTCAACGCGCAGAGCCGACCGGGCAGTTTCACCGATCACATGACAAAAACACAATCGACCATCGGCCCTGGGGGGGGAGGTGAAGCATGTAAGCCCCTGACTAGGTAGGTAGTTCAGGGAGATTGGCAGGTCTAAACCCTGAAAGCACTACCGCGCCATCGAGTCGGGGAACGAGAGGAGAGGAAGAAAAGCAAGCGTCTGCATTCCCCTGGTGGCCAGACGGGGAGCTATATTTAGAGAAGGAGGTCAACGAGATGGAGAGCCATGTGTCCTTCTCCCCGAGTCCGCCTTCCAGCAACCCCTCAGACAGCACATTCATCTGCTGCGGAAAGGTTAGCGGGTTAATGTCTGTCAAACACTGGGGCCCGTCCTGGGACTTTGTCGTGTGACTGTGACTGTGTGTGTGTGTGTGGGTGTGTGGGTGTATGTAAAACTGTGTGACAACCTGACTCCATTTACATCCTGATGGGCGTCGCTGGCACAGGCTAGGCAGACGCGGTGCCGAAGCACCCCAGCACTGGCTAACGCACACGGCAGGCCACATGATGCATACATGAGCCGTAGAACGGACACACACACACACACACACACACACACACACACACACACACACACACACACACACACACACACACACACACACACACACACACACACACACACACACACACACACACACACACACACACACACACACACACACACACACACACACACACACACACACACACACACACACACACACGTTGTGGATGGCATTTCCACTTGTAGGATATCACCCAGCGCTAGGTTTGAAAACTTGCCAGCAGTGCGTTGGATTGTATTGAAACAGTACTTGGGGGGGGATTTGAAGAGCGGTTGTAGGGCGGACGTAGAGAAACCCTGACAACTCAATGGACACCCTTTCCAAACACTATCTGGGTGGGGACACAGAACTAAAAATAACGCTGTGATGTTGTCATGGTTCCTAAAGATTCTAGAAGGCTTCCTAAATGACTTAATAATAATATGGCCGCTCGTTGCATAAGGTCTATGGACATAAATACATTTACACATAGGATTGGCTACAAAATGTGATATACTTTGATATATATATATAACTTATATGCTTTAGCCTTAAAACTGTTCGGTCGAAATTTCGACCTTGGTTTTTCTGGATAAAAAGCACTATAACAATAATGTATTATCTATATACCGTAATGTAATAAATAGATAATATATAAAAAATATAATATAATACATATTTTTTCTGCTCCATGTAGATCATAAACCATTGAACTTGAAAACCAAATCAATGAAATTGGTTTGAAAAAATGTAAACATAATAGTGCTTTTTATCCAGGAAAGAAGAACTTGTATGTGTTCAGAAGGCCCTTTTTGGAGAGACTTCGGCGTGGTCGGCATGGCGACCGAGCACTCGCTGACCCTGGTGACCAGAGGGTCGGGAAGAGCATCGGCCACCCTATCCTACACACCTTCTTAGCCCCGGTCAGAGCCGCCTTGGTCAGCTTGCGGTAGCAGTATTTGGCGTAGCTGCTGATGGCTACTCCTGCAACACACAAAAAAAAAGCAAAAAGTAATTACTTTAAAAGCCAACTCCCAGCGCGTTTATTGAGGAGGGGAGGGGAAGGGGGAGCTTAGAGCGAGGACGACGACGAGAGAGGGGATGCTGTACAGTAATATCCTGCAGTAAAACTGGAGTCGCTCTCTCTGTAGTCCCATTAGTTTCACATTTACCATCTCCTTTTTTTTTTTAACTCCATAAAACCACTTTAAAACATTGATTAGAATACATTAAATAGTGGTAGTGGTAGTATTTGTCATTACTGCTGCCCAAGTGTTTTCCATGTGTTAGAGAATGTACCTATTCCGCAAGCTGTTAAACACACTTAAATAACCACCAACCAAGGGTGTGTGTGTGTGTACACACACACACACACACACACACAGGTATGGTTGTCACATTTCATCCAGCAAGCAACTTGTTTGCAAGGAACAATCGATGGATTTTAACTTGTATGTGTCATGTAATCGTGTCGGTTTCCATTTCCCTGTGGACACCCCGCCACACACACACACACACACACACACACACACACACACACACACACACACACACACACACACACACACACACACACACACACACACACACACACACACACACACACACACACACACACACACACACACACACACACACACACACACACACACACACACACACACACACACACACACACCTCGATTTCCATTCAGAGATGAATACAGTATTATCCATCCATCCATCCATCAGCCCACACACCACCACACACACACCCATCCACCCTCCCTCCCACCCACCCTTGGTGTCGTTGAGGGGGTCCGTGTGGCGGCAGATATAGCCCTCCAGGTAGGCGTGGAAGCGGGGCGTGGGGGGGAAGAAGGCCAGGCAGATGGCCATGAGCTCCCAGCCGCGCTCCAGGCTGTCGTAGCGGAAGTTCTCGGTGGTCTGGCGACACAGCTGGATGTAGAGCTCGTCACGCAGGCCCTGGCTGGTCCAGCCGCGCACCACCACCTGGTATCCGGAGACACTTCATTAGGGATCATTGATCCGGCAGCGCGCTAATCGATACATAACGCGGCGCGCGTCGTCGGCGTGCTATCGATGCGCTAACCCTTGCCATACTGTATGATGCCGTTTGAGGATGACGGGTGGGAGATCGATATATATATAAAAGTAATCACCTTGAGACACAATGGCATGTCGTGCTGAACAATTTATCAAAATATTATCGAAATAGCAATATGGCCAAGTGCAATATACTAATTGCAAGAGATGTTTTGATAAATGTCTTGATAAAAGGTCAAATGTGTAAATGTAAAACATGCACTGGCCTACACTTTTTCCTCCAGATGTTTGGTAAAGAACACATTGTTTGGATTGGCTTAAAAAGCCTCTTCTACATGATGTTACTTTTTATTTTCTATATGCTTTAGCCTTAACGCTGTTGAACCTGGCTGGGAGGCGATTCTCCCCCAAAAAATAAAACCTTTGGATTCAATTTATTTTCTGGGTCACGCTACAGCTGTGAAGTGAAACGTTCACGCTCGTGTGCTTTGGGGGCTGACCGAATTCCACATGTGCAATCAAACTACAACGCTGCGTCCAAACTGCATCGAGGAGATCTTTAGGACCAGATTTCGGCCAACTCCATCATAAAAGGCAACCGCCCTTGGTGCCATCTCATTTCCCCCCCCCCCCGCGCGGGCCGGTCGCGCCCGTACAGCAGTATTTTACCCCCAGGCAGTGTTCCTACTGAACAGAGAGTACTGCCACTACCATAACACTGTCACTTATATTACATTACACTGTCACACTTCTGGACTGGACTTTCACGACTCATTACCGTAACTGCACCGTATTGCACTATATTTATGATGCTGCTATCACTCACTACGGTGCTGGAGTACGGTCACTTTAAAAATGCTTTTTTTGGGTTCATACATGGTGGTGGCAGGATAGCTCAGTCTGCTGGGACTTGGCTTGGGAACGGGAAGGTCGCCGGTTCAAGTCCCGAAACACCGGCCTGGGCACTCCTTGAGCAAGGCACCAGTCCCCCTACACTGCTCGCCGGGCAGCTGTATATACAATAGCTGCCCCACTGCTTCTAATACTAGGATGGGTGAAATACAGAGAAACTAATTTCACTGTGTGTGTGTTTACATGTATGTGACCAAAAAGGGGATTTAATCCTCCAGATTTAGATAGTAGATCCCTACTTAGACACGTTATTTATTCTTAATTATATTATTGTTGTGTATTATTGGCGAATGGGGGAGTGAGCATTGTTGTCCCACTTGTTGCGCATGGCAACAATTAAACAAAGAATCTCGACTCGTGGAACAGAAGCGAGACGTCGAGTCCCAACGGACCTCCAGCGCCACGATGAGCGGCTCCATCTTGGAGCGGCGGTCTCCCATGAAGGTCTGGATGAGCTTGAAGATGTCCACGGCCTCGCGCTTCACGCTGCGGTCCGACGTGACGATCATGGGCTTCTTGATGGGCTCGCTGCTCCACGCCAGCATGTTGGCGATGGACACCTTCCTCCGGAACAGACCCTGCGGGAGGAGGGGCCGAGATTAGGGGTCGGAGATGTTAGACGGCGGCCATCTTGGTTCTAAATGGCCGGCCGCCAAGATGGCTGCCGGGGTTAAGAAAGCCCATTGAGGGGAGATACTGTATATGCAAGGAAGGGAGAGAGGGGAGAGAGGCGTGGGAGAACAGTATTGCGACCAGGACAGGTTAGAGGTGGTGGCAGGAGGAGGTGGTGTAGAGGTGGGGTTCCCAACCGCCGGGCCGCGGACCGGTACCGGGCCGTGGAGGTGTTACTGCCGGGCCGCGACACAGCTGTGTGTTTATCATCATATTTGACTCAAATAATTTGAGTATAGGTGAACGGCGGGCGGTATAATCTATATATAGAGATTATATATATAGTATAATCTATATATATAGATTATATAGCGGTATATATGGGCGGTATAATCTATATATATATATAGATTAAATATATATCGGCGGCATAACGAGACTTTCAGTTGCACGCGCTACTAAAGAGACTACGCGCTACTAAAGAAACTACGCGCTACTAAAGAGACTACGCGCTAGTGACGTGTCGGTCGCGAACGAGTCGGCTCAAAGAGTCGGCTCTTTTAAGTGAACGACGGGAGCCGGCTCGCACCCGCGAACAAGCCGGGTTTTGTTACGGTGCTCCGCGTACATGCGCGTTTATACTGAAATCGAGCCCTGCCGTTTTGTTAGGGGTGTGTTGACAACACACTTTGACAACCGGTCCGCGAAAATTGACAACCGGTCCGCGAGATTTTTTTCATGTATCTGCCGGTCCGTGGCACAAAAAAGGTTGGGAACCCCTGGTGTAGAGGATGCACGAAATAATTACAACAAACAAACTGTATGACCTATACAGCAAATTGAAATATACGTTTTGTTTTGTCAATGTCAACAACAAAACTGTTTTAGTTTTACTACTAGTTTTGTTTTACGAGTCATTTGTAGGTAAACACAACGGTCTCATAGTCATAAAGACCAAATAAAATAATAAGTTACAAAAACAAAAATTGTACAAGATATAAATAAAATAAATAAAAGTGCCAAGCGCATACAGTAAGTATTCCACATTAGGTACGCATCAGTCCTGGTACATCAGCAGCAATCACGGTTGAAAAGTTAGGAACAACGACGTTAACTATGCAAGAAATTATATAAAATGCAATATATATGCATGCATAGGGTTTGCAGGTGCGTATTGCGCATGAACACTATATACATACACGTGTGTGTGTGTGTGTGTGTGTGTGGGCTCTCTGGACACCTGCGTGTGTTTGTTGAAGTGCTTGGAGGCCCAGTTCTCGATGTCCGTCTCGGAGGACGGCTTCCTCAGGGTGAATTCTGGGAAGACGCCACAGCTGGCGCTGGGCATCATGTTGCGGGCGTTTCTACTGGCCTCAAACTGGGCACATGCTCCCAGGTCCTCGGACTGGGTGGGGAGAGAGAGAGCGAGAGCGAGAGCGAGAGACAGAGGTAGAGAGACAGAGAGAGAGAGAGAGAGAGAGAGAGGTAGAGAGACAGAGGTAGAGAGAGAGAGAGAGACAGAGGGGGGGGGGGGGGTAGAGAGAGCGAGAGAGAGAGAGAGGGGGTAGAGAAAGAGGGGGTAGAGAGAGGGGGGGGGTAGAGAGAGAAAGAGAGAGTAGAGTAGAATAGAGAGAGAGAGCGAGAGAACAAATTACTAAGCAACTTATTGCAGAAGCGTTGTTGTTGTTTAGCATACATGTTTCCAGGCATACCAAAACATACCAAGAAAATTTAAATATTCCAATCGCACTGCTGCTAAAGTACTAATCAATCAACTGCTGTGCGGCTGCCTGCATATCGTCCAATCAATGGGCATGTCTTATCACACCTCCAGTACAGTTACTTCAGCAGTAATGCGGAGCAGTGCCACAGAATTACCCAGAATCCCCCAGCACTGCAGGACAGTGCGTGTGCGTGCGTGTGTAGAGGCCCTAATTAACGATCCGAGTAATTCAATGACATGAATTGCAGCCGTTTCATGCAGATGTACTTTCTGCACTTTCAACATTTTCCAGCAATGTACCGTCCTACAAAGGGTCACTTTCAACAACACATGGTATGCACGCCTTCTCGAAAGGAAGTAGAAACTGTAACTCTAAACTAACACAGACGTAAGGTATATTACAGGCCCTGTACCTGATTGACAGTGGCTGTCACTGTTACACGAGCCAATCGGTGTTCATCAATTATGAATGGATTTCAAACAACCGGGGGGGGAGCTGTAGCACTGTGCTGTCTCACTGGTCATCAATGAGCGCTCGCTGCTCATTAACAGTCCTACAGTGCAGACCATCACTTTGTAATGCATCCTGTGGATGAAATCACATAGGACTTGGCAAAGATCCAATGCCTGCCAAAGCCTATAGTGTGTGTGTGTGTGCACGTGTGTTGCCTGTTAGGGGTGGAGGAAAGGTTGGAGGTGGGGTGTTACCTGTGAGGGGTGGAGGAAGGGCTCCGGGGAGGCCAGGCTGGTCTGGACAGACAGACTCTTCTCCAGCAGGGCCTGGGGGAAGCCCAGCCGGTCGAAGGTGCTGTGCTTCCAGTGGTGGTGGTGGTGGTGGTGGTGGAGGTGCCCGTCGCTCTGGGCCAGCGCCTCGTCCTCGCTCAGCGCCCGCACCACGGGCCCGGGCAGGGGCCCCGGCAGCGCGCCGTCGCTCTCGTAGCCGTCCCCCTTGCAGCCTCCGCTCAGCGCCACCGCACCCCCGGAGCCCCCCACCCCCGGGCCCGAGTCCCAGCTGCTCCTCTGCTTCAGGACCTGCTGCGCCTCCCAGGCCAGCCGCGCCTGGGCCAGCATGGCCTCCGACAGCGTGCCCGCCGTCCCGCGCTCCGCCTCCGCCCCGCCACAGCGCCCCAGCTCCTGGGGGAGGGACGGCTTGCGGCTCTTGCGCTTTCGGTTGCCGCCCGGCGAGAAAGCACCTCCGCCGCCGCCGCCTCCTCCGCCGCCTCCTCCTCCTCCTCCTCCTCCTCCTCCTCCTCCTCCTCCTCCTCCTCCTCCAGCTCCGCCCCCGGCGGAAGAAGACGAGGAGGTGGTCATGGAGTGGTTGTGCGCCGAGGACGACCAGGAGATGGAGTCCTCGTAGAGCAGCCGGCCGCCGTCCCCCTCGCCGCCGTAGTCCAGCAGCAGCCGGGGGTCCCGGATGAGGGACTGGCTGTGCTGCAGCGTGTAGGACCCCCCGTAGGAGGAGCTGTTGTAGCCCCCGGAGGAGACGCCGACTCCTCCTCCGCCGCCACCGCCGCCACCGCCGCCACCGCCGCCGCCCGTGGTGCCGTAGCACAGCAGGCGGTCGGCGGTGCGGAAGCGGGGGCTGCAGGAGGACTGCTCCACGTACACCAGCTGCTTCACGTACTCCTTCCCCGCCGGGCTGTACTCCAGGCTCTGGCTCTTCTCGGGGCACTTCTGCCGCGTCAGCACCAGCTGGCCGTAGGGCGAGGCGCCCTGCTTGGGGGAGTGGTAGAGCGGGGACGGGGACTTGCGGGCGGGCGAGCGGCCCGCCCCGCTGCCGTAGAAGGAGGAGGAGGAGTCGGACGCCAGGTGCATGATGTCCGAGGGCGGCTCCTCGTAGATGGGTGGCGCCCCGTAGTCCGAGGGCGGCTCCTCGTACAGCGGCGGGTCGTAGGCGTAGCGCGGCGACGCCGGCTGGGAGTCCGGCGCCGAGGGCCGGCGGTAGGTCCCGCCCCCGCCGCCGCCCAGCTCAGCCCGCTTCAGGAAGGGCGACTGCTGCCGCCGCTCGCCGTAGGGCGTGGGAGAGCCTCCGTCCGGGTCGGAGGCGGCGGAGGGCGGCGGGTTGCTGCCGCCGGAGGGGCGGCGTGTGCGGGGTGCTGTGCCCCCTACTCCGCCTCCTCCCCCCCCCATGGAGGCCTCGATGGGGTTGAGCGGAGGGTCGCAGGGGGAGTAGCCGTTGCCCTGGTGGGACAGGAAGCTGGGCTCCCGGTCCGTCACCTTGATCAGCATACGCTCCTTAGTGCCTGTGTTCCACCTGAAGGGAGATGTCCTGCAGGAGGGCGGAGGAGAGAGGAGGAGAGGAGAAGAAGAGGAGAGAGGAGGAGGAGAAGAGAAGAAGAGGAGAGAGGAGGAGAAGAGTAGGAGAGAGGAGGAGAGGATGAAATAGGAGGAGAGAGGAGGAGGAGAAGAGGAGAGAAGAGCGGAGGGGGGAGAGAGGGTGAGAAGAGGAGATAGGAGGAGAAGAGTAGGAGAGGATGAGAGAGGAGGAGAAGAGGGGAGGAGTAGAGAGGAGAAGAAGAGTAGGAGAGGATGAGAGAGGAGGAGAAGAGGGGAGGAGTAGAGAGGAGAAGAGGAGACAAATACAAAGCAATTTAATTAATTAGATTCTCTTGAAGGAAAAAAAAAAAAGAAAAAGACAAAAGCCTTTTGTCCTAATCGATAGTGCAGCTTTCATCTTTACAGGCATGGATGCCCAATGAGAGACTGTGAGACACAGGGACACACAGCGTCAACAACCAACCACTGAGAGCAGAGGGGAAAAAACAGCGATAATCTACGATTCAACACGCTCTCCAGATGCAGATTGCAGTCACTGCTGCGGCGGCGGGTGGGGCGTGGACTCCACATAGTCTATGGCCTCATGAATATACAGACGGCCGACAAATAATGAACCCACAGCAATGAACTAAATGACAAGCTACAGTGCCGGAGTTGCACGGACTTGAATAGCAATCATCTATACCCGTGCGTCCTCCACCCTCCAAGGACACGAGGCTACCAGTGTCCACAGGGGGAAGAAAAAAAACCTGCTTTAAGAATTCATTATTAAAAAGGTTAAAGGTTATCAGCCACCAGAGGTGGTAACTACAGTCACTTAATGTAATGTTTCACTGATCAGTGAGTCATTCAAATCTGGCGTCGTAGCAATTTGAATACAATATAGCTGATACATGGAACTTCTTAAAAATACATCATACAGGCAATGGCTTGGCGCTCCCTGAATGATCATCATGATGATGCCAGACTACACTGTTTAGCCCAGAGGTGTCCAAACTACGGCCCGCAGGCCAACTGTGGCCGGTGGCCCATCTTTAAGTGGACCGTGGCAAATCTTTTTAATAAAATGGAACATGGCCGGTTTGCATTCTTCAGTCCAAGGCACAGCATCACTGCTCTCCTTGAATGAAATGCAGTTCCTATCATAGGCGAGTTAAACATTTATTTGTGATACGTATTTGTGATGTGTTAATAAGCCCAATAACTATATATATTTATAAATAAATATTTGAAGCCCAATAATTGTATTCACACAGGTTACACAACAAGCTTATCCTATAATACAGTTTGATTGCCTCTCCCTGTAAACAGGGCTGTGATTAGGGAGCACCATCCTGAGTTAGAAGCAACATTGTTGTGCAACTTCTGTTGTGAGAAGAGGAGCTGCTAGACGACTACATTAGGAGACATTATAGAACTCATGGACCACCTGCAGTACCTTCACTGACCATCACTGATAACTGTAGAATCGGGTAGACCACTGCTGCTTTAATACGGTTTGTGGCCCGACTCCTTATATTTTTCTCTATGTGGCCCCCAATGAAATACTTTGGACACCTCTGATTTAGCCCATCAGTGAAGCCGGTTAATTTCCTGAAACACAGCGTTCTCCTACCATAGCAATGGGATCAAGTGATTGTCAACAACCAAGGTTTGTCGTCAGCATGTTAGTAAGTATTTAAGTACTTAGTTGGTAAGTATAAGACACACAGTAAGAACCACTGCAATGCTTGGGAAATGAAGGTGTGGTCCAAAAAAATTTTTTATGGAATTATCCCTGAAATTCTCCGAACTCATAGCCCTACAGTGGAGATTTGAAAACCGCTCACTGCCGTGCCGCTTCCTGGAGAGAGGGACGCATGGCCAGCTTGAAACCGAACTGAACAGTACGATGAATATAGAGGGGTTCTGGTACCCAAGGCCCTGGTTGCCAGTGTATCTGCTGACAGTGCCTGCCCCCCCCCCCTTTCTAACAGCAAACCCCTGTTAGAAAGCCTTGGCTCAGCCCCCGGTCTTAATGGTATAGCCTCTCGCCTCACCATACAACTCCTCCTAAATCCTTCCTCTGTGAAACCAGAAGAAGAGTGGCTAAGGGAGAGAGAGAGAGAGCCATGGATATACAGGGCATTACAAGAAGAAAAAGGAAGAAGAAGAAGAAGTAGAAGAGGAAGTAGAAAAAGAAGGGTGTGAAATTGATTCCTGCGTCGGCTGCATTCCCTCGCTTTCTCAAAATGGTTTCTCTGTTCTCGGGCCTGGTGGTCTAAAGAGCCCTGGCTACTAGTGGGGAGAGAGGTAATGTGTGTGTGTGTGTGTGTGTGTAAGAGACTAGAGTGAGTGGGAAATGGAAACAAGCACTCACACACACAGAAGGGTAGGATTTAAGCATTTAAATGTCTGCTGGCATGGAGCACAATATACCACAGATCCACCAAGTCTCTCTCTCTCTCTCTCTCTCTCTCTCTCTCTCTCTCTCTCTCTCTCTCTCTCTCTCTCTCTCTCTCTCTCTCTCTCTCTCTCTCTCTCTCTCTCTCTCTCTCTCTCTCTCTCTCTCTCTCTCTCTCTCTCTCTCTCTCTCTCTCTCTCTCTCTCTCTCTCTCTCTCTCTCGCTCTCTCTCTCTCTCTCTCTCTCTCTCTCTCTCTCTCTCTCTCTCTCTAAGTCGTAGTCGTATGTCAACAACAATAGGGGCAATAGAGTAGCACTCAGTGGGGACAGAGAACAGAGATGCTGTTGTAGACCCAGCCAATGACCTGATGGGTTGAAGCTGCGTTCAAGATCTCTGGTTGGGCAAGCGCTTGGCGTGCCAAAGTGTGGGGACGGGGGACGGGAATTGGCAGGGACCTCACTAACCTGCCAATTTTCATTTTAAATGATAAAATATTAAAAAAATCCAATAATCATTAATTATCTTCCACTAAGTTTACAGTGACCTTTCTTTCTATTTAAAAAATATACTGTACATATATAAAAGTAATAATTATTACATATATATATATATATATATATATATATACACACACACATACAAGTTAACCTGACAATGAGTATCATGAATCATGATACTCCCAATAAGTATTTAAGTATTGGCTGAACATGCATACGTGACTAAAGGCATGCATTGACCGAGACACAAGCAGTGTGCAGTGCAGTGCGCTGTCAGCGGCAGAGGTTAACACCATGTTTATATAATATGTGGTGTTATGAAGCATCCCATCGTGCTCTCTCTCCTCCTCCATCGAGTAGCCCTGACCTCTCAGGACCCATCAGTGCAGCCGCGATAGACTCAATTATCTTTCCCCATCAACTGAGAGCTCAAACTTGTCCGCTCACTCCTTTCCCTCGCCCATAACTCCATCCACTATTTAATAGGATCCCGTGTGTGTGAGTGTGTGTGTGTGTGCACGTTCAGAAATCTAGAGGTCAACAGCTGCCATCCGTTAGCAAGGCTGTGACTAACTGCGCACACACACACACACACACACACACACACACACACACACACACACACACACACACACACACACACACACACACACACACACACACACACACACAACACACACACACACACACACACACACACACACACACACACACACACACACACACACACACTTATTTTTTTTATTAACTGACGATTTGTTGTGCTTGCAGGCAATAAGACTCCCGCATGAATATATAATGTCACATTTATGATACGTTATTACGATACAGTCAAGAGGATAAAATAACATGCAGTGCCAACCTTCTCCATAGACAGTACAATGTTTGTAAGATGATAAGACATCATTTTGCGACTTCAGCCGGTAGTACTTGTTCATTTGTTACCCGACACACAAACTATTATTTTGTGTAATTGCCGTAAAAGAGGTGGTAGAAAGGTTGGTTTTATTGAATTCAACATAACTGCTTTAACACACTGCAGAGTGCCACATAACTGACTGTTTATGGAGTGTGTAATGTGTGTGTGTGTGTGTGTGTGTGTGTGTGTGTGTGTGTGTGTGTGTGTGTGTGTGTGTGTGTGTGTGTGTGTGTGCGCACAGGACACCGTGACCCCTAGTCAGAGGGAACCACCAATCACGGCAGAACTACTGCGGCAGATTTCAGCAAGAAACAAGCTGGGGACGGGAGAGAGGGAGAGACAGACAGAGGGAGAGAGAGGGGAGAGAGAGGAGAGACAGACAGAGGGAGAGAGAGGGGAGAGAGAGGGAGAGGGAGGGGAGAGAGAGGGGAGAGAGGGAGAGGAGGGGAGAGAGAGGGAGGGGGAGAGAGGGGAGGGAGAGAGGGGGAGAGAGGGAGAGGGAGGTGGCGAGATAGAGAGAGATTGAGAGTTAACGGGAGCGTGAGAGGAACAGGGAGAGAAAGAGGGGGACAGGTAGAAAGAAAGAGAGGAAAGAGAGAAGAAGGAGATGGAAAGAGAGAGAGGGGGAGAGAAAGGGAGAGGAAGAGGAAGAGAGAGAGACAGGGGGAGAGGGAGAGCGATAAGAGGGAAAGGCAGAGAGGGAGGGTGAGAGAGGGGAAAAGGGAAAGGGAGAAGGATAGGGAGAGGGATGAGAGGGAGAGGCAGGGAGAGAGAGAGGGAGGTGTCGAGATAGAGAGAGATGGAGAGGTAACGGGAAAGAGAGAGAGGAAGAGGAAGAGGGAGGGGAGGAGAGGGACAGGTAGAAAGAAAGAGAGAAGGAGATGGAAAGAGAGAGTGGGAGAGAAAGGGAGAGGAAGAGAGAGACAGGGGGAGAGGGAGAGAGATGAGAGGGAAAGGCAGAGAGGAAGGGGGGAGAGAGGGGAAAAAGGCAAGGGAGAGGGATGAGAGGGAGGCAGAGAGAGATACGGAGAGAGTGAGGGGGAGAGAGAGAGAGGAAGAGGAAGGGGGGAGAGAGGGGGATGAAGCAAGAGCAGGGGAGGGAGAGAGAGAGCTGGAGAGGGAAAGGGAGAGAGTGGAGAGAGAGAGAGATGGAGAGGGAGATGGAGAGGGAAAGGGAGAGCAAACTGGGAAGCAGAGAGTAGGAGAGATAAGAGGAAAAGAGAGGAGCCAATCAATACGAGACACATGGATAAAGGCAGAGTGATAAAGAGTGAAAGTGATTGAAGTGATAAGGACGAGAAAGAGAGAGCCCCCCCACACACACACACACCCACCCACAGTTCTTTATTTACCATGTTATTCTCACAATGTTTCATGTGAACCGAGTATATAATTGTACGTGCACAGCAGCAATGGCGAATCGAGCCCGCTGAGAGTGACGGAATGTGAGGGAGATAACGAGAGAAAGAACATGGGATAAAAACAAATAAGGAGAATTGAGTGGGACATTGCAAATTAAAAATGACGCTGCCACTTTGACGCTCACTCAGTCAGTCAGTGGGGGGGGGGGGGGGGGGAGGGGGAACCGGCAGTGGGCCGTCTCCACTGTGCTTAGCGTGACACGACGGACTGGGTGACTCTGTGACTTTGAGAGACACAAACATTGTGACACTCGTCAAATTATCTTTGGAGGAAAATCGAAGAGGCCTCCATACAGCGTCGGGTGCACTGCAGAGGCTGCCGCCTCAGCCGGAACCCAGTCTACTGTGAACAACGTCGAGGTGGAGGTCTGCGACAACAGACGATAGAGGCTACAGTATATTGAACCAATTAAGTGCCGAGTTTGTAAAAAGAACATTGCCGGCATCACTGCGACCTTGGCGTTAAAAAATAAAAAAAAAGAGTCGAGGATGAAGTGAAATCCAAAGAGGCGAGAGAGTCCGAGGCAGAGGTTTCTGCATTCGATTTCCCCCGTTGTCTGCAAACGTTCCTGTGTGACTTGAATACTTGACTGAATAGGAGGTCAAATAGAACCGGGTTCACGGCGCATTTGCTAAACTTTTTACTTCGGTAATCAGTAAAACTTAGCATTATGGTTATTTGCAATTGACATGCATGCACGGCACGCTCTTCAGTCAGGCTTCTTCCTGACCCAGTGTGCAGCATGACACAGAATCACTCTCTGCACCTCTCTCCTTGTCTTTTTGTGAGCGGCGAAGCCAAGGTGTTGATTGGCCGATTTATCTCGGTACCGATTTATCGCAGAAAAAGTTAATTGGCAGCGATTCTTGGGACGCAACAATCGCTATCAATAGATAACCACTCTAAAAGGGGTGATCAGGGGTCTGCTGTCAAAACGTGAGCTGACCACTACTCTGACACACAAACGTATTTGCACATTAACACTCTTAAATGCTTATAAACTCATGCACACATACACACACACACACATTTAAACTGAAGCAAACAAGGGAGCATGACATTCAGGTTGGTTTGTATGCATTTGGGTAAAAGTGTGGTAGAATCAGGATACAGATGTGACCCTGTGTGTGAGAGTCACCGGCACGTCAGCACTTCGTCATGATCAGTCTAACTCTAAATCGGCAGGCTTGAATCCTCTTTATTTAGTTGTACACACACAATGACATTTGTTTCTCTGCAATTAACCCATCCTAGTATTAGGAGCAGTGGGCAGCTATTGTATATATACAGCATCCAGGGAGGCAGTGTAAGGGGTCATGTGCCTTGCTCAAGGGCACCTCGGCAGTGCCCAGGCATTTCAGGGACTTGAACCGGCGACCTTCCGACCTTCCAGACTGAGCTATTCTGCCGTCCCTGACCAGTTGTTGTGTTGCCTCAAGCTCTATTCGTACAGATACAAATAAATAATAACTAGAGGACCCTCAGTACAGTGCAAACCTCCGCCACACCAAAGAGTCCCCAGGATTTTATTACCACCTCACCTCTTCAACGGCGGAGGTAATAAAAAACCATGGGGGGTAGTAGTAGTAGTAGTAGTAGTAGTAGTAGTAGTAGCAGCAGCAGCAGCAGCAGCAGTAGAAGCAGGAGAAAAGAGTACAACTTACTTCTCCGTTTCCTCACGGTTGCCCTGCTTTTCGGCCTCCTGGTCCAGGGAGGAGGAGGTGCTGTCCTCACGGCTCACCCCGCTGTTGCGTCCAGGGCTGTTGTCTGCAGACGTCCTGCTCCCTCCTCCTCCTCCTCCTCCTCCCCCTCCGCTGGCTGGACGGGGGGAGCCGACAATGGCGGTGGCGGCGGCGGTGGCGCCAGCGTCGGCGTGCTGCTTGAGCGTCTGCAGCTTGGCCAGCGGGATGATGTCGCAGGAGTGCGGCCGGTGCCAGACGGTGCGCTGCGTGGCGGCATTGTAGTAGTAGAAGCGCGCCGTGTTGGGGTCGTACAGCTCCCACCACTGGTTGTCCCCCGTGCGCTTGATGCGCACGCCCGCCGGCGGGTCCCACACGCACTCGCCCGTCAGCAGGTTGGCGTACATGCGCTCCCGAGTGCGGGGCTCGATGATCTCCACCCACTCCAGCCTGCAGGGTAAGAGGGGGGAGGGGGGGGGCGGGGTCGTTATCGGTCTGGAAACGGAACGTAGTAGGAGGAGAGGCGGGGCGAAAGCTATTCTTGGACGTATGGAGTTTTTGAAGATTCAAGATGTTTATATTTGCCATATGCAACCAGTACGGAGCCAACTCCCCCATTCCCTCCTGCAGTATGAGAGTTTCCTACCATGAAACACTATATACTATACTATTTACTATACTTCTATGTATATACTGTATGTATAAACTATGTATATACCTCACTTGTTTTTGTGAGCTGCGACACCAAAGTGTTGCCTGGCTTATCTTGGTTCTGATTGACGGCAGCAAAAGTTAATTTATGCAGGGATTCTGGTGACCCAAGGATCATAACCAAGAGATAAACACGCTAAAGTGGGCCATCAGTGGTCTGCTGTCAAAACAGGAGCGGAAAACGTGTGTTTTAAAAGATACTTCATGCTGAAAAGAACACCCAGCACATCATAAAATGTCTTCCTTTTACTGCCGAACTCTGACACACACACACATACATTCGTACACTTAAAAACATATAAACTCGCACATTATGAACTCATGCACAACACACACACACACACACACACACACACACACACACACACACACACACACACACACACACACACACACACACACACACACACACACACACACACACACACACACACACACACACACACACACACACACACACACACACACACACACACACACACACACACACACACACACACACACACGTTCATGTGGGTTATAGCATGCGTGTGTGTAAAAGTATTGTAGCAGGGCGAACAAAGGCGTATGGAGGTGTTTTTTTGACTTGGCGATAACAGAAACACGTGAAATCTGTGATATTTCTCGTGAAGCCACACTATGTCTGAGGAGTTCACTGCCAGGCCAGGGATGTTCTAGAGAGGAAGTTTGTCGTGCAAAACGTCAAAGGATCACACTGCAGGTGAGATGAGAACACCTGGAAACGCATTGCTTGTCATTATCTGGGCCGTGTAAGAGGCCCTTAAAGCAATTCTCACATCTAGCAGAAAATAGCCAGATTTAAAAAGTATACAACACACTCCCCCTCTTCTCTCTCGGCTGCCTCCTTATGTTTCTCCACTGTTAAGAAGTGTCGCATCCACACACCCCAAAACCAATCGGGGAAGAGAGGCCCCGATTTGTCAGAAATGACCAATAAGGAGCAGTCTAAAAAAATCTGTCACTCACTAATCTCCGACAGACGGCTGTGGCGTCTCTAACAAATGCAACTCAAATTGAGGCTCTTTAAATCTGCGGCAGCTCCACAGCCCTCAAGCTAAAGCAAACCCATAAGCAGCAGTGGTGGTGCTGGTGCCTGCCAATGTGCTAAACATCTTAACATGTCTCTGGAGTGTGTGAGGGCTAAGCGTTGGAGGACAGCCTCCACCCATCAGCACTGTTGGGAGCTGCAGGGCTGGGTCACACACACACTTAATCCACCGTCAGGTGCGGCCACCATCTCCCGTGTGTATACGAAGCACATCCCTGCAAATTGTAGCAGCGACGGCAGCCGAGAA
The DNA here is from genome assembly GCA_027704905.1 of Muraenolepis orangiensis. NCBI lineage: Eukaryota > Metazoa > Chordata > Actinopteri > Gadiformes > Muraenolepididae > Muraenolepis > Muraenolepis orangiensis. The sequence goes on from CM051004.1 coordinate 18,550,232, forward strand.
CAAACACCCATGCATGTCCTAGTCCTACTAATAGAAGGCGGTGGTGTTGGGCGATTAAACCGAGTAGCGATGGAGCGTACGCCCCGCGGTATGCTGATGCCGAGCCACACACAGAGAGAGAGAGAGAGAGAGAGAGCGAGAGAGAGAGAGAGAGGTGCTCAAAGGGATCGCAATCAACAGCGCCAACAGCCAAGTCGGGCATCGAGAACATGTTCGCCCATAACAAAACACGAGTTATAATCTTACTTCCAATCCAAAGCACACGCACACACACACATGCTAATTAGGATTGTACTTGCCAGGTGATTTTTTTTGAATACCAGATGATGAATCTAATTAAGGATTTCAATGGCTTCAATAGGCACTGTTGAATTAACGAGGTGACTTAATTAGGTCATTTTAGATAGCAGCATACATTAAGGCTGGTTGTGGCTAACGCAGCCAATGTAGATGAGCTGAGGTCAAAGAACAGAACCAAGGTCAGGCACTACAGAATAATGGCAGATGTTGTCCCCCATCACTCTTTAAAAGCATAATGTTAAAAAAGATATCTAAAAATGTGTTTGTACACCAGTAATGTTAACGAACAACACACACACACACACACACACACACACACACACACACACACACACACACACACACACACACACACACACACACACACACACACACACACACACACCACACACACACACACACACACACACACACACCACCCCCCCCCCCCCCCCCCCCCCCCCCCCCGTTCCTACGACTGACCAATCAGCCGACTGTAGAGACACTGTTAGATAAGGCTGTGATGTGTGGGTTTCTATAGGCGGTACAGAGAACGCTGCTGGCACACCTTCGACCTCTCCTATACGTCACGCTCTGGACTCCAAGACATTATCACCCACTCACTAATAGCTTACGGGTGGCTGTGGCATTTCGACCAAATGACACTCAAATTATAGCTCTTAAATCCTCACGCACAGCACTTTTAATACATTCATTATGGTAAATGACAGATCTCTGTCGTCCATCACTTTGAAACGCGTTGATTCAGTGTGTGTATGCAATTATATTATATTAACAATACAACTAATATATAAATATGATTTATTGTCAACTGGTGGTTCGCAGAGCACATGCCAAAAAAAAAATTGCAGCTTTGTCTTTGCTCCATGTTTATATTATACATATAAAGTAAAATATACATATTTTACTTTTGACTTTTTACCATGTGGGTCCTGAGGCTTGACCAGTTGAGAACCACTGCTATACAGACTATAGCCGTTATCTTAGCTCTAGTAGCCCTCTTACCCCCCTTTCTCTGCATTACATATGGTGATGTGTACTGTCTACACATGCAAGTGAGTGTGTATATGTGTGCATTTTAAATAGTTTTTGTGTATGCGTCAGTGGTCGATGCTGGGAGTGGGTGTGTGTGTGAGGCGGATGTGACAGCATCAACACAGCAGCACACACACTATTGTTGCCTTTTAAGTCACACGTTCTCAGTTGATATTGTATGATGGGCACAGTTGGATTTATATCCAATTGCATTCATGCACGATGGTAAAACAATCTTAATTAATACAGACAGTGTTATACACACGGCTCAGCATATATATTCACATATACACATGGGGTTAAATAATTCATATCAGGACAAAGACCTTAAATATATATATTTGATAACAATACAACTGAAGAAGTAGAAACTGTATCTTTTGCGATTGGGAAATAGCACTCTCCGGTATTGCGTTAGCGATATGAAATCAATAGCGCTGCCGGCCCCAGACGGCACCAAACGCAGACGTCATGTGACGTCACTCCCCATCAATCCATGACATCACCCGGCACCGTTTTCGGCCAATCACAAAACGAGCGTCGGAAAACAAACCCGTCGTCTCGTTGGAGCCAGTGAGATCCCTGGGGGTCAATTGCGATGATGTCTGTCTGATATTCTAACTAGCTATACCTCATTGACATGCTAGATCAACAGCGGGCGAGACAATGAGAAAGAGAGGAAGAGAGCAGGATAAATGAATAGGACTGTATGTCGTCTAAGCCCGGGAAATGATGTCCTCTTGTTTGGCAAGGAGTGTTGGGACGCTTAAGGGTGGGGCGTGGCCCCCTGTGGGGAACAGGGAGAGTGAAGCGAAGATTGAGAGATTGTGTTACCACTGTGTGTGTGTGTGTGTGGCATTAATATTCTTCCTGTGGCTGGCAATGCAAGGAGGAGCAGAAGGATTGAGAGTGATGGGTGGGGCACACTACACTCCCTAATAAGAAAGAGAGAGAGAGAGAGAGAGAGAGAGAGAGAGAGAGAGAGAGAGAGAGAGAGAGAGAGAGAGAGAGAGAGAGAGAGAGAGAGAGAGAGAGAGAGAGAGAGAGAGAGAGAGAGAGAGAGAGAGAGAGAGAGAGACTAAATGAATACATGATTCCATTACATCCGTGCGGTAGCCAGTGCATGCGATGGATGCGTACTACTATGCACCACATGCATGCGCACCTTCACCACACGGGTTCCCGTCAGTCTTCTACAATTACAGCACAGCACACGCTAACGGACTCATTATGCGGTAATGCCCCTGGATGTTAAACAGAGGCAGGTTGTTGTTTTTTTTGTAGTATTTGTAGATAAAAAACGGATGCTTCTTGAGCATCTCTTGTCCAAAGTGCCTGAGCCAATTAGTGCCAAGCCTATTTGTGTTCCCTGGGGTCCTTGGGTCCTTTAAGCAGATGGTTAAAGCTTTGTGCACGAACGTCAGCTAATTAGAATTGTAAACTTAATTCTTAAGTGGAAAAGAAAAAAAAGAAAAGAAAGAAACACCCTTCAGGGTCGGGTTTGTCGGTTGGCTTTGTACCGAGATCCCAAAGAATAAATGCCTAGAGGGAAATTTTAGATTCTGTTAGCCGCCATTTGACATTGTCGCTGAAATAGCGTGGTCGGCGTTCGCCCACATGTCAT
>CM051004.1:18558190-18768190 GCA_027704905.1 Muraenolepis orangiensis
CTCTCTCTCTCTCTCTCTCTCTCTCTCTCTCTCTCTCTCTCTCTCTCTCTCTCTCTCTCTCTCTCTCTCTCTCTCTTCCAAAGCTCTCTTTAACTCTCGACAGACAGACTGACTCGGTCTGTGTATCCTGCTCTTCTAGCAGCTTCTCCCTCTTTCACCAGGGAAGTGGTTTTCTCAACACGGGCGGGTGTGTGCGCACACACACCCACACGCGCCATCAAAACGGAGAGCTCTTTCAGTGTATGTGTGAAGGAGGAGGGGGGGGTGGTGTGGAAGATGAAGAGGCTGTAGCAGGAGGGCCGTTGGGGGTAGGTGTGTGTGTGTGTGTGTGTGTGTGTGTCTGTGTGTGTGTGTGTAAACGGGGGAGGGGGGGGGGGGCTATTCATCTTGCGGTGAAGGCAGCACCTGCAACCCTTGAAAGCACCATCCGACTCAGTCTGCATGCGTGGCCACCACCAACCCCGTCAGTTAGACCCCTGGCTGGCTGCAGGGTTGCCCAGACGGAAGCCATTTTATGCCATTATTCCATTGAATTGATTGGAAATAGCTGCTCTAAGTACGCCAGATGCTCCAAGCCACAACCAACCGACCGAGGTACCGCAAACCCCTGGGCGATCCTCTCACGTCTCAGACTCTGTCCGAGACTGAATGTATGTCCCGCTAACTCACACTTTTTGGTGGTGGTTTTATTTCATTCCACGATACACAAATTGTGTTTTAGCATTTTATTTTTGGAGGCAATGGATCTAGGTCGATCCCGGTAGCATCTGTAGCTTGACGCTAATCCCGTGCCTCCGTCACCGTCTATCTCCATCCCTATATCTGCTCACACCAGCAGAGACCTCTGGAGGAAGGTCATGCACCGAGCCTCACAAACCTCCCTGGGATTTGACCCCCAGCTCCCTGTCAGACCGCCTTTATATCTGGGAACAAAAGATTGGAGTTTTCTCATGGCACTTTAGATCTAAAGACGGGTTTGAAACTAGCTACATGCGACACATCCCTGTCGTCAAGTCCAATGTTCATTTCACATCCCTCTGAATCTAAGTCTCTCTTATCAACATGAAATATTGATGATTTTGAATATTGGCAGACATGTGGAGTGACCTTCCCCAAGGTCCCCAAGCAGCCTCACTGCTTTCCTGCATGAAGACATTCATCTACGGACACCATTCCTACCACTAGGGAGAGATGTTTTAATTTCACACAAAGCAGACTCAAAATGTTTGCTTTATTGCCATTAATCTTTTGAACAAGTAGCCACTACCACCACTACCACCACCGCTACACCACTGCAGACATGCTGGTCCATTTTTCTTTCGTAGATCAGTATTAACCTTTTTTGACTGGAAAAGGGAACCCTGCACTGTTGTTTTAACGCCATTGTAGTCCTACGCAGGAACAAAGAATGAGAAAGCAATTCCATTGCAATCTTGACCCATTTATACAAGAGAAACGCTCTGCTCCAGCAGTGAGCGCTGAAAAAGTGCAAGCTTCAGAATTGTTTCGAACAGCGACAACAATAGCAATGAGTTGACACAAACTATTTGCGTTGTTCCTTTCACTTTAACAAACAATAGACTCAGCCATTTCAAACAAATATAAAAACGCTTTGGTCTACTACTATTACAGTGGAGCTGTCCTGCAAGCCAGCGGGTCTGTATATCCGGTGGTACCTAGAGGCCGAAATTCAGTTCCCTTGCTTCCCCTCGATTCTTCTTCTTCTTCTCTGCTCTGCCCCTCTAGTCAACCTTCTCTTCTCCCCATGCACTTGTGACCCTGAGCAGATTCTAATAGGGGGGGATGAATTTATTCCTCCTTGGCTGAGCAGCACCAGTACAATGAATGCCCTTTTCCTCCTTCCTCCTTTCACTCAGCCTGTTGTTTTGTTTTGGAGGCCCATCTCAACTTAATTAGCTCTAATCGGTGAGGCTCGGAAGCCCGAACTTTGGCTGGGAGATGAAAAGGAGAAAGAAAGAAATAAAGAAAGAAATAAAGAAAGAAAACAGCAAGAGGAGAGGAAGAGGCTAACTGTTGAGTTGGCCAGTGTGCCATGTTGCCCCCCCCCCCCCTGTTAGCCCAGGATAGTTGAAGTAGTTTTAAACTGACAGAACATTTCCCTGCCAGAGGCCCAATGCTGAGAACACTCTGAGAACGCTCTATCTACTAAATCGATTCACTTCCGTCAGGTTCGTTTTGTTTGTGGCCCGATTAGGCCTTATAAATAATTAGTTTCATATGAAGCAAAGATCCCTCACTGATTTGGGTTTTTGTTTATTATCATACTGATTAGCTCATTTTCATCTCAAATAGAAGTTAATCAATGGAATTCAGTCCACACAGCTCCATCCTTGAGGGTACAGTTATGTTTGTGTTGTATAATAAATTAGGGCTGCAACGATTTATCCATTAGTCCATCGACAGAAAATGTATCAAATCTAAATGTGATTATAGAGTTGTTCGTCAAGTACTAAAAATACCAAAACACCAAACATTTGATGCTTAATGTTTAAAAAAAATTATTCTTAGGATTAGAAAAACGATTATGAAATTGTCTATACTGTGCTTGTCAGCTAAAGCAAGCACATTTAAGACATCACTTTGATGTATTATTTAACGCCTTTTCTAGAAGATGACGCATCGGCTCATCGAAAAAATATGATAGTTGAGCTTAAACTCAACTGTGAAAATAATCATTTGTAGCAGCCCTTATAATAAATATAAATAGAGCTTCTTCCAAGCATTTTTTTGTTTCTCAGCTGCTCATTTCTGAAGTTATGCCTTTGTTCTCCGGCCTCACCTTGACATCTGTAACCCTGCCCCCGTTTTAACTGCCTCCCGTCAGTACCATCCACCATCTGCTGTTCAAAATGTGGCAGTTTGGCTACAATCCAAACCATCCCTGCCATTAGCCCGATATGCGCCGTTTGTCACTTTTACAGCGGATGTTTAATAGCTTTTGTGGCAAGACGTGGTGCTAGCTCACCACGTCACGCTGTAGCATTTATCCCCCTATATGAGGTCATCGCCTCGTAAAGGCCGGGGATTGGGCTCCGCTGTCCCTTCAGCAGCAGCGGTGGACTGAAAACTAATGGGAGTCATTTAATTCAGAGTATAATTTGTCAGGCCTCCAACACTCTCAGAACAGTCTCCTAGTGGATGGAGGTAAGGCATCTCCGTTTTATCACATGACAATGACATTATTTTTTATATATATATATATATATATAGTAAGTGACTTTCGACAAAAGTGTCTGCTAAATGACTGTAATGTAATATATATATACATATATACAGAGATCAATTACAGGAATTATACTGTAGTGGGTGTGTGTGTGTGTGTGTGTGTGTGTGTGTGTGTGTGTGTGTGTGTGTGTGTGTGTGTGTGTGTGTGTGTGTGTGTGACACCAGTATTAATAATTAAGATCCAGTCATTGTCATTATTATTTACAATACCTTTATACAGTATAATTCCATGTAATTGATCTCCATATCGATATCCTGTAAAGCCCCATCCTGTGAAATACCAATACCACGCCTCCATCCTGCCCTGCCCTACTTTTGAAATAGCCGAGGGCCATAAAAGAGAAGAAAAGGAAAAAATAAACACCCTATAAACACATGGCGTTGTTATAAAAATACACGGCCACCCATTTCCAGCACGGCTGACCTTTAAGAGAGAAGAGGCTTTCTCAACGCTCGGCGAGGGGCGAGGCAAAGCCGGCACCTCGGCCGGTCGGGGCACCGCCTGCTTTGGAAAAAAAGGTTCCCCTGTTTCCAAGCAAGGATGCACTAATTCACCCGAATACTTCCTATTCATTCATTCACAGCAAATCGGGAATTCACTCACAGTCCGTTATGCATTTCCTTGAGGTGGCAGTCGGCGGTCTGGACCGCAGTACCGCCGTCGTCCACCACACACACACACACACACACCGGGTAAGAGGGAACAAACACTCCCCTCGATCCTTTCGGGGCATGGCCCTTAGTCATGCAACGGCCATACCACACATTCCAGCCATGCATTGTTCCCAGCAGGCTTCACTGCATGGAATCTGAGGAATCTCCCCATGGAATCCCGATCGGTTCCCAGCTGGGGCCGGGCCCACCCCCCACACACACACACACAACACAACACCACCCCCACCCCCAACCTCTCAGACCTCCCCGACCTCTTAGTTGGGACGTTGTGTCGCACTTGCCCCCAGACTTCTGTCCATGTCTCATCTGCATAAACCAGAAACAAGAATCTTTCACAACATGTTAGAACAACCAAGCCAAAGAAACAGATCCGTACACAAGCCATCAGGACATCGCCAGACAAATAGCCGTACCAAAACATAGCATGGCAAGACACACTACGGTGATATTGTGGTCAACGTGTTGATATTGTTTAACATAAAGCTTAAACTACGTAGCCTAGGCCTACATTCAAATAATATATTTCAATATTGATCCATCTTCTGTCCTACTTTGCAATGCAAAAATGTGTTACATTAACTGTTGATCCGTTGCTTGCGTTATAAATCTGTAAGCCTCATAACAAAAAGATAACAGGCGACATAACAATAATCTCTATCTCATGAGTAAAATAGGTTGTTAAAATGAATGGATTTGTTTGCCTAAAACAAAAAGCTTGATAACATGTTACTTGAATACAGATCTAAATTCAGAAATTGAACCTAATATCACACACACACACACACACACACACACACACACACACACACACACACACACACACACACACACACACACACACACACACACACACACACACACACACACACACACACACACACACACACACACACACACACACACACACACACACACACACACACACACACACACACACACACACACACACACACACACACGATTAGAAATCAGATTTCTAAACCATTAAAAAAAAGAAAGCGAAGGGAAGTAATCAAATGAAACATGGCAACGATGCAGAGAACCACATCATGCGTACTGATGGTACCAAGCAGACCAATCAGAAGCAAACCGTACCCAACAAAACAAAAACTTTAAAAAAAATCAAGCAAACTAAATCTCTCTTCATTCCCTCCTCCTCCTCCTCCTCCTCCTCCTCCTCCTCTCACATACTAATACACTCTAGGGCACATGAATGATTCATCGGCGCTTTGTTTGACTCACTCCTCGAGTCCGCCTCATGTTAAATGTATTGCCAGCCTCTTCACACTCCCGGCCCGCTGCCTGCCACCCACAACAACAAACAAACCAACACGGAGGACACCCCTCCGTCTCTCCTAACGGTGTTTGATCTCCCCCGGTGTCAAATAATATTGACTGGACTAACTCACCGGAGAAGTAGTAGAGAGAGGGGGGCTCTGTACTGCTCTGTGATGCACGGAATAATCTAGCAGCTAGGTTGGTGCAGCCGGTCCCCTTCTGATACATCATGTAGCAGAGATTCTCACTAAATATATCCACGATATCCATCCTCCTCCTCCTCCTCCGAGAGTCAAACGTAAGTGAGTTAATACTTCAAGTGTGTGTGTGTGTGTGTGTGTGTGTGTGTTCAAGTGTTCAAGGCTTCAACTTAAAATGTACAGTTCACTCAAGTGTGGTGCAATCGATCTGCTAGAGTCCCAGCGTGGGAGATTTAGATGCATTGTAATTGTCGAAGATATAATTTCAAAACGACAGCAGAAGCAGAATTATTGAATGTGTTGAGTTAAAATGTCAAAAAAAAAAAAAATAAACCACAGTTCTGCCTTTTTACTTCTTCCATTGTATGAAGGGAGAGCGCAACCCGTCTGTGATCACAGAATATATTTTACCTGAATCCTGAATTTCATACGCAATATTTATCTTTTCAAATGTCTCCCCTGTACTGCAGACTTCACAGGTGGTGGTTCTGGGGTCCCTGTGGAGCTAGGGTGATGTGGAGGATCTGGACCCATCTGAACGCCCACACACTATAAATAACAGCTCTAGCTGCAGCAGCCCACAGCACAACTACAAGCAGCCCGGTCGCTAAGGAGAACTAAACCTACTGAAGGCATTTAGGAATCTACATTTAATATTATTTATGCATCCTATTTGTTTATGATTTTTTTTCCTAAAGTGGTGTTCATCTCCACGTGGAGCCTATTGGACAGCCATCCGTGAGCCTAAAACCAGTCTGTGAAGCTGGGGTTTCAATGCACCATCACAAACGTGTCTCCCTGTATGACTAAAATAAAATACTGCGTCGACGGAGCACCAGGCTACAATTGCTGTGGCACACGGCCATCTTTCAGCTACCCTAACAGCGATCCTGTCGTCCTCTGCTCATCTTCTGTGTGGGTGGAGGTGATGAAGAGTTTATCTGCTACCCTAAAAAGGGGTCCATAGTCCATGACAAGTGTGCAACATACACCGTGTGTAACAAATCTTGGTGTGTTGCTCATTGAGATCGGTTTTCCCCCTAAATTATCCAATTTCAGCCAAAGACAAATGGCCTCACACGGTCACACATTCGACTCTTAGGCTGCAACTGAAGATCATTTTAATTAGTTAATTTAATTAGCCAGTTAATCATTCAGTCCGTACGACCACAAGTTATGAGGGCCCAAAGTGATGTCGGAAAAGGGGCTTGCCTTTTTTTGCTGAGAAGCATAGAAAATATGTATCTTATCATAGTGATGAAACAGAGAAAAGCAAGGAACCAGCATTTTATCAGCAAAAAAATAATAAAAATAGCAAATTATTTATAGAGATATAGGGACAGTAGATGGGTTAGTAGATCTGAACAGAGGACGAGGAAGGGAGAGCGTGTGTGCGCAGAGTCGGCGTCGGTGCGGAAGATACAGGGCGGTTAATAATGGGGGGGATGAGATTGTCTCCTAGCAACAGTGTCCCTCTTTCCAATTGTGTGACCCCTTGGGGGCCACACCGCTGTGGCATGTCAATCAGGCACCTGCAGCAGACGGCATAACACACCGGCATAACCAATGAGCATGACACGACCGACCATATCATCCGCTACACAGCGGCATTAAATGATCCACCAATAATGCGATCAGGGCTAATACCATCATTTGTTTCTTACCGATGCAGATATCGATTTTTTTCCCCCCGGCATGGCGTGATTATGTCATGACCTCATCCACTGTGGTCGTTTGCACATATAAAATCGGCCATTTTAAAATTACCATTGAATCAATATCTGCCATTTTCCCTACCGTCACTCGACTGACATGGATAAACAAGCACTTGTATTATGCGAGTGTTGTTTTGTTGAAAGAATGATTAAAATAATAATTCAGTCGGTCTGACATTTAGCAAGAAGAGGCAACTAGAAGCTCTACATTTCACCGTTTACTGCATTTCCCCCCGACAATATTATTGATTAAGGGCACACAATGTGTGTGTGTGTGTGTGTGTGTGTGTGTGTGTGTGTGTGTGTGTGTGTGTGTGTGTGTGTGTGTGTGTGTGTGTGTGTGTGTGTGTGTGTGTGTGTGTGTGTGTGTGTGTGTGTGTGTGTGTGTGTGTGTGTGTCCGTCCTCACTGCTTCAGGGACATTTCTGGCAGTAAAGCGAGGTAGGAAGACATGCTCCATCTCTCAGGGTGGATCTCTGTCCCTCCCGTTTGCTGGCATCCTTGAGAACATGCCAGACACATGAGAAAGAGGAGCATAACAATGATGGATCCCTTGTGTTGTGGGGAAACACAAAAAAAGATTACATCTTCTGGGGGGGGGGGGGCACCATATATTTTCAGCCACCAAGTTCGACTGCCAAAGGCGGTGGCCAAGTGCCGTTGATACCAACAGAACTTCTGGGTGGGAGAGACGGCCCAGAGCCCAACTGAAAGGGCCAGAGTTACGCCTCGTTTCCGTTTTTGTTTTTTTATGATGGAAATATTTCACAGAGGAGAAACTGATTTGTGGTACAGGCAACGCTTTCAGAAGGGCATTTGTGTTTCCGCAGTGGCCAGTCTACACAGTGGTTGATTTCAACCCTTTTGAACCGGATACTTTTTTTTAAATTGTTTGACTAGCGCCGGCCCAGTTTGCGCTCGCTATTAAAAGCTAATTACAGCTAACAGAGCCCCGCCTCCAGCGACGTGATTGGTCGTAACCAATATGAAGCGAAAGAAAGTGAAACGCCCCGTTTAGCCAGATTTGAGCTTGTCTGCCATCACACTTTAAACTAGAGTCAGATTTGTGAAACTACGATACGATACCAATACTAGTATTGAAACTAGGAATGCACCGATTGTGAAATTCTGGGCCGATACCAACGTTTAAAATAATAACTGAGCCGATAGCGGATAGTGATACAGATGTTTTTCATGGTTTGTTGTATTTTTATTTGTAGATACCTTCCACTCAATGTTCATTAAATACGCAGGACGTAGAGCGCTAAAGTACGTGGTGTACGTAATAAGAAAAATATCTAATAGTACTTATATACAGTATGTATATATCATTATTATAATAATACACTGTGAAAGTGTAGCAAATGTTGCTGATGCTGTGATTGCTGTGGCTTAAACTCTTGACGTGTGTGTGTTTAGCCTGACGGATGTTTACAGGGCCATGAGGACCAATCAGCGGCGGACGACGACAGAGTGGAGGAGAGCTCGGTTTAGTGGCAGCATCGACATATAAATTACTTCATTGCCGCGGCTAGCTTAGCCTGTCCTCCCCGAACGGTTCTCCCATCTCTCCCGTCGCCATCCACAAATCAAAGCTCCAAAGACCCCATTTTAGTCATGACTGCTATCCTTGAATAGTTTATGTTTGACAAGCTTTTTTTTATGTCCACGCGGTGTGAAGTTATGACGCCATTTCATCTCAGAGCTAAGGGACAGCGCAAAAGATATAAGGATAGCAGGTTTAGTATTCAAAACAGACAGTGGCAGCATGTATATTATAAAACAGTAAAGACTTTATTTTACCCTAGAATATGTATTAGTAACCCATATTATCATTGGCCCAATTGGAATCAATTGTGGCATATTAGCTTGTCCGAATGGTGCTACACACATTTTTGGACTGCCAAAGCGGCATTGTTCTGATCCTGCACTAGCATGTTGTAATCGTGTGAACTACTGACAGAGCTCTGTAGGGACTCATGGGATGCATGCCATGAGATTATGGCTCATAAATATAGGCTAAAATAGACAGCGTGACAGCGTGACAGTCCTCTCCGGATCACAAAGGCTGCATTGCAGGGAGTCTAGGCTGTTTTTTTTAGCTTAACCGCTTATTTTCCACATCCAGAACAAAACACTTACAGCAACTGTATGTGTTACATACATATATATATTTGGGTATATCTTTTGTATTATAGTGGAACAAAAAAAAAAAAGTGTTCCAGCAAAGAACCTGAACATTACTTTTAGGCTGGCACTTGCAGTTACTCAGTGTATTGTATTTCTCTCAGCGAGTAGGGAACTGGTCACCCCAAGCACTAGAAATAAGCCTACTTATCCGGAAAATAACTCCCAAGCACAAGTAGTAAACAATGGGTCACGTGGGTTTTAAAAAGCCTCTTTCAGTGCACTTCTATTAACCTTGGAAATATATATTCCCAATAGATTCCGCCACCAATGAATCAACGCCCCAAATGCAATTGGTTTTACTTAAAAACATATATTATAGGTGCTATAAGAACAGTTTCTACCGTAGACCCTTGAGATAATTGAACACCGTCAACCACTGACTCTTCTGTGTAACTACAATGCTGTTTTGCATCAATACTAAAATGACATGTAGTTACAACTAGTTACATGTTTACATCCCACTTCACCTTTGTACGTGTTTTCTACATTGCACTACAGTACATAGGGCCACTGCAATATGTCTATATATACAATTTAAGTCATACTTGACTATTTTAAAATCAGTTTTATTTATTTTATATTTAGTTTGGTTTAGTTTTTAAATCATTTAAATTGTTCAATTGCTATTGTGAGTTGAAATTGCTACACCATTTCGCTGTACAATGACAATAAAGGCATTCTTATTCTCCCTCCTGCACCGTACAAATAGACTGATGCTTGCTATGGCTGGTGAGGCTGCAAACCTGTGGGTCATTGCTCATCAAGGCCCACAGGTTAAAGCAGCCTCCACCACACACACACACTCAAGGAGAAGAGCTCTAGCATGGACCATCTGCTCTGTTCACCATTATTCAAACTCTTGCAATAAACCGGATTCCTCATCAACATGTGTCCTTGCCTTTGGGAGGAGCCCGCGAGTAGCCATTTTAATGGCTGGTGGCAGCGTCGTCTGCTACAGTTACTATCTAAAAACCCGACCAATCTGTGCACATACCAGGTAACAGGTGGCTTTTTTTCCCCTCCCTTGTACCGCATACAATGTCCCCCACATTTCGATTGGCTCTAGCTTCCGTTTGCAGATACTTATAATAATGCGTCCCTTGCGCTGCCAAACCGCGAGTGTCTCGGTATTAAACATTCACTATCAAATTGTCCCAGTTTCCGCTGCATGTTGCGATGTACTCGCCCCCCCGCCGGTCAACAAGAAAAAAGGTGTGAAGGAACAAGCTGGGCAGTCTGCCACCGTTGTTCTATTGTCGGGGGGGGGGGGGGGGGCTAGGTCTTGGCAAGAGAATACGTCTGTAGGGGGGGGGGGGGGAACGCAGCAGAGATGGCTGATACTGTTTACATTACAGTTGGTAACCTAAATATAAAAATAAAATATAAAAACACGGATGAAGGATGAAAAACACCCAACCCTGCCAAAGTGTTGTTCCGGATAATTGTGCCGTGATGTGAAGTGACGAAACGCATTAATTCAGACACCAACGCCGGGCCAAAGCATGTGACGATGACTCATTAGTGTTCTACTTTTACCTTATTTTAAAAGAACACACTAGATCAACGTTTAGCTGCATAGCCCTTCCACCCACATCTCCATCTCCCGAGCCGGACACAAGCATGCTGCGGAGACTTCAGGTCTTTCAGCGTCAGAGGTTTTTTGATTGACTTATCCCACCCAGCCGACCTCCAACACGTGATGTCAGCAGCAGAAGCAATGTCACTTCTTTGCCCCACCCTCTTCTCTTCCCTCCTCTCCTTCCCCCACCCCCCCCCCATCACAGCTCCTCCCCCTCCAACATTCCCCTTCTGTCCCATTCCGTCTGCTCGTCTGTGTCGTTCATTGTGACCAAGGGGGAGGCGGGGTCTGCACCATAACTGCCTGCGAGCATCGTGCCTGTGAGTGCCTCGTGGGACCCCTCCCCAAAACCATGTCCACCACAAACCTCCTGTCCACCTGCAGGTCTCGGTCCCACAAGGGTTACACCGCCACAGGAAAGACTGGCAAAGGCTACACAAAGTCACACACCGTTGAAACGACATCACAAATCTAATGTTTATACTAAGATCTGTGTCTTTCAAGACTTTGTTAACAAAAGCTCTCTATAGCTTTCTATGAATATAAGATGGACATCCATGGATTTGTGCCAAGTTTCTCCTTAACTCTTTGTTCCGAGTTTGTTCCTCACTTGTTTCACGCTTCACGCATACGTCCTCTGGTTATAACATTATGGGAACCGTATTAAGAAAATGCTAACTAATGTGAGGATAATACTACAGTGACTACAGTAGGCCCAGTCAATATTAGACATCAAACTGTACAGTTTGATGTCTTCTTGTATGTGTAATGAGGAGGCTAGCTAGCAAGATAACTCAAGAAGTTGAATGTATGGAATACTTTTGGGGCCAAAGGAACAATTGATTAGACTTTGGCACAGATGTGGATCTAACTCCGGCTCCTGGGGACATTTTGGCGTGGCGGAGGTACGCGCTCCACTGAGAGCTCCCTAGTTCAAACTGTTTCAGTAGGTGGAGACTGACTGAAATTGGGGGTTTGTTACACCTTTTATCTCTTAGTTCTGAGTTTGTTCTTAACGAGCGCTCTAAAAGGGCGAAAAGCCCAAGTGTGTCGAAACATTTCCATGCCCATGCTTTTTTTCCAGCATGATGAAGTGATTTCCCCTGCTCTGATAACACACCACCTGAAATTAATCAGCTCTTGTCATCAGTAAGTCGGATAAGCGGGCAGAGGAGAGGATCTGTTTTGTTCTGATTTGGGTGCCGACCTCTGATTCTGATCCGATTTGGCTGCTGACCTCCGATTCCAATCTGACCAGAACTTGCTTGTAGGCACCACAATGATTATTACGGTAGCCCCATCAATAAATTAATGAACTAAAACAAAGTCTCTACTGGAACTCTACACATCCACATCAACAAAGCCAGGTTTGGGACGTTCTCATACCAATTGAACTTCAATCTCGACTGAAATGATCTCGTATAGGAACAGTAGAAGGAATAATTGTACTCAGTCATCCGTTTACATCACCACTGCTCCTCATACTAGGATGGGCTAAATGCAGAGAAACTACTTTCACTGTGTGTGCACATGACCAATAAAGAGGATTCAATCCTCCAGATTTAGATTTTGATTTTGATTAGCTAGATAGGTTTGCTAGCCCTTAATGCTGCAAGGCCCCAGCAATGGCTATAATGAAAGACAAACATGTCAGTCACATCATAGGAGAATCAAAACAACTTGATATGCAAGCTATACGCATTGGTTTATTGGAGTTATTAATTGTTCATCCTCTAGTGTGCACCACTTATGGGGACAACACCATTGCCATTCCTCCTGCTCAGATCGTTTTGGCATTTGCAGGCATCACAGCTTGTCTGATGACAACACTCTCCAAATGTTTTGTTTTTTTCGAGTTTTGCGTGTGAAAGAGCAATCCACTTATTACTTCAGCTGTGTCGCTTATTAAAGCTGCATACTAGAAGTCCCCTACACCTACTGTTAGCAATTCCACCTACTCTCACCGCCCCCCCTAAGGGTGCTTTCGAGACCACAAAATAAATCCAACAACCAGCATCCCACACAAACACCCTCCAACCGGAGACCTGGCTGAGTCATGTCCAATTCCACCCGCCAGAAGTCTATTAGGGCAGACCAGGCGGTTTTTTTGCCAACATTTGCAGAGGCAATTGTGTTTTCGACGTCGACTACCGACGCTGCAGTCCTCGAACGCAGACATACTCTGGACACTTTTTAAAGTGTGTGTTGGTGTGACCTCAAGGGGAAGCTTTAATGGAACTGTTGGGGGGTGCAGGTGGCAGTGAGAGGCAGTGGGTGACTTTACCAGTGGGTTTTCAGTCAAAAAAAAATTTTAAAAAGCAGGTCCCGCGAAAGCAGACATGACGGAGGACTGAAAGGAACAGAAAGGTTGGACCTGGCCACTGCCATGTCCCCAACAGGAGGAAAAGGGTATCACTGTATATTATATATGCAGGCCTGCCTATGTAACCGTGAGTGTCCCGCACGGGTCTCAAACTCATGGTTCCCATGAGCAACCAATAAGGCTCTAGCTTCATCGCTAGAACGTCTTTTAGGTGTCGGGGAGTGAGGTGTAATTCACTACTTTTGCCCGTTACACCTACACATTTTATAAAATCAATGACATCCCTCTTTGGTACGGAATTATATTTTCATGGAATACAGATATGTAAAGATATATATATAATCCTGCACATAGGCCTGTTAAATACATTTAACTACAGCTAAATATTGTTGTCCAATGATTCGGTTCTCGTCTCCGGATTGTTTGGAAACATGGCTTTGGGCCTTTCAGTGCAGTTCATACCGCAGTGATTATTGACATGTTCTTCGGGTTTTGGTAGTTATTTTTATAGGTCCTGCACATTCAGCCGTCCTACGCATTTCAGGCGCGTCTCACAACTTCACAGCTTCTCGGTTTCTAGCCCACTGCCCCCGCTCCTTCCTCCTCCTCCTCCTCCTCGCTAAAACATAGCGGCAGCTCAAGTCTCGCATCCCGTTTTCGCGTTTCTGACGCCGAAAGGTTCGCACGCTGAGCTGGCGCACCACGCTGAGCGAAGAGCGCAAAAAAAAAACCACGTGTTCGAAATGACAAACGTCTTTAAAGCAAGTTAATTGGCCGCACAGAGCGGGCATGGTACGTGATCGTCTTTTTGTTCCTCCCCTTGTCTCCTCTCTCTCTCTCTCTCTTCTCTTCCCACCCCCCACTTCTTTGCTGTACAGGGTGGTTAGGTGGTAAATGGGACTCGACAGGCAGACAGAGGGAGCTCAGATTGTAAGAGGTGTCTGTGTGTGAGGGGTTTTTCTTCAGTATGCGGGCCAAGGGGATCGTGAGAGACGGGTGGGGGGTAGTGTGATGAGGAGGAGGAGGGGGGGGGGGGGGGGAGCACAGGGAGATAGAGAAAACATTTAAATAACAAGGCCCAATGGAATTCATCAGATGCCCTGTAGGCCTATCCCTATAGAGGGGAGTTCAACCTCTACATAAGAGGTAAGGTAAGCTACTTTGGTTTAGAATCAGAATCAGAGTTTGTCATTGCGCAACCCTAACCCAAAATTGTGTAGCAATCCTCACGGTCACTCTTACTACACACACAAGCAATTGAAAAATATAAATTATTTAAAAACAGAATTAACAGATTTGAAATTGCCAAATTAGTCAGATTTGTATAGATATATTGCAGTGGCCTTACAGATCCGATTTTAAACGACCAAACTTGAGAACCACCACACACTTTTTTTAGCCATCCTCTTCCAACACAGATGGATCCCAGAGCCTGAAGCTTGTGGTGCAGCAACAGAACACGGAGGAGGAGCAAGCCTGACAGACAGACAGAGACAGACAGACAGACACGTGTGTAAAGCTGGAGTCTTCTGTTCGTGTAGCAGCCTTATCCCATCTGGCTCAAGGCAGTTTTGTACAAGCAAACTTTTAGACCCTAATGGGCACGATTTTACACTCCCATTTTCTTAAGTCAACAAGAAATATCTCAACGCTTCATAGGCGAGAGATTTTTGTTGAGTCGGCAATGGACTGCAGTTCAAAAAGCTTCTGTGCAGGTCCTACCTTTCATGTTCCCTTTACCTTCCCCTTGGTGATGGGGTAGCAAAGTATAAGAAGAAAGGACTCACACTTGAAAGAAAGTTGTAATGAGTTCATTCATCCCACTTTGCATAGATCATTTTGATGAAACATGACACTATTCTTGTTTATAGATCAGGGATTATAGCTGAGGAGAGTCATATGCAAACCCAAAAATTAACAATGCCATCCATCCGTCCATCCACCCATTGTCTACCGCTTATCCCGGTCCGGTCGTGGACCTGACCAAATCATTGCATTGATGAACAAGGCTTTGTGTTTAAAACAAAATACAAACCTAAATCCAGTATTATACATTCAATTTGCGCCCACCGTCATATCGCTCCCGTTTCACTTTGCTGCATCTTATGTACATGCCAGCATTGTGCTGTATTTGCGGATGCAAAGAGAGGAAAAAGAGGCAGACGTGGAGAGATGAAAGTGTGATGCTGCATGAAAGGAAGCTATAAACCACAGAGGCCTGAATGTCGACGGACGACGGATGAATGAGAGACGCAAAGGAAACAGAGAAACAGAGAGTGTTGGAGCGCGCAAACATGTACCCAAAAGAAAACCTGGATTCCAAAAGCGTGCCGTGTGTCCTATATATCCATACCGCCACCACCCTGGAGTAATTGGGGCCATGGTCAGGATGGAGAGCAAACAAAACCAATGAAATCAATAGTGTGTTACAAGCCTACTACTACTACTACTACTACACTGTGCCCCTCCTGTCCTGTCTCAAACTCAAGCTCATGGATAAATAGATCGAGTCACTCACCCAAATGTGCTGATTAGAGTCATTTGCCAATTCCATGCAACAACAACAACAACAACAACAACAAAAAAGCCCCATATTCTCATAGAGTTCTCATAGAGTTTGAGCTATGCGGACACATTTCCACAGTAATCCTAGTAGTAGGAGGGAGTGCACCCCCACACACATCAAACTACACACCTTCCTCTTCCCGCCCTCCCCACCACTGTCCAGACGGTCAATACTGGCTCACTGCTGCTCGCTCTCCTGAACTGCAGCTGCAGGCCTGAGGGCTCATGGAACCCGAGGAGCGCTCGATAGCGTCACATGGATCCACATCCCCGCTGAACCCGTGTTCCCCTCGGAGCCGCTCTCCGCTGTGGCCGGGCGCCATTTGAGAGGGTCGACGCGGCCCGATCGGCGTCGACACTGCGCACAGCGCAGATGCCGCCGACCGCTGGCACGGGTCTGTGGCTATATTGTCCCGTGCGACGCCAACAATGGAGCAATGTGTGCGTGGATGGGCCTCACCGCAGGAGCTATGGACCGAATTAATGGACTCGATATCCCAATGGTCGGTTACAAGGCCGGCGTTGGCACCGTCACAGTGCAAAGGCACCACAGCGGCAGACGCAGGTTCACTATGCCTGTGCCACAATCACATGCATGGTTGGTTAGCAAATAGCGAAACATTTAAAGCACTGTGACCGGTGTAACAATCAGTTGAAGAAAAACAATTACACTACATCTGTTTATTTTTTTAATCCAACAGGGGGGGCTTTGCAATTCCACCACATAGCACACTTCCTGCTACGGCATTGCTTGCAATTCATGGGATTTAATATCTATAGTGTGGCGCAGAAGACCCAGAACACGGTTCAACCTGCCCAATCAAAAGGTTAAACTCCCGACCCGCGCCCGCATGGCGCACAGGTCGGGGCAGCAGTAGCTCAGTCTGTTAGGACTCAGCACTGCCGAGGTGCCCCTTGAGCAAGGCACACAGCTCCCCGGCCGCTGTATATACAAACGCTGCCCACTGCTGCTAACACTAGGATGGGTCAAATGCAGAGACACAAATTTCACTGTGTGTGTGTGTAGTACATGTATGTGACTAATAAAGAGGATTCAATCCTCCAGATTTAGATAACAATCTGTCAATCCCAGTGACCCCTTTACATGTCGTGAGAGCTTCTGCGCACACGCCGCTCATGACCAGAGCATATGCGACAGATACGGCGGGATCCAGAGTCAACGTGGCCATCTGTATATATACATGTTGAGCCCACATGTGTTGGTGGACCGCACCAGCTGACACGTCATCCACCCCGCCCCGGAGCCAAGCTTCCGCCGCTACGATCGAATGACGACCGAGGCTTGGCGACTATGCGAGACATGTGTTCTGGACAGCGGCCTTAATAATAAAATAGACCCGGGCTGTGGGCCCAACCTGCCATCGCATCTGCCCAGCACTCGTGCATTAGCAAAGACCTGGCTATTAAAACATGAGCCCCAATACACAATTGTATTGATTACAACCGCATAAATTCAATTCATAAAACGAGTTCACACACCGAGCCCTTTAAAAAAAAGAAAAAAAGTATTTTATATAGTCCAACCATTACATTAGTCATTTAGCAGACGCTTTTGCCCAAAGCGACTTACAATAGTTAATAATTAACCAGTAGTCATTCCAAATAGTAACATATATGTATAAGGGTTACAATGATTGCATTACCCTTGACATGGTTTTGATGTAGGTTATGGATGTGGAGGAATCCGTATGATATGGTAACGCCTCAGACTACAAAATCGAATAAAAGTGGTGCTTTTGGCAGGGGGAAATACCCGTTTTCACTGTAAGCCATGCTGTTGCAAGAAAGCTAGTCATGGCTTAAGATTTCGGACGGCTGAAGAAGGCATTCCACCACCATGTTTGGCACAAGTTGAACGAGTTAAACGTCTTTCAAGAAATGCATGACTAGAACGAGCAGGTCAGGGAGTTTCACAGTCAGACTTCCAGGCATGCTGGTGTCATACAGGCCAACCACTTTACAAAAGACCATAGATACACACAGACATACGTATATGTTCAGCCAGGATCCTGGTTAACCTGGCTATAAAAGGGACATTGAGTTTCACTGTGCTAAATGATATACAAATATATTATATTTTGTATAGAAACCAGTCACTGCATGACATGATACCCTTATTAATACACAATATTGGATGCACAGTGAATAGTTTGACAGAATGTGCATAATGCTGCGTGTGTGTGTGCGTGTGTATGTGCGTGTTTGTTCTAAATGGTTTACATACGTTCGAGTGACCGCCCGAGCAAAGCAAATTTAATCTACATCAATTATTAACCTCCTCAGTTTGCTTGCCACCAGGGAGGAAGTGTATCTATACCACCAGGTATAGCCACACGCAAGAAGATACAGCACGGGGGGAGAAAACGTGTAGATCGGCCTATACCTTGTATCACTGTAAAGCCGGTATAGTTTGAGTGAGTGAGTGAGTGATTGGCAGGCAGTGCAGGCAGACTAGGCTTTTTTTTCTTCTTCCGAAGGGCTGCGGTCGCGTACCCGCTGCCGGCGTGAGCGCGCACCATCAGTGTAAGAGGGATGCTGAGGGATGCTGAGGGATGCTGAGGGATGCTGAGGGACGCTGAGGGACGCTGAGGGACGCTGAGGGACGCTGAGGGACGCTGAGGGATGCTGAGGGACGCTGAGGGACGCTGAGGGACGCTGAGGGGATGCTGAGGGACGCTGAGGGATACTGCGTGAGAGAGAGAGAGAGATACCCGAGGAACCGAGAGGCAGCCACGCGTTTGACTCTTACTAATAAAACGCTGTCCTCCGAAACAGGAAAGGATTCGGGACCCTGCAGCCGGACAGGTGCACATCACCACCGGGCGCAGCAGCAACAGCACCCAGAGAACCCACGCACTAGTGCCTCCTCCATCCCATCTCTAACCACCTTGATGCATGGTCCTTTAATTAAAACATGTCTTCGTTTAAAAAAAAAATGGGGAGCAGTTTAACGGAACAACGATGGGCTAAGGTCTCTGAGCTCACCCTCCCATGAAGCTGGGATGTAGCCGTGAATAAAACCGTGCACACACACACACACACACACACACACACACACACACACACACACACACCACACACACTAACACACACCCACACACACTAACACACACCCACACACACTAACACACACAAAAAAGCACATATAGGTTGGGATCATTACCTTTCGGACATTTTCCCCGAGGTTCTTTGTTAGTATCCGTATATAGTAGTAATAATAATAATCCCCCGGACGTGATCCATGCTGCCGAAATCGTGGTGGTCGTCGCCGCCGCAGTCAACGCACGCAGCAGACACTCCTCCTCCTCCTCCTCCTCCAGCTCCTCCTCCTCCTCCTCTGCTGATACTCCTCCTCCTCCTCCCGCGTCGCAGATATGGCTATGCGCGGTCCCGGTCGACCGCCCCTACAGCCGTCGCCGCCGCCGCCGCCGCCACCTCGTGCACGCGCAAAAAACGTTCCGTCACCCTCCTGACGTCACTCCGTCTGCGGACGTGATTACGACGATGTCTTCGGTGTTTGATGGTCGTTTCACTGGCGGCGTGTCACGCTTTCAACGGCACTGCGTGGAAATAAGAGATTATTATTTTGAATTATTATTATTATTATTATTATTATTATTATTATTATTATTATTATTTTAAATCAGCCCCCCCTTCACCTTGCGGTGATAAATCAAATATTGGCCACACCCTTTCTTTATTTTTTACTTTTTATTTATCAAAATTAGGGCTGGTTGTGTGATTATTATCCCATTAACAGTTTAGGGTTTCGTTTTGCGTTTTACCACACACACACACACACACACACACACACACACACACACACACACACACACACATATATATATATATATATATATATATATATATATATATATATAATAAAATGCATGCTTGATAATTGATACTTTCAACACATATATGCATACCTGGCTGTGGCACCTGCTGCTTGCTGCTGGGCCGTGTTGTTATAATTATTATACTAGTTGGAATGGTGCGCCCTCGTGTGGAGACACACACACACTGCATGCAATTATTATTTTTAGTTGGCCACAAAATAGGCCTACGACTCAACATGTTGATGTAGGCAGGGTGCGAACTGGAGGGGAGCAGGGGGAGCTATAGCTCCCCTAGTGGTGACATGAGCTCCCCTGGGAACATGGTTTGTGAAATTTGGGGGGAGCTCTCTAAAATACTGATATGATGACCAAATAAATTCCATTTTGGGCATGTTTTTTTTTTTCAAAGGTGTAAAATAAGTGAAATAAAATTATATTTAGAGTTTATGATTCATGAAAAAAGTGTCGCCTGCTTGCACGCTGCCCGCAGCTCCACCCAAGCAGGCGACACGAGAGAAGGGCTATGTATCGTTGTGTTGTGTGTGTGGCGTCGCGTCTCTCCAGGCAGTGAGAGGGTTGTGTTGTGCTATAGCTGTATTATTAATATTAATATTGTTCATGGTTGGTGCCGCTGGCTGCTCTTATCGCGTGTGTTCGGCTCTGTGTAGGCTACAGCCATAATAGGCTATAGCCCATGTGAAACAATGTAGCCTGTTTTTGAGTCATTTTAAGTTGATTTAATTAAACAGTCAAACGTTACATTGGTGGTTAGTGGATTATTTATTATCAAGTTGATTGAAGTTTGCGTAGCCCATACATGCTCGGGAAATCTGTTGACATGACCATGATCCATCGGGACGTTTCATGTAAATGTAGACCTGTGGCAACAGATTTTCTCTTTATAATAGGCCTATGTCTGTGCTGTTGCTATTAATGCAGCATTTCCCCCCCCCCCCCCCCCCCGCAAAAAAAAATCCCGGCTCCCCCGGAGACCGTGGTATAGTTCGCACACTGGATGTAGGTGATGTACGACTGCGACGTAGAGTTATTGATGATGATACAGATACACGTTGACCGACACCTGGTTTCACCCTTTCTCTACTCAAGTAGTTCGCGTGTGCAGGGGCGTTTCTAGGGTTTATGGGGGCCCTAGGCAAAATCATCATATTTTGTTTTTAGGGGGGGGGGGGGGGAGGGGCCTTCGAATTTAAAGAGCGCAGTTTAAAAAATGTCCAAGGGGGGGGGAATCGACATCATGAAGTCCAACGGGGGGTGTAATCGAACATCGTGTAGTCCCCACGGCCGGGTGGGGGTGTGTCTTAGCGAACATCGTTAAGCGGGGGGGGGGGCTATATAATGTATCGTCCTCGGGGCCCCAGGCAATTGCCTACTTTGCCAACACTGTTGCAACGCCCCTGCGCGTGTGTGATCCTGATTAAAAGTGATGCTCAGGTCTCACCTGTGTGTCCAGTCCACGTGGTGGTTACCTGATTGGTCTCAGCTGTAAGTGGATAAGACCGTGACGTCACACCCGGAGAGGAGTTCGTTAGTTCACCACCTGTAGGAGAAGATGGACGGGGCTGGAGGAGGACTAGAGGATCTGGAGCTCAGGGAGGCGCAGCGGGAGTACTTGGACTTTCTCGATGATGACGTAGGGTTAAAACGAAAAAGTTTAAAACACTTTTAACTTGTGAAATGTGTGTGTATGTGTCCACAATTAAGTCGAATGTATGAATTTTATAGCCATGGCGTGTTTTTTTTTTTGTCGTCTTCTTCTCCTATTCATTTTTCAGCAAGACCAAGGTGTTTACCACGAGAAGGTCAGGAATATGGTGTCTGAAAACGGATGTCGACTCATTGTGAACGTCAACGATTTGCGAAGGAGGAACGAAAAGAGAGCGAAGGCGTGAGTCGTGGGGCTAAAAAAAAAAAAAAACGTCAAACTCTTAATGCATGGTAGGCCTGCAACTGTCTTTAAAACGGAACATAGTCAAGTCTTCTGCAAGCCTATTGGGTTTATTCTGTAATTACATTTACCACCAGTAGGGCCTACACACAACATGGCACCAGCTGCATGTTGAGATCAATTGCTGTAGCTTAAAAATACATGCATTATGGGTAGGGTAGTTTCCTCTTCTTTTTTTCATTGCAGATATGTGATCCTGGATCTCTTGTTTTTGTGTTTCCCTTTTTGGCAGTTTGATGAAGGACTCTTTCGGGGAACTGGTTGCCTTCCAGAAGGCCCTGAAGGACCTGGTGGCCTCCATTGACGCTACCTTCGCCAAGCAGTTTGAGGAGTTCCACGTGGGTTTCGAGGGCAGCTTCGGGACCAACCACGTCAGCCCCAGGACCCTCACGGCCCGTCACCTTGGCAACCTGGTGTGCGTGGAAGGCATCGTCACCAAGTGTAGGTCGACCCTTTGTAAAGAACCACGCCCTTTTGACAACGTCATACGATGCTTGATGAAAATGGTTGCCTAGCTGTAGAATACTAGTTTCTACCTGTACACAAGTCCTGAGACCTGTAACAGGGGGATGTAATATAATGTATAAATGGGATTTAACTTAGCGAAGTCATTAATTGTACTGTTACTTTTACAATTTACTGACCTGGGGAAACTAGGGATGTTTTTGTTTTTATGTGCTTGTGTGAGTTGTATCTTGTTTGTAGGTGTATTGAATGGAACTATTTTAGCACCAATTGTTCCAGCCTTTCCCTACATTTTTTTTTTTTCCTCTCACCCCCCTCTCCTTTAAGGTTCTCTTGTGAGGCCAAAGATCATGCGCAGTGTGCACTACTGCCCTGCTACCAAGAAGACCTTGGAGCGCAAGTACACAGACCTCACCTCCCTGGATGCCTTCCCCTCCAGCGCCGTCTATCCTACCACGGTTGGTAGCAGAGTATTGCCATTTGGTACCTAATGTATATTATAATTCCCCCCCCCAAGCTAAAGTTAGCAGTCTGTTCATCTCACTTTATAATGTTATTTGTAGCAAAATTGATCCTCAGGAGGATGGCTGGCATCTCCCTAAGGGATAGGCTGAAAAGCTCAGTCACTCTTTGAGAGACTCAGAGTAGAGCCGCTGCTCCTTCGCATAGAAAGGAGCCAGTTGAGGTGGTTCGGGCATCTAGTAAGGATGCTTCCAGGTCACCTCCAGAGGAATGTTTTCCAGGCACGTCCAGCTTGGAGGAGATCACGGGGCAGACCAAGGTACAGGTGGGGTGATTACATCTCCACGCTGGCCTGGGAACGCCTTGGGATCCCCCAGTCAGAGCTGGTTGTTACCAGGGAGAGGGAAGTTTGGAGTCTCCTGCTGTAGCTGCTACCCCCCGTGACCCAACCTGGATAAGCGGTAGACGATGGATGGATGGAAAATGGGATTGTCAAGCAGACTGATTGACCAAGCTGAATAAAAAAAAAACAGGCACCCTCTAGTGGACTGAAAAAGCTATTTATTTATAACAAAGTAGTGCAATACTATCCTGTATGGATATATTTCCTAGTTGGTACTACTGTGTTGACGACTACTACAGCAGTTCCTGACCACGACGTGTTAATCTTTAGCCCACCTTCATTGTTGAAGAAGTTGGTGGTTATGTTTTTTTTTGTGTAAATTGCTCTAGAGTGTTGTAGGCTCAGCTTTGTTGTATTTTCCACTAACTGACCCTAGCTACACTATTGATCATGATTGGTAGTTCTGGTTTGAACCACCAATCATGATACCATCACCACCTCTGTAAACTACTCTTCGATTCCAAGCGGCTCTTGTTTCTGATTGGCTGTGGTGTGTCGTCCGTCTCCCAGGACGAGGAGAACAACCCCCTGGAGACGGAGTACGGTCTCTGCGCCTACCGGGACCACCAGACCCTGACCATCCAGGAGATGCCCGAGAAGGCTCCCGCCGGCCAGCTGCCTCGCTCGGTGGACGTCATCGCGGACGGCGACCTGGTGGACCGGGCCAAACCCGGGGACCGCGTCCAGCTGGTGGGCGTGTACCGCTGTCTGCCCGCCAAGCAGGGTGGCTTCACGTCGGGCACATTCAGGTGTGTGTGTGTGGGGAGTGGTGGGGGTGGGGGTGGTGGGGCATTTGGTGTGAGTGCCAAAAAAAATAAAGAATATCTCTGGCAGTAGTGCTTTCTCTTTTGCCATCAATGCGTGTTGCGTCAGTACGGCGGTTTGTGGAATAATGATAACAAAAACAATATGAATCGTCCTAAACGCAAGTCTACGCTACAAAATTGTCTTCTCACAAAGACCAAAGTGCTACTTCTACAGTTTATGTTCACGGAGGGTCTGCGTGCCGCTCATGCTAAATGCTCATGGGCAGAATCGGCACCACGGTCATTTGTGCAAATTATATTTGGTAAGGGATGTTGCAGTGAAGCCAGAGAGGGGTGGTTGCACGATGGTTTGATCACACAGATCCCCCTATAGGCTTTATTTGACATGGTAAGGCAAGATTCCAGCTAAATGTCCCACACAGAGGCAGGCACAGTCAACCACAACATATATTCTCACAGAGCTCACTCTCTAATAACTGACGGATGGCTCTGGCATTTTGATTGGCAACAGATTGTGCTCAAATTGCGACTCTTAAATCTTGCCTAGATGATATGAGGACCTGGCAGGTATCCTAGCAGGTGGATAATGTGGGTTTTTCCGAGGAGCATTCCAGCTGCATGTCGAAGTGGCCTATTTGAGTTGCAGGTGGCTATAAAGAATGACCTTGTGGAAGGTGTAGTTTATGTGTCGGCTTGTAACGGATGGAAAGGGGGCTTTCGTTTGGGTATGGCTATTTGGATGAATGTAAGCCAGGTGGAAATCTAAAGATAGCTGGTTAATTGAGGGGTGTGTGGGTGAGTGTCATTGGTAATGAAGATGTATTATGGAGATCACGAGGCATTCAGTCCTGCAAGGGCCAACTTGGGAGTAGGAGGGTAGCTGGCGCCTGCATAGGGTTCTGTGAAGGGGATATTTCTTTGTCTTTTATAATGAAGCCAGTTTTGTTTTGTTTTTTTCCGCTCTCTCCGCAGGACCGTTCTTCTGATCAATCATGTCCAACTCATGAGTAAGGAAATCGTACCGAACTTCTCTGCTGACGATGTGAGCAAGATCAAGAAGTTCTGCAAAACCCACCCCAAAGTAAGTGTATACTTGGAACACTGGTCATATATAATGATAGTGTTCATTGTCCATTTGGTACAGATATTTTTGGCGGTTGTTATAATTGTCTTGGCAAACGTACACATGGCATTTTAGCCAGTGACCGTTTTACCATTTCCAAGTTGGAGAGTAAACACTATAGAAGTATTATAAAGGACACTAGAATGCAGTTAAGATTTTCCTTGATTTTTCAAACAAACGTGTGATGTTTGAAACACCAGCTGGTCATCACGCATGATGACCAGCTGGTCTTCTGGTGTCAAAGACCTTACATGATAAATGCACAGTAATTAGTGAAATGATATATATAACTATACATGGCAGCTAGACGACAAACTGAAAATTGATAGCAAAACATTGAAGGCCTTTCAGGGTAGCATATGTTGGCGACGGTATAATTCAAGCCTCGTTTTTAAAACGCATGTTTCCTTGATTTTTATGACTTGTATTTCTGATGTGATAGGACGTGTTTGAGCACCTGGGGCGCTCTCTAGCCCCCAGTATCCACGGCCACGAATACATTAAGAAGGCCATCCTCTGCTTGTTGCTGGGCGGGAATGAGACCATCCTGGAAAATGGGTCCCGTATCCGTGGGGACATCAACATACTCTTGATAGGTTGGGCTGAATTTTTTTTTTTTTAATGTGTATTCAAAACATTTTAAGCGTTTAAATTACATTAAGGAATAGGCACCTAATATCGCCTATGCCAGTGACCCCCTTTGAAAAAAAATGTCAGCCAAGTACCCCCTGATCAGCGCAAAAACAATTTGGTAGGGGAAAAAAAATCTATCTAAAGAGGTCTAGTACAGCGCTGAACCATCAGTGTCTGATTTGTTAAAACAACAACCTTGTAACTGAGAAACACTTTAATGCTACATTTCAAATGTTTTAAATCCATCACAAAATTCATGGCAAACCAATTTTGACATCATGCAATAACACTAAGACGACATTAGTTGCATTGAACTGATCCTTTTAATAAGTAATTTAGTGAGAAACACAGGCTTGTGCTTCACTGAGGATCTTTGTCATTCTCGGTGACAGGGAGGCAACTGCAGTTATTAAACTTTTTTCCAGGCACAGTCTGTTTCTTTGCTTGTTTTTTTACCAATCAGTCATTGCGGAAAAGGAGGCCTCACATAAATATGTGGAACCAAATGGTAAAAGCAGCTCCAAAGCTTTCTTTCCCAGCTCAGGGTGCTCCTTCTTCACACACACCCAAAACTGTGTGAGAGTAGATGTGTCAAACTTCATCTGTAGGCCACGGTCAGATGACCCATCCAAGAGAGCTTTCTGCTATTTGCATCAGACAAGAGAAATGGGTTTCTCACCCAATCCAACTGAAGATTTCTCCTCCATGTCAGGGAAGTAAGAATGAAAACTAGCAATCAAGTTGGTCAAATGTCCTATGATTAACTTCACTGGAGCTATCTCCACATCCTCACTGGAAAGGAAAGCATCCACCTGAGGAAAGCAGGTGAATTCCCCCTCTGCACATGCCCTTTTCCACAGCTCTACTTTCTTCAGAAAACCGCCCACCTTGTCATACAGGTTCAGAATGTTGGTGTCCTTGCCCTGCAGACGCACATTCAGTTTGTTAAGTTTGCTGAATATATCTGCCAGATAGCTAAGCTTTGCAAGCCAGTCTGTGTCCTCAAACAAGATGGCATGGGGAGATCCGTGCTCTGACAGAAAGGTGTGCACTTCAGATCGTAATTCCAACCGCCTGTTGAGTATTCTCCCTCGAGAGAGAGCCAGCGCACTTCTGTGTGTAATAGCAGTTGTGTGTGTTCCGCTCCCATGTTTTCACACAGGCGGCGAACAGTCGCGCATTAAGTGGCCTTGACTTAATAAAGTTGATTACTTTTACACTGTCGTTCAAAACATCATGCAACACGGGACTCATTTTCTTGGACGCCAGTGCTTCCCTGTGTATGACACAGTGAGCCCACTGCACTTCAGGGTTTTCATTTTGAATCCGCGCCATGAGCCCTTTCACGCGGCCTGTCATAGACGCAGCTGCATCAGTACAGACACTGGTGCAGGATTTCCAGTTCAGACCGTTTTCACCAAAAAACACATTAACAACATTAAAAATGTCCTTGTTGTTTTCCCCTCCAAACTCTTGCAGAAAAGTATGTGTTCGCGAATGTCGTCAGTATCACCGTATCTCACAAACGCAACAAGCTGTGCGTTTCC
This sequence comes from Muraenolepis orangiensis, assembly GCA_027704905.1. Lineage (NCBI taxonomy): Eukaryota > Metazoa > Chordata > Actinopteri > Gadiformes > Muraenolepididae > Muraenolepis > Muraenolepis orangiensis. The sequence goes on from CM051004.1 coordinate 18,585,187, forward strand.
ACTGACATCTGTCGATTCCTCAAGCTGGAGTGAAAAGGATTCGCCAAGTTTTCCCACAACCTGATCAACAATGTCTGTTCCCATGGTATCTATTCTGCGACAAACGGTGTCATTTGACAAAGGCACAGTTTTTAACTTATCCGCTGCGTTTTTGTCCAGCATAGTCTCGGCCAATACAACAGCGGCTGGAAGTAAAAGGTCTTCAGCTATGGTGAATGGCTTTTTGGCTTTAGCTATGAGCAAAGACACCGCATAAGACGCCTGGAGTGCTTTGGCTGATGTTGTGGAGACTTTTCGGATCGTTTTTTGAAAACGAAAATTTTCGTTTAAAAAAAAACTCTGGTGGCTTACCAACATGACATGGATGTTTTGTGCCGAGATGTCGTTTGAAGGTGCGCTGGCTTTATGGAACTGTTGGCTAATTTCTCCCTGCAAAAAAAGCACAGTGCCTTGGGGGGTTGCAGCTAGTTGAGGTAAATCCCATTAACCGTATTCATCCTGATACCGACGGTATTTTGTTGGCTCCGTTTTCGCTTTCTTTTTTACTTGGTGTTTTCAGCTGTATCGCTGCTACGTTTTTTCAACCACAAATCCATTTTCAAAATTGTCTTCCCGCTCACAATTGAACGTGATTGCGTAGCCTAACCTTATGTTGTTAGCACAATTTACGGCAGTAACGATTAAAAACTGAAATATTGAATATCGAATGTTTTTTACCAAATTTTTATTTACATTTTAATTTAATGTATTGTATCATTATTTTAGGAATTATGCACAACTTTTTTTAAATTAACATTTAAAAAAAATCTCATGTACCCCCTGCAGTACTCCAACGTACCCCTAGGGGTCCGCGTACCCCCATTTGAGAACCACTGGCCTATGCAATTAATTTGTGAAAGGGTTATTGTCAATTGAGCTACCTGGTTTTCATAATGAACTTAAACTTGGGACAGCAGTTGCCCTAAGTTAAAGCTGCACCTTATGCTCAATACTGATTCAATCCAAAGATATGCGTGACTGTACATTATACTCACTTTTTGCGTACCTTTGTTGCCGTGCAGGTGACCCCTCGGTGGCCAAGTCCCAGCTGCTGCGCTACGTTCTGTTCACGGCTCCCCGCGCCATCCCCACCACGGGGAGAGGCTCGACAGGCGTCGGTCTGACTGCCGCCGTGACCACCGACACAGAGACGGGTACCGTGGCGTTTCTCCCCCCCCCCCCCCAGTTCTCCTGTATAGTTTGTCTGTGTATACATTTACATTTAGGGCATTTGGCAGACGCTTTTATCCAAAGCGACTTACAAGGTGTACATTTGTTGAAGCAGACAATAGCATAACGCTGAGGTACGCAAACCTAAAAATAGAGCAGTTCACAAGCATTCATATTAACAAGATGAATAACACAATTTCGTACTACCAGGTCACCTGCTTAAGTAGCTGTGATAAGAGCGTGTTATCAACATTAAGGATATACACTTGCTAGAATATAAAACATGCTACGAGCTATTAATGTCAGGACTTAAGCAAGTTAGGGGTTCACAAAGGAGAAGGAGGGTTCATGGAGAGTCCAGGTGGACTCTGAACAGGTGGGTCTTGAGTCTCTTGCGGAAGCTGGCGAGGGACTCTGCCGTCCTGACATGAGTTCATTCCACCACTGTGGAGCCAGAGCCGTGAAGAGCTGGGTCTTGGAAGAGCGATGCTTGGTTGTCATCAGTGAAGGTCGAACAAGTCGCCTGGCAGAAGTTGAGCGGAGTGCTCTGGCTGGGATGTAGGGCTTGACCAACGCCTGGAGGTAGGCTGGGGCAGTTCCATTGACTGCCCTAAAGGTCAGCACCACAGTCTTGAACTTGATGCGAGCATTTACCGGAAGCCAGTGGAGATAGTGGAAGAGACGATGCGATGACTAAACATTTCTTGGGGCTGCTGACATGCGTTGTATAATATTGTAGATAGCTGAGTGACTTGGCCGAGGGCTGAACCTCACTGCCTTTCGCTCACCCAGGCGAGCGGCGGCTGGAGGCCGGCGCCATGGTGCTGGCCGACCGTGGCGTGGTGTGCATCGACGAGTTCGACAAGATGTCCGACATGGACCGGACGGCCATCCACGAGGTGATGGAGCAGGGCCGCGTCACCATCGCCAAGGCCGGCATCCAGGCGCGCCTCAACGCCCGCTGCTCCGTGCTGGCCGCCGCCAACCCCGTCTACGGGAAGGTAAGCTAAGTACGAGTGGGCCGGAGCCCATGTATTACGACCAATCACAACACCGATTTTTAAGATGGCTAGATACTTTCATTAATTTTCCCCGTGGGGGAAATTGGTTTGCAGCATTATTATAGGGCATTTCATCATGTGTCTCAGAAGTACACGTACTACATTCAAGATATTTATTTGCGATATGTAAAAAGTACAATGGAATGCTTACACCCCATTCCCTTCCGCAGTATGACATTTTTCAAAACACTATGCTATAAAATATAAAAATGCTGTACATAATAAAAATAACAATAAAAACAAAGTGACTGATGGATGATATGTATGTGTTGATGTATATACTTGGCATCTTGCAATACAGGTTAGTAGGAAATGTATGATGGGGGCCCCTCCTACTCGGACCAGCTGGACATCCTTTCTAACCAGTAGGGAGTGTTCCTACGTGCATGAGGGGAAAGTGCATGAGGCTAGTGCATTATCGGTTAAAAAAAACTAAACTTTATATGCCCCTGTCTTGTCGTCTTTCTTTCTCTCTCTCCCAGTACGACCAGTACAAGAGTCCCATGGACAACATCGGCCTGCAGGACTCTCTGCTGTCCCGCTTCGACCTGCTCTTCATCGTGCTGGACAACATGGACCCGGAGAGCGACAAGCAGATCTCGGAGCACGTGTTGCGCATGCACCGCTACCGCAACCCCGGGGAGCAGGAGGGGACTGGTGAGACCAGTACCGGCTTTGGCCCTCAGGGACGGGTGAGACCAGTAGAGACTTTGGCCCTCGGGGCCGGGTGAGACCAGTACAGACTTTGGCCCTCGGGGCCGGGTGAGACCAGTACAGACTTTGGCCCTCGGGGACGGGTGAGACCAGTACAGGCTTTGACCCTCGGGGATGGGTGAGACCAATACCGGCTTTGGCCCTCAGGGATGGGTGAGACCAGTACAGACTTTGGCCCTCGGACGGGTGAGACCAGTACAGACTTTGGCCCTCGGACGGGTGAGACCAGTACCGGCTTTGGCCCTCAGGGACGGGTGAGACCAGTACCGGCTTTGGCCCTCAGGGACGGGTGAGACCAGTACCGGCTTTGGCCCTCAGGGACAGGTGTGACCAGTACCGGCTTTGGCCCTCAGGGATGGGTGAGACCAGTACCGGCTTTGGCCCTCAGGGACGGGTGAGACCAGTACCGGCTTTGGCCCTTAGGGACGGGTGAGACCAATACCGGCTTTGGCCCTCGGGGACCCAAGAGACCGTTTCAGAGTGGGGTTTGATCCACTGCATGTTCGACAACTCAAAGGATCGCCCATTACACAGACTGAGGTCACACAGGCACAGACGGAGGTCACACCACATGTTTGAAAGGATTTGGCATGAGATGTTCTGTTGGTTATAAAGCAAAACTACATTCTGACATTTTAAGCCCCTTTGTCAATTGTAAAACATTTTAGTTGGGAGACCTTTAGTTGGGACACCTCCTCCCCACTGGGAGGAGGTGTGAAATGGTCTGCTACACAACTGAATACTGCAATAGGAAGGGTGGAGTTGTTGTCAAGAAGAGCACTGAAAATGGCAAGCATTCCAAAATGACACTGAACACTCAACTGGATAACTCACTGAATTCCCGGTTTAATTATTTTGTTTCATGCTAAGCGATGCCTCTTGGGAGCACGGTGGACATCTTTGCTACGGGGGACCCAAACATCACAGATGCTGCAGAGCAGCAGCTACAAATATACGAGAAGGACGGCCTCTTACACGGCCACCGTAAGAAGAGGTAAACATGGTCGTTGGGAAAATTATTTACTTTTTTTGCATAAAGATTTTTGAAATTTCAAACCAGGACTAATTTAATTAAAATTTGAATCTCCTGCAGAAGCCCAGCTAAAGTCGAAGGCTAACCTCACGGTTGCTCCTTTTTGTCCAGGGAGAAGGTGGTGACCATGGAGTTCATCAGGAAGTATATCCACGTCGCCAAGCTGATGAAGCCGGTGCTGACCCAGGAGGCGTCAGACCACATTGCAGAGGAGTACTCCAAGCTCCGCAGCCACGATCAGTTCAACTCTGACTCAGCCAGGGTCTGTATTACCCCCCCTCTCGCTCTCTCTCTCGCTCTCTCTCTCTCTCAACCCCTTACAGACCCATGCTGAAACGCCTCTGCTATATTGATTTGGCTTTACAATTTGAAAAATAATAATAATATTTTATATTATATTTTTCAACTAAAAGACACTTTATAATATTAAAATAATTTGGTACATGAATAAATGTCAGAGGAAACGATAGCAAAAATATATCTTAATCTTGAGGATTTTGAATCCTCTTTATTGTTCACAAGTCCCAAGTCCCAACAGACGGAGCTATCCTGCTGCCCCAAAAGCCTGATTTGACACAAACTGTGTTTTTTTTTTTTTTTTTTTTTTTTGAAATGCCTTGTATTTGTAAGAACTTTGCAACCATTTTAATACTGTAACTCCTTGTCTCAGACCATGCCGGTAACGGCCCGGGCCCTCGAGACCATGATTCGCCTGTCGACAGCGCATGCCAAGGCCCGCATGAGTAAAAGCATCGAACTGGAGGATGCGGAGGCAGCCATCGAACTCATGCAGTTTGCTTACTTTAAAAAGGTAATTGCCCAACCTCCATAACCACAACAAAGGATGTGTAACGTAAGTTTACATCCTGCTGGAAATTCAGAGTTCTGACATGCGTGTATCATGTTCATGTTAATGATGAATCCTGCTTCAAATGTGTGTGAGTGTTAGATATTGGAGAAGGAGAAAAAGCGTAAGGTTCCAGATGAAGAAGACATGGACCTGAGCCAGAGCCAGACCCAGTCTCAGTCCGAGAGTCAGAGCCAGGATCCCAAAAGAAGTACCAGGTCCACTTCTTTATGTTTTTTTTGTTTTTTTTGCACCCTCTTCAAAACTGGTCAGGAAACATGGGGATGGACCTTTTGTTGTTGTTCTTGTTGAACACCCAATTACTAGTTTATGGTTCTCAAATGTTGATATTTTTGCTATGAATAGGTGCCACAAACTAGAACAAATCGTTAGATATTGTGATACAAATATTCATATTTAAACTTCAATAGTAAAACAAACTGCCACACAAATGACTGAAACCCTGAAATGATATGCCTCTCTGGGTGTGGAACTAGGAAACGCATTCCTGCTACCCAAGATGACCTGAGCAAGACTGCCGACACGGAGGCTGATCCTTATGACTTCTCTGGGGATGTGGAAAATGGTACGGCGAGACCAAACAAGCTACACAGCAATAGTTTGGAGGCTACACTTGAAACTATAGCCATAGTTTGGAGGCTACACTTGAAACTATAGCCATAGTTTGGAGGGTACACTTGAAACTATAGCAATAGTTTGGAGGGTACGCTTGAAACTATAGCCATAGTTTGGAGGGTACACTTGAAACTATAGCAATAGTTTGGAGGGTACACTTGAAACTATAGCAATAGTTTGGAGGCTACACTTGAAACTATAGCAATAGTTTGGAGGCTACACTTGAAACTATAGCAATAGTTTGGAGGCTACTATAGCAATAGTTTAGAGGGTACACTTAACTATAGCAATAGTTTGCCGGTTACACTTGAAACTATAGCAATAGTTTGACGGGTACACTTGAAACTATAGCAATAGTTTGGCGGGTACACTTAACTATAGCAATAGTTTGCCGGTTACACTTGAAACTATAGCAATAGTTTGGCGGGTACACTTGAAACTATAGCAATAGTTTGGAGGCTACTATAGCAATAGTTTGGAGGCTACACTTGAAACTATAGCCATAGTTTGGAGGCTACTATAGCAATAGTTTGGAGGCTACACTTGAAACTATAACAATAGTTTGGAGGTCATTCATGATTGTTTTAGCCTTATATTCTACACATACTGTTTTATCATAAGATTAACTTAATGTTTCATCACCTGTGTTACATTAAAGTTTCATAACATTTAAGGTTCAAATTGACCGTGAATAATATATTTTTATTTTCCTGCAGTCCAACCCAAGCCTTTATCGCAGACTCTACGGAAGAAGACTGAGATAAGTCAGGACAGGTATGGAACGCCTCCCCTAAAATAAGTGTCGACACACTGTCCTGTGTCACTATCTACACTTGCAAAGTGGCACTATGCATTGCATCTATACTTACTAGCATGTGTGCATGCTCTTGTGTGTTCAATGGCACATGCATGAACCCCCAAAGAGAATTTGCTACGAACAAATGTTTACCAACGGAAATCACTTGAGTTACTTGTTGCAACGTACTATTGCAGTCATAAAGTGTGCCCCATTATGATTATGCACTCAAGCAGCCATTGCGTTCATATGTTCAGCCTACATCTTACATCTTATGTACATTAAAACAAATGGAATGGGTGTGATATTGACTACCTGTGGCTATAAAATCTGCCATGCTACGCCACTGACCAGAACCAAACCGGGTTAGTAGTACCGCACTCGCCATGTAAAGTGCTATAAGTTTCTTTTTACTCGCGACTTTCTAAGTAAATTGTTAGTTAGATATAGCTTATTGTACTTTTTACCTGAGCACTGGGTCAGTTGTTGGGAATGAAATGCACGTTTGACTTCTGGTGACGAGTTGCTCTTACCTACCTTTGTTGAACGCACTATTGTAGGTTGCTTTGGATAAAAGTGTATGCTAAATGTCTAAAGTATTAGGGCTCTGTAAATACAATGTATTATTGAATTTGTTTTTTTATTGCGTCCGCCAGACTCAAGGCTTTCAAGGCTGCTCTGCTGCAGGCCTTCAAGAGCAAGCGCTCCCAGTCGGTGGCGGTGGCCGAGCTCCTGGGCCTGGTCAACAAGCACTCCATGCCGGCTGGGCAGGACGAACGCTTCCAGGAGGGGGAGATCGAGCAGCTGCTGGGCCGCATGCAGGACGACAACCAGGTCATGATGTCAGAGGGCGTGGTCTTCCTCATCTGAGGCCAGGTGGCTGCTGCTGTAGCTCCTTCTTCAACATGCTAGCACTTTAACAACCACCCCAAAAAAGGATGTTGAGTCAATTGCCAGAGTTGTGATTCGCCAAATAAATAGTTTGAGCAGGGAAACCGTTGTTTTGTGTATTTATTCAAATATTTTTTCCAATTTTGAGCATTGTAATAGCATGACCAAAAGAGATCAACAGATTATCCTCTTGTTTTTAGATGTGTTGAATTATAGAAGAGGAAAGGAAGCGAACAAAGTGGTAATTTACTGGTAGTTTAATCTTTAAAGTCTTGCTTTAAAAAAAAGCGACCTAATAATGTAGCGGCAGAAATGATTTAACTCTCAGCTAAAACTACTCTTTTATTCACACTTGCACTCTTTTCATTGTTGATTTGTAGTCATTCAGTGTGCAGTCTTGTAGATGTCCCACAGCTGGTTGACTGAAGAGACTCTTTTTCATAGAGGTTTTCCTGTGGCAACAGATGGACACAAAGCATTGTACATTCTTCTACTGAGAGCTGAGGGAGAGCACAGTCAAATCACTAAATCTGCATATTTGCAAATGTCCTGGTGTGAACCTGGCTCAAACTATCCTGGTCATGATAAGCTAAAATAAAGGGCAGTCTAAATTTGATAAACAACTTAAGTTATGGTTCAACCAATGATCCGTATTTAAACTATTAGGGATGCTCCGATCGATCGGCCACCGATCATTCTCGACCGATATTCCCTCTAAACCCATCGATCGGAGCTCTCAAACTGCCGATCAGATGACTCAAAAAAAAAACAAACATGAGACTTATCGGTGTGCGGTGAAAATTATTTGAAATGGCGGCAGCAGCACTGCCGAAAGCTAGTGGTAAATTCAGATCGATCCTATTTGGCTCATAGAGCGTTAATTGATTCTGGGTGGGTATGATTGCTCAACAGATGTGTGCTTTATCTCGTAGTGCCGCTTCACATTACCGCTTTTAATAATCGTCACGGAACAAATGAGACTTACTGGGTTTGAACTGGCTGTGAGAAGAACGAACGTGCAGGAGATTTCGCTGTCTACCTTTTGTTTTAGAGCACTTCATGTGAAATTACTCACTGTTCTTTCCATGTGTGTAATCTGCTCGCTCACTGACTGCAGCGATTTTAAATAGTAATAAATGATATACTACACCATATAGAACTTTAAATGGAAGATCCCCATAGCCCCCACCCACTGTTTAATCGGTGATCAGCCCCAAAAACCTGATCGGGGCATCCCTATTAACTATATACAGATGACCAAGGTCCAATCGGCCAAAGACCGACATCGGGTGGTTATCCAGACTTGTTTTGAATGTGTTTAAATTGTATTTTATTGATATTTACGTTCAGATTATTTTGGTACCCTTATGTCTCGTTTGACTGAGTATTTTGAAAAGTGCTACATAGATAAAAATGCATTAAGGAAGTGTAATTGCGCTCCCTAGTGGGGCTCTACTCTTTAAATATAGTTGGGTATACTCACACAGGTCCGTAGCCCAAGGCCCGTTCTCTACAAGGACCTCTTTGTCAGTTGGCGGCTGCTGTCTCCTCTTCCTCCTCAAGGACACGCTGGTAGCCACGGCAACCATCAGCAGTGATGCTGTAACCGACAGCGTGAGCACCATCACCAGGGTAGTTGGACCGTGGTGGTCCCCCGGGCTGCCTCCTGGGGCCACAGCCTTCTCCATGATTGCAGAGCGGGGCAAGGGCTGAGGCACCAGCAGCTGAGAAATATCTGTTTAGAGGGAGTGAACACATCAGTTTACGGGTGCTGAAATGTTATAGTCTCACAAGTCAGACTTTAGATTAAGTCTATGATAGCCTACGAGCCCCGATCTGGGTGAGTGGAGCACTTTATTTTGCTTCGTATTTGTTTTCGACCAATCCTGTTGTTGTAGCTGGGGATCTGTAAGCGTTTAATTGGCACAAACACAGCGAACACAACTGCAAGCACTAGTAAACTTTTCCCAAGCTTAAACATCCTGTCCAGCACTAACATTCTTAGAAAAACTGTAAAGGTTTCAAATCAGCACCGTGTAGCAGACACAGTGATCCACTTGGGCAAGTTGGTTGATCTTCTGTAGAATATCTCCATAACGAAACAGGAAACAAGGTGTAACCCCGCCCCTTTGAGTTTCTGGTTTCCGACACACTCGGTTCTGCTATAAGATGTATGCTCTTTTAAAAAATAAGCAACCCCAAAAAATGCCCCTTCCCCTCTGCATTCACCCACCTGTAACAGTCAAGCTAGATTCCCTGAACCTATCAGGGAAGAGATGCCCCGATTTGTGGTCTAAAATCGAAATGGCCTACTGAGCGTGCAGGCGCAGGCGCACTTATCGCAAAAGAGATATTCTAGATCACAGAGCATTTCACTCACTTATAGCGGACCACACTCAAATTATACCTCTTAAGTCGTACCTACAGCATAAAATGAACGCATTAATAACACAATGTACAAACGGTACGTCACTATCATCGCATTCAACAGCAAACGTCCTGCACCTTCCAGACTCAGGAGGAAGTAAGCGTCGTCTCCCTTAATGAACTTCCTGCTGTACAGACGGCTGTGAGTGAGGAAGCTGCTTGTGCCGGTTCCAGGGCCGCGATAGTAGGTCCCGTCTGGGCCGCTCACCAGGGAGCCCACCTTACTGGGCCGATCCCAGAAGTACTCGGAACCTGTGAAAAGGAAGGACATGGAACATTAATTTCTTTCGTGCCCTCATCCATTCTCTTTCTGCTCCGAGTGGGGGCTACACTGATTAGAGACCTATTGATCAATAGGTTAGAGACCTATTGATTCGTTATTCTTGGCACTTGTTGGTTGCTTGTTGATTCCGTGCCAATGAAACGGATGCCAGCCGTCGGTGCTGTGCGCTGAAACCTCACTCCCCGAGGCCTAAAAGACGTTCTAGCGATGAAGCCAGAGCCCGTGGGTTTTAGCTTCTCACGTTGAGAGCCAATGTAGATTGATACCTTTATCTAGTCTGCGCACTCTGTCCAGTTGTTTTGGTAAGACGCTTGCATATGCAGAAATGACAATGACACATTGTATGTAAGTAAAGTCAAATTAATTGCTAAAATGACTATGCCAAATGACTGAACCTAAACGGAAATAAACGACCTGAATGGGATGTCAGGCATAGATGTACGTACGCACACCCCCCCCCCCCCCCATACACACACACAAAGTAATGTCCAAAGTAATGTCCCTCCAAAAAAAAATGTGTCCCTGAACTGTGAAGATCTTCCACGAGAATTCAACTTAATCTCCCACCGATCCCTGCAAACGGCGTCATGGCCTTCTTCCAACGGACTCACCCGAGAGCTTCTTTGGGTCGGTGGTGATCATGCGGTGCATGTTCATCCGTCTCCTGACGTCAGACTGCTGGTCCATCAGAGCCATGGTGGCCTGGTGCCAGGGACACGGCCACTTGAGCTTGTCGTCGTTGGGACCAGATGTCAGGTACAGGTAGAGGCCCATGTAGCCTGGTCGGTCGCTGCGTCCGTTGAGGTAGGAGCCTACCTGCACGACGGGACAGAACACATGATGTGACTACCGCCAGCCCCCCCCCCCCTTTCCTGGAGAATCTCTCCCTTCATTACATTACATTACATTAGTAATTTAGCGGACGCTTTTGTCCAAATAGTGCGTTCAATAAAGGTAGGTAAGAGAACAATTCACCAGAACTAAAAAGTGCATTTCATTCCAACAAGTCTCAAAGATCTGAATCAGTGGTCAGGTAAAAGTACAATAACTTGGCAAACAATAGAACAATATCTAACTCACTAACAAGCAAACCAGTCTACTTAGTAAGATGCTAGTAAAGCTAGTCAAAAGTGATGACGCGCTAGGAGGAAGGATCCGGGTAGTGTTTCCTGAAGAAACAGTACCCCTCCTCCTGCTGTCCTGACATCAATGGGGAGTTCATTCCACCACTGTGGTGCCAGGACAGAGAAGAGCCGTGACCGCGTAGATCGGCCTCAAGGGCCCCTAAGTGACGGGGAAAGCAGACGGGCCGAAGTAGCAGAGCGAAGTGGACGGGCAGGGATGTAGGCCTGGAGGTAGGAAGGAGCTGTTCCTTTCACTGCCCTGTTAGCTAACCAGGGTGCACCCTAATGACTCGGCACAGTGATAAACACATTTGCGACGAGTGTGATTACCTCCGCCATCGGAAACGAACCAGAGGTTATGTTTTCACCCCTGTTTGTCTGTCTTCCGTACAGTTATGTACGGAATATGGTCCAAAGAACAGTTTATTAGACTTAGGCGCAGATATGGACCCAAATCCGAATCCAGGGGACTCTTCAGTGTGCTGGAGGTATGCACTCTACTGAGTGCACTCTACTGAGTGCACTCTACTTGGAAATGTTACACCTTGTTGTAGATGTGTGTGTATTCTAATAACGCCATATGCTTTCCCGCTTTCTGGATAACCTCTGGCCAGCAAAGTGGCATGTTTATTGTGTTAATGTGCGTCAATGTTTCTTTGTCTCATGTTTCCCCACAGCCCAGTCAGTGCAGATCAAGGGCCCCCTCCGTCAAAACCAACCCACTATTATATTTAACATATGTTGTAGTCTATCTCTATTGATCCTAAACTATCATTTAGTGGTCTAGGTATTGGAGCATGGAGGAATCGGAGACAAAGAACAGTGTGACTATAAAATCGCAACCCAGACACAAGACGCCTGAAAATATGGATATTATTGTGCGATTTATGTCGCCGGGGGGTGGAAACCAAAGAGCAAAAGGTATTGGTTAAGGACTCACCTGGAAAGAATAGCCGGACGGCGACAGAAAACTGGGACTGTACACCTTGGTGCCGACTGGCGTGGTTTCCAGGAGAGCCTTGATGTTGCGTATCTTCCACACGTGCTGCGGGCACTGGCCGGACCAAACGTTGATGTCGTCTATGGAGAGGCCTCCCGTCGTGGGGGCGGAGCCGTCTCCCTTCACGCCCTCGAAGACCACACGGGACTTTTTGGTCAGGCTGAGGGTCACATGATGCAGCTCCCAGGATCCCTTTGAACCTTTGAAATGTATCGTGAGAAATTAACGAACACAAGGTCGACACGAGCCGTAATCGAAGAGCAAGAGACATGAGATGTTTGAGTCCTATTCACAAATAGTATAGAGAATGAGAGCAGCTACACATTTTGGTTAAAAAAGTATTATATAAATGTTCTGCAACGTTTTTAATGATTTCCAATGTTTTTTTGTGGCAATAATATAAATCTATGGTTGTGAAGTGAATGTCCATCAGATAAATGCTAGACCTCATTTTTGAGCATGGAAAGAGAAAAACGTTTTTATCTGGAATTATAGCAACAAAGAATACAACACAGAAACACATTAAAACACATTGAAAAGGGCCTTTGCCCTTTGGAATCACGGGCAGTGGGCCTCATATCGTGCTGATTTGAACACACCTGCGGGCTCAATGGTCTTCACAAGCGTTGACCTTCCATTAGGGTTGTGTTGGTCATACTCCCGCTGCCAAATGTTGAGGATGTCTCCATTGCCCCCACTGCTGTAGAGGAAGAACTGCAGGCACTGGCCTCCAGGTTTAGGATACAGGATGCGGCTCTCCAGAAATCCATGGTCCCCGATGGCCCCAGAAGCAGTGCTGAAATGCATGAAGTAGCCCTTGCCTGTAGGCGAGAGTGTCCATTACTGTAAATAAAGCCGTACATAAAGCTATGTATTTTACAGTATTTCCCTCCCTCAAAAATCTATTTCAAATTTCCATTTTCAATGAAATGCAATGTATAACACATTTGTTTAACAAAAATGTGTGTTACAAGATAAAGGTCAACTGCATACTAGTGTATTTACCTATTGTAGAGGCTTGACATTGTATTGTAAACAGTATTGGCCTGCCCTACTGTATTTCAGCAGAAGGTAGGTACATGTTAATACATGTCTGGCAACTGCAAACTGCTGTAGGTTGCTAGGGCAAATCCTGTACTTTGTTCTGCCCATAGTGACAAAAACAACACTTATATGACCCCAGATAAGGTGATGTGCTGTGATTGTGAGTCAATTTTTATAGACCTGTGGTTGTAAAACTCAACAAACAAAAAAACAAAATAAATTGTGTATTCCAGAATTAGTTTCTATCCAAACTACACCCATTGTCCAATGTATTCCATTCATTATTACAGAGAGAGAAAAAATACGTATAGTTTATTCCTACATTGTATGCATTGTATTACTGAAAATAAAATGTGATGCCAAAATAATGACTAGAATAACATAAATATAGGAGAAAAATACCTATGCATTGTCCCATTGAGGAGACGTCGGTGGGAGGTCCTGCACTCACAGCTGTGTGTCGCTCCCACTTGTCGGCGGAATCCTGGATCATTCCACAGATGTTCAGCTCCTCAAAGTCACAGCTCTCCACCAGGGTGGACGAGGTGGCTGTTGGAAGATGTTCATGTGATGGATTAATAAGGGTGGATGCTGTTCTGCTTAAAAAGAAGACGAGAGATGAGTGCCTCATGCTGAAAACACACAGTCTGCAAATGCCATGACCCATTTTGAGGCCGTGTCCGGGCCTCGGTTTAAGTACCGGGTCAACAAATCCCTGTGTTGGAAATGTGTTTTTTATCTAAATCAGGGGAAAGGCCATCGCTGTAGAAAAACAAATTGGGTATAAACTTAGCCTGGCCTAGGAAGGCATTTTTATCAGTAAGGTACAAAGTGAAGAACTTTGCAACTATAATACTTTAATACAATAAAATAATAATAATAAAATAATAATTACAAAATGGAATAACAATTGATCAAATCAGAGAGAGTCGGCAGCTGTATATACGGTTCAGACTTTGACCACTTAGAATTCCGCTGAGTGAAGCATTTATAATGGAAAATATCATCCTGGGGAATTAATTTATTGGTATGATTACACGTTAAACGAAGATAGTGCATCATAGCATTGGAGGGCATAGTATAGCATTGTAGGGCTATTAGAGCAACACATGTATTAGATTAACAAAATATTAGTTTATTATCTTCGCCATTGAAGATGGGAGGAGATAATAATTGTCTTTGTATTTGGTTGTTTGTCTGTTGGCAAGATAACTCAAAAATGTGTATGGAATTGGACAGAACTTGGTGGTTAAGGTATACATACATGGAAGGAACAGTTGATTCGATTCGATTCCGAATCTGGATCCAGGGGACTTTTTTACTGTGACGGAGGTATACGCTCTACTGAGTGCCCTCTTACCCTCTCGTTACTTTTGTAATTATTATTATTTTTTAAACACACAGAAACTCATAGCTCCCATGGGTTCAAATTGGTACTCCGTTATCGCAAATAGTCCTCCAGTCATGTGAGCCCATCAAAATGGGCTCAAACCGCTACCCCTTTTGTCACAAAGCTGTCATAGCAGGGTGAGCACAGGTGTAGCCCCCAATAAATACACTAGGTAGATAGGCGGGAGTTTTTGAATTTATTTTTGTCAAAGCCCCAGAGATGGTCAGTGTGTGTTATCCTCACTAGTGTAGTCTACCACCCGTGCCCTGGTTCATAAAAGGAGCAGGTCTCAGAAGAAGAAGAAGACTCAATCTGAGAAGAGAATGTCTTCAAAATTGCATCGCTACTACTTTTATCATTTTAGTGATGCATGATGCATCCAATTCTTGTTAATAGGGCAACTATGTTATGAACATAAACCAGCTTCCTACAATAAATGTCCTCAAAACATGCTACTTTTGTTAGAATATGCATTCAGAAACCTTCCTTTTCAATTTTAGGTCAATTGATAATAATGATTGCCACAGGGTCTTGGCCTCGACTTTGACTCATATTTTTCCGGGCTTTGTCTCAAACCCCCCCCTCCCTCGGTCTTGGTCTGGAATCGAACTCGATTCAGCAATGACTCGATCTGGACTTTGGACTCGCCCGAGATGATCTCGACTACAGACATGCGTGTCGTCGCTGTGAAAAAAAGGGGGTGGTCTGCGGGCGGAACTGGACTCACTGCAGTTGTACAGGCGGTTGACCTTGAGCAGGTCGCTGTCGCTGAACTCCATCCGCTGGCCGACCACGTCCATGAACTGCGGGATCTTGGTGACAATGGTGGGGGCCTTGTCGATGTTGAACGACGTCTTGCTGTAGTGCATCACCGAGCCGTAGTCGTAGGGAACGCCCAGCGCACTGGACACTGCGTCGTCGTACTTGTTGAAGTTGTGATCCTTGCCTGTGTTGCAGCACACGTGGGTTTGCAACGTTGCACGAACAATGGAGATGTTAGAATAGAAAACAGAATAGAATAGAATGGATCTTTAGTTGCCCCAAGGGGGTGGCTGGGGGATTATCCTGCACATGCAGAGGCTCTGCACATCAGGAAAACACAGAAACACAGAATTCCCATAACGTGACCTACCACAAACACCTATCATACATTAAACCTGAATACATACAATATACCTGTCACTAAATTTACATTTGAAATTCATACTGCGGGAGGGAATGGGGAGTAGGCATTCCAATTAATTTGCCAACATGGTAAATAAAAACATCTTGAATCTAGAATCTGGAACCACCAGGTATATTGTGGGATGAAGTAACATGAAATGGTGTACAACAAGTGATCGTTTGCATGTACTTCACCAACGCTATATACAGTATTGGCCTACAGTCGGACAGACTACACATGGCAAAATAATGCAAAATGCAAAATAATACATCCGTCTCTTCTATATAGAGCTACGCATTGAACTGCGTGCATTGATTGATATCGATGGGTCTGGTTGCCCCAGTTCTGTATGGAAAAACTAACGTACCGGGCTCGATCTGGTCCCACTTGATGGTGACGTAGTCGTCGCGGTCCGCTCGGGACTGCTCGTGCCAGAAGCCCAGCGCGTGCAGGAACTCGTGCTCGACGGTGCCCAGGCGGTCGCAGTTATTGCCGATGGAAAGCCGCTGCTTCCCCACGCGGCGGTTCCCCACCGACGAGAAGCACCTGCACAGAGACGCCACAGGCGGTGTCCAAAATCACTTCTATAGTCACTTACTTTGGTTTCTTAGGTGTGTACTGGTCGCGGAGTGTTGACCCCTATGACCAGATCTTCTGGTTTCTCTTTTTTGCTTCCTAGATAAATTGCGACTTGCTTAGGCGAGTGTTTTTAAGGTGAGAAAACTAAAGATCCTCATTCCAAGCGAAACACCAAGGGTGATCCTTCCAGAAGTTATCCAGCCTTGATTTGAATGCATTAAGACTTGGTGCCGAGATAACTTCTTCTGGTAAATAGTTCCAATAATTTAAGACGCTGAAGTAGTTTTGTCTTATTTTCGTGTTGACTCTGTGCTTGGGTGGTTTTAAACTATGACCTCTGATACTGCTCTCGGATACTGGATGGAGAAGTTGTGGAACGCTGGTATCATAAATGGCATGTAGTAGCTTGTAGGGAGATTTAATTTCCTGAGTCTTTCTGGATATGGGAGGTACTTCAGGTGGATGATCTATTTAGTTGTATGTCTTTGTACTTTTTCCAGGGCTTCAGTAATGGATTTCAGATACGTATACCATATAGTGGATCCGTATTCCAAATGTGGTCGTACTAGGGCAGTGTATAGGAGCCCGAATGTTCTTGGTTGAGGTAGAGTATATGTGCGTCGAATGATCCCCTCAATGTTGTTTGCCTTGTTGACTCTTGCTTGTATGTCTTCTTTGAAGGTCAGATCTTTGTCAAATATTATTCCTAAATCTTTCTCCTGGCTTGCTCTGGGCAGCTCTATAATGCTGCTGATGTCTCATGTTATATATATGTGCTTGATGGTCTTCCTTTTTATCTCCAATAGTCATTATTTAGCACTTTTCCAGGTGAAATTTAAGTAGCCAGATTTCTGACCACTTCTGCAGATTATAGATGTTGTTTTGAAATGTGGTTCTGTCAGTCGAGTCTTTTATAACTTTGTTAATTTATGTATCGTCAGCGAAAAGGTAAGCAGATGAGGAAACACAATCAGGCAGGTCATTAATATAGAGAACAAAGAGCAAGGACCCCAGGACCGATCCCTGAGGGATCCCGCTGGTCACTGGATGCCATTTAGAGCACTCTCCATTTATTACTATGCCCTGTCCATTCGATGCGCATGTTGCCAGAATAGCCTTGAATCTTGAATTTCCTGGTTTCTCCACTCTTCGCTGTGTCCTTGCATTTTGAATGAGGTTCCTCTTCTGATCTCTCTGCTCCTGTGTCATGTCGTGAGTGACACTGATACCTCGATACATCTCTGCGGCATTCTTCAGTTTGTGTAGATTTGACATAATCCGCCGTTTGTCCCACTCGTTTTCCATTCTTACTAATAGCGGTCTTGCTTTGCCATCTTCTTTCTTCCCTAGTTGTATTATATGTGCTGCTTGGACTTCCAGGCCTAGTTTGTTTTTTTGACAAAGTGTTAAATACAAGCTTGTCGCTTTTATGCTCCTCTTCCTTATTTTTGTGGCTTGATTCTTTCAGGCGATGGATAATTATACCTAGCGCCCTCCTTTCCTCTGATTTCTCATCCTTTATGTATTCGTTCAGGCTGCTTTCATTATGATTTTGGTCTGCTGTGTACACCTTTGTACAACATTCGTCCATAGCTCTTTATCAGATGTTTCATCAGTTGGTGTAGGGTCCAGAGTCCCACAGTCCAATATCTTGTAAAAAAGGCCCTATGAAAAATTGTCATGTTGTACTGTCCTCACATTAGAGAATTTGGGCATTTTTGTCACAGAATACAGAGTGACATATGATACATATCCAGCTGTCTTCCAGGTTTTTAATGGGATATTCCAAAACTTTGAACAAACTATTGTAGGTTCTGGTACGGTTAGTGTACCCATTTGTAACATCTGGTTCTATGGTGTAATGGTTAGCACTCTGGACTTTGAATCCAGCGATCCGAGTTCAAATCTCGGTAGAACCTTCATATTAGTAAAGTAAAATAATATAAGTAAACGCAACTTTGTTCGGCGGTATTGTGAAGTCTTACGAAATGATGTTTACAACTTAAATGATTAACTAAAATGATTCTGTGTTAAAACCTTGGAAAGGCGATGGAATAGTGTGACAATTTGCAACCTTGTCCTCACTATAAAGTGAGGGAGGTCGCCATATTTTGTAGTGCTGTCCGAATGTATGTGTAGCGTAAATTAATAGTACCCTATACATATATATATCCCACAATGCAATTGTGAAAAGTAGTGTACAGCCGATGGACCAAGCATTTATAGACCAGCATGCATTGCGCTTCTCGAAAAGTGGCAAACGGGACAAGCGAACTAGCAAAGCGACATCCACACTTCACAGACGTAGCTCTGGTACGTTTAATTACGCTGACTGGAAGAGTGTCCGTTTTTTTTCTCAGTATGTAGGGAGTATGGAGTCAAAGTGATTTCGGAGAAAGCGACAGACCCAGAACAGGTCTATTTCATAACAATGTATCGTCCTTATGATTCTTGTCATATACCTTTTAAGCAGATGTACCTTTTAAAAGGCTAATTATGATGCAAAGCTATGACTTAGCAATTTCATTTCATAACCATTTAATTAAGATTTATAATTATCTAATTTATAATTAACGCAATATCAAGTTGGAAGCGTAATGTCATGCACCTCAGTTGGATTTGGTGACAGAGGATTACGAATGAATGAGCGCTAAATTAGAATATAGACATAAATGTATATAAAATCATAGTCATTTAAACTGTTCAAGGCCAGCCTCAAGCGTGTCATGTATACTATGTACAACGTGTACAGAGGTGGTGGTGTAAGCAGTAGTAAGGCAGCTTGGTTCTCACCCGCTGCCCTTATACACAGAGATGTAGTTCTCCTCTCCTTTCCAGGGTGTGAAGTCAATGCATGTCTTCAGTCTGTACTGTTCGAAGGCTTTTAGGACCACCCCTTTGGCATTCATCTCTACACACGTCCCCACAAGCACACGTATGTAGGACACACATATACACACACACACACACACACGCACATACACACACACACACACACACACACACACACACACACACACACACACACACACACACACACACACACACACACACACACACACACACACACACACACACACACACGCACACACACACACGCATACACACACACACACACACACACACATAAACACGTAGATATTTGCACTGTTCAAAAATGTATCAATATTCAATGTTTCTGAGTTGCCATATGACAGCCTCCTCTCACCCACGCTGTCTTCTATATAGTAGGGAATAGTTTTCGGCCAGCGGTACTGCTCTCCGATGATGGAGTTTCTCCCGTACGACTTGTTGGAATGTAGAATGAAATGGGTAAACGATTAGAAAAATACCTCCAAGACCTTCCAGAACGGATCTTTAATGGTTTGTTTGTTTGTAGTTGCTATAACTTTGACTTTGTCTGAACTGGTTTCAAAACCGCTTAAACTTCATATTTTCAAAAACACTGGCACTTATTCTTATTTCTGAATTTGGGGAACTTTAAGGGAGACATGTAATTAGAACACATTTAAACTGAATTCACAAGAAATTCATCAACACAACCAAGAAGGATCTTAATAACGTTTATATCAATTTGAATTGAGTGAAATAGTGATGGCAGCTTGGATGTTTTGGATGTTATTCAATCTCAGAAAACACTAACTCACCTCGTCAATATCCCCCTCCAGCAAGTCAAGTCCTGTTTGAATATCCACAAGGAGGTATGCTCAGAATAATGGTAAATACATCACGATTATAGAAACCAAGAGAAATATACAAACCATTATTGACGTCAAAGATATCCCAGTCCTGGCCCTCATCGACATCAATTTCTGCAGAATAGAATTGATTTACATAACTGAATGCACAATAACATGCACAAGTAAAAATAACAGCAACCTTATAGACTTTTTGAAACATGTATTTCCTAATGCAAATATGAATTGTGTTAATGTAATATTCCAATGAAATATAAATTATTTCACTCACCTGTTTCTCCGGACAATTCAGCCACCGTCTATAGAAAATGTTAATTAGATGTTTAATGATGAGATTAATGTTAAATCCTCTTCCACTCCAGATTCAGGCTGGCTTTGTGGCTACTCTTACACTGTTACACTACTTCACTATTATATTGTAACTCCCTTTTCATTTGTGCACATGAGAAATGGTTGTGTTCACTGGTCACTTTTGCTGAGTAGAACATAG
Organism: Muraenolepis orangiensis; assembly: GCA_027704905.1. NCBI lineage: Eukaryota > Metazoa > Chordata > Actinopteri > Gadiformes > Muraenolepididae > Muraenolepis > Muraenolepis orangiensis. The sequence goes on from CM051004.1 coordinate 18,605,574, forward strand.
AACAGTTCAACAGTGGATGAGCAGTCAGATGTTAGATGTTTGGTTTAGAAATAGTTCCTAACACATGCACCACTATGATCTCCTTATAGCTGATGTGGTTCATTGTCTTATCATAGTTGAGAAAATTACAACATAAAATTACCCTCTCATTGTGTACATTTTCCTACCCATGACAACTTGATCTACTTTATATCATGTACTGTCTACCAACACACCTATCACTCGATTTTTGTTGTTATTAATAATTTGTAACAAAAATGCATGCATATACTCACTCGGCACCAGGTCAGTGCAATGACCAGGATTATCCTTCTGGAAATCATGGCTCTAACCAACCAGAGAGCGAGAGCAGAGAGTACGACTCAACCCTCTCACTGCTGCCGTTGCTTGTGCTTCTTCAAGCAGGAGCTGAACAACTTGGTATTAACTCATACATTTTTATGGCCTATAAGGTGGATAACGGTTTACAGAGCGAGGTCATTTATTGATCATTTATTAGTGTTGCTGATGTCGTGACATGCTTCATAATCCCTTGATCCCAGTTTACCACAGTGTCAGATACAGAGATATCCTAGAGTAGGACACGTGGAACAGGACCCACATCTAAATCTTAATCTGGAGGATCGAATCCTCTTTATTGGTCACTTACACGTACACACACACACACACACACACACACACACACACACACACACACACACACACACACACACACACACACACACACACACACACACACACACACACACCGTGAATTTTGTTTAGACTGCATTTAACCCATCCTAGTATTAGGAGCAGCTATTGGATTTACAGGGTCTGGTGCCTTGCTCAAGGGCACCTCTGCAGTGCCCAGGAGGGGAACTGGCATCTTTTCCCAAGTACCAGTTCTCACTCCGTACTCCGTCCATTTCTGGGACTTTGAATCGACGACCTTCAGGTTCCCAAGCCAAGTTCCAACAGACTGAGCGACTGCTGCCCTAATGATGACTATGAATAAAGCACATTGGCACATACCTTTATATGTTCTTTATGGCCAGGTAAGAGACTACATAATAGATACCCTTGGACAACATAACAAAAAAAACACACCTGCAATGTTTCTGAAGAATATGATTTATATGATAACATGGAGAAAATCTATGATGATACAGACTAGTCTCATATCTATTGAGATATTAACAAAATGTTTGATCCACCCCAGCAAGTATAGGAGTCTAAACATGTATCCTGCTGATTTTCCTAATAGCCATGAAAACGATGATTTTTCTATCAAATTCTAAAACTAATAACACGCCATGAATTATGAAGTGTAAGTATGATGATATATGGAGATAAGACAAAGGTTAATTGAGAAAAAGATTACCAGAGAAGAAAGAAAGAAATTACACAAAGCTGTAAATAAAAATAAAAATAATAGAGTAATGTTATAGCTTGTGTTTATTGTATTGTATTAACTCATATTAATTGATTTTTAACATTTTATTGTCTTATTATTGTTATTTTTAGTCTTGCAAAATTCTAACTATTTATTTATTAATTTTATTTATTAAATTGTATTACGTTTTGTATTTGTGTCTGTATTTTCACAATCCGAATGTCATTGCACAAGTACAATAACATTGTGTAGAAATACACACGGTCACTCTTTCAGCAAAATACAAATATTAATTATTAAAAAAAAAAAAAAAAACAGATTGCCAAATAGGAGTCTAATTGATATACATATTACAGTGGCCCTATGTACAGTAGTGCAGTAGTGCAAATTAGAACAATTGGAACATATATATACAAAGGTGACATGGGCTGCATGTATAAATGGTGCTCTAAAGATAGAGTTGAGTTTTATTATTGAAACGTTATGTATTTGAACGTTCATTGTAACGTCCCATCCAGGAAGGTTCGTGTGTGTGACGTCACGCCGGCATCACGTGAGATCCTGACGGTTGCACTCAGGAAGCAGGAGGACGGATCAGCAGCGATCGAAGCTCCGGGGAGGGAGGATCCAACATGGCTGCGGTCTAACTGACAGAAGGTGGAGTTGTTTTTCAACTCACAAGTGGATAGATTTAATATATCAACCCCCCCAAAACCCAAGGGATTATACATATATATATATACTCTCCGGTCCGCGATGGCCCAGTGCGTTCAGTCCGTGCAGGAGTTCATCCAGGACTCGTTCGTCCCCATGGTGGCCGTTTTGTGCAGCGAAGATGCGGAGAAAGTGACCCGCAAAAACAACCTGAATTTCGCCGAGCTGCTGAGGCCCTTCTGCCGCCTGACATCCGAGGGTGAGCGACGCCTGAGACCACCACCACGTCTCCCCCTAGGCGAGGTGTCACACACACCACACACACACACACACACACACACACACCGGTTAATCCTGTTATTTTGTCTGGGTGTCTTGAGGGCTAAACTAAGCTAAGCTAAGCTAGTTCCTCAACAGTTCCTTGGTTGGTTTAGCTTGCAGTCGACATGCTACGTAAGCTAGTCACCAGAGTGTTGTCTCTCTCTCTACCTGTCACCTGTCACCCGAGACCCAAGTGTTGACACCTGATCCCCGGGAGTCTCCGTCACACGACGGCCTGTCTTCTTCTTCTTGGAACATTAGCCGGGCTAATAACATCCTTGCTCCTTGCTCCTGTCATGATGGCTAACGAGGTGGCTAAGTGGGCTAGTGAGCAGCTCTGTTTCTGGGCCCAAAGTCCTGCCACATAAGGTGGTTGTGTGACAGGGACTATCTATCCCTGCCTGGTTTAAAGCTTAGTGGTGTACTGGGAGATTGAGATGATTGCTTGCTGGGTCGTTCACTCTGCTGCTGCTTGTGGTGTTGCATTTCCAGAACCATTTCCCCCTCAAGATGTATGTTGTCAGTGAAGTGAAGCAGTGAACTGGGGTTCACTGCTTCACTGTGGACAAGAGATATCTTGAGATCAAATATGGTTCCCTAATTTTAATTTTCCCTAAGGCTATTCAAGTGCACAGCAGAACAGTCAAGATTCAAGATGACTTTATTTATCCCGAGGGAAACTAGTTCGCTCTAGTTGTACTTGTTATGCATACACAGTAGCTCTGGTGCTTCATTATTCAGTTTTTGTTGTTGTCACTTCTTCACAATGGTATGCAGAACATTTGAGAAACAAGGGGCTCATTTCATAATGTCGTTAGGTAAGGTATGCAATGTCACTAGTTGCTTCTTGTGTCTCATCAAACAATAGGAAGACTTGTGCACACTTTGACTCATAAGGTATATCTGCATCACATAAGTATAACTACAACCAGTCTTTTGCTTGTAAAATAACATTTGACTTCTTAGCTGCCTGAGATGGTAGCAGTTGCACTCATGAGTTAGGGTTCGAGTTAGGGTTAGTCTTGTCTTAGAAAATGTCCATTGGCCATTCAAGACTTAGCCTTGCCTGGATTAAATAAATAAACAGTCACCACAGACTACTACTTATCGGAATGAAGAACTGAAATTTAAAGTCAAATAAATAATTCCAAGCAATCTATAGTATGTTTCTGACCGTTATTATTTACACAATAACTGTGTAGTACAAATTAATTAATATATTCTTATATATTTTTATATATAAATCACACGTGTTAAGAGAATGAATGCCTTTTGAATTGGGGATGGAAAAATATCATGTGTTTCACCTCTCTGCGTTAACAAAACTACATTTGGGTCTAGACTTATTAGCAGCGCCTTCACCAACAACAATGCTCCTTTTGTTGCCCCATCTCTCATCTGTACAGTTTGTACAATGTATTTCTTTTGGTGTGGCCAGTTGTTCTAATACCCCTTGTTCCAACCCCCCCCCCAGGCCACATCCGTGACCCCAATAATCAGGTGCAGCCTGTGAAGAACTTGCGCATCAGCGTCAACAACGTGTGCACGCGTCCCAGTCCAGCCACAGGCTCCCTTAGCCCCGCCCAGCGCCGGCTGCTTGGCGAAGTGGTGTCGTCCTGCCAGCCACCAGAGGGGGGCGCTGCTAACGTCATCACAGCAGGAGACTATGACCTCAGCTTTAATGGTGAGTAATGCGGGTGGTGAACTGTGTGCATATATTGTGCGCAAAGTTCAAAACGCGGTGTCAACAAATCACTAGTTGTATGATGGTGTTTACCACAGCGGAATCTAGCTTAATAATTGACTTATTATATTCTACTAATATTTCAACATGGATTTTCAAACATTTCAGGGTCGTATGACATTCATCCCAAATGGAAATCTTCCTCATATCACCATGTAAATTTGGCAGCTCTGTACTTTTCTGTATGTATGTCATGACAAATTTCCAGTAGAGGGCAATGTAGACTGGAGAGTGTGTTAACGCGCATATTTTCAATATGCTCATATCACATATCTAAATGCAAGCGTAAAGCTTTGATGAAATGTATCTCTGACGGCATGTAAATGTAAAACTTTAATTGTCCTTTTACAAACGCATATCAGGGGTTATGTCCATGTATCATACCAGGACCCTAGGTAAAAGTAGTTCAATCGCAAGGGGAGTTACGAATGATGCCAACAGTAAACTAAAACGGTATAGTTCCATAACATAGTCTGCTGTAAAACCAGCACTGCGATTGCAACTTTCTTTGCAGCTTCTACAGATACAATACATTTATTATTATCTATGCATATATACTGTACATTTACAATGGAATATTTTCTAGGCATCCTAAACCCACAGAATAGACCCTGGAATGTTTCATCTCTCTTTTTTAAATTGGTCATGGCTGAAGTGACTTTGCGACCATGCTAGGGTACTGACCCACCTCCCAGTGGCCTCTTGAAGAAGATCAGCCTCGGAGAGAATGAGATGCTTTCTATAGATAATCTCCCAGCCAAGTCACAGAGTCCCTCTGGTTCCTCCAGCAGCACACCGAACGCTGCGTCATCATTCACTGACTGGCTCTGTTTCTCCCCTCTTGTTCCTTGTTAATACACATGTCTGGATGCACCTTGGGTAAGAGCCATTTTCCCACGCACAATCCTAACCCAGTAGGAAGCCCTGACTCTGACAGACCCTGATGCCCTGCATTACAATAGCTGAACACAGTGTTAAAAAGAGTGTTATAAAGTGTTATTGTGTGTTGTGTATTAGTGCTATTGTGTTACTGTTATTAAGTGTATGTGTGTTACAGTTGTAAACATTGGACATTTGACATCCCTGTTGCACTGGGTCCTGTATTCCTAAAGGAAATCATAGAACACACACACACACACACACCATGTTCTCTATGGTGTCTGTGTGTGTGTGGTCCAACAAAGGCCCCTGAGGTCTCCTTCCCCTCCCAGAATTTACCACTCTCCTGGATCCTCATTACCCCTCTCTCATGGACAATGCTATTACATTTTGTTTACTAACCAATGTTATGCTATGCAATTATTAACTAGCAGCAATGTGAATGTCGCTAATGCTAACAGGCCTTGTGGCTCTCTCTCTTTCTCCCTTGCTCTCTCTCTCTGTCTCTCTCTCTCTCCCCTCTTCCACCTATCAGACCGCTCTCTTAAAGCGAACGCCCCATGGTACAGTGCCTGGAGACAGACACTCTCAGAACTCTCCAGCTCCAAGCACTACACAGGTACCCTTGTCTCGCTCCCGCTATCGCTCCGCAGCAGCGCCGGTGGTGGTGGTGGTGGTGGGAATAGTAGTAGTTAGTTAGTTACCCTCAATGCGCCTTGATCTTCAGAATAGTGTGCCATTCTTCCTTCCTTTGACTGTTCTAGCTGGGACATTCCCCATCCTCCCTACTCCTCTTTGAGTAACTATACACTGGACTAGACACTCAACAAAAAATGTGAACTTTAAAACCACAGACCATGCATGGTCTTCTCAGACATTGCTAATGTTTCTCTGAGGCGTTTTGTATTGGCGATCAGAATCCCAGTGTTTCCCATTTGCATGGACACAGGGCAGAAAAACCCGTCTACTGTATAGTTACTCTCTTCCTTTCACTCTCCTCCCCCCCCCCCCCCCCTTCTGTTCATGGGTGTAGCCTATGTTGTTTTTTTGCAATCTCAACCCCCTAGCCAGACACACTGCTTCACAAAGCCTGCATCTGGAGCAATGCGTCACCACAAATACTGCTATGGGGATATTGGTCTGATATACCATAGGGTACTCCAGGAAACTGGATTAAATTCCAGTTGTTGTTTTCCAAATCACAAACTCCCGAGTTCATGCTGTTCAGTCAAGTCAAACAGTTGATAGGCTTTGAATGTAAATCCTGGAGCCTGAATCCATGGCAAGGAAGTGTTCTTTTATATTTATTAACTGCCTCCCACCACCAGTTCCCCCTCAAACCTCCACCTATGTCTCTCTACAGGGGCCTTCCCCTACGTGGAGCAGGGCTCTTCCTCTCCAGCCTTAGACTGCTGACGCATGCTTCTTCTCCTCCTTTTGATGTTCCAACATTTAATTATGTTTTTTGAATTATGTTTTGGATTAAATGGAGGGTCTGATCAAAAATATGCCGGGGGCTGTATTTATGTTTGCTTTAATTAATTAGCATTTAGACGTGTACCTGACACAGACTCTCGCGCAGATTCTCGCTGTCTGTCTGTACATTTTAATTGGTACCTTGTAGCTTCACTTGTTCGGAACTCGTCTGCTTTAAGGAGGATTATGGATCAGAGATCCACTGCATTGCAGCTTATTTTGTAGCACGGTAATGCGTTAATGTAGTTCTTAATTGGAGTGGAAGCCATTTGAGGCTTATGTTTATTGTAAGTATTAAGCCTAACCTAAACATGGTGTTTTGGTATTTGTGTTGTTCATTCTCTTGGTCATTATTAAATACGTTTAGTAAAGTAAAGAGTAAAATAGATCCCTAAAAATGGCTGTTGACATACCGAAATCTGTTGAGACCAAATCTCAAGCGCAGAATAAATCATGTGTGTTGCATGTAGGCCAAACCTATCTAATGTACCGCCCCATAAATTGTTAATCGAGAGAAACTCGTGGGTAAGTAGAATTCGAACCATATCCGCTATCGTTGTCCGTCGTGGGTCCACGCCTCCAGATGAGCCTGGCCATCAGCGGTGCCCCCTGGTGGGGCCCCTGCCAACTGTCTAATGTGTGTGTGCTTTGGCTCATGCTACGCTACACTCTTAACAACGGCCCACACAAGTGCATTCTTCTTGATTTGAACGCCATCCAAAGGCGGGGCAGAGGTTTCCACTTTTAATGGGTCCGTTCTACAACCTGCTTCATGGAAAGTAGAGGCTGGCGTCTGGAGTCGCCCTCCAAGTGCCGTATCCACTCGGCGGTGTTATATCAGGGACAAGGGATCTTTCTTTAAAGCTTGTTCAAGAACAACACAAAACACTGGTTTTTGTTCCCAAGAGTTATATTAAATCTCGATGATTGAATCCTCTTTATTGGTCACATGTACACACACCGTGAAATATATTTCTCTGCATTTAACCCATCCTAGTATTAGGAGCAGTGGGCAGCTATTGTTTATATTATACAGCGCCCCGGGGGGCAGTGTAGGGATCTGGTGCCTTGCTCAAGGGCACCTCGTCAGTCCACCGGTATTTCAGTGGATTTGAACCGGCGCCCTTCCGGTTCCCAAGCCAAGTCCCATCAGACTTAGCTACTGCAACCAAATATTTAAGATCTAATGAGCCTATGACCACAGATAAGGGACCTATCTCTCCCTAATTCATGAAAATGGTGTGTTGACTGCACTCTCAACCTAGCTAACCGTTTTATCTAATTTTTCCACGATGGAGGCTGGCTAGTAGAGGGGTGGTAAGGTGATTGCCTTCCTGGATTGGGACATGTGTGTTGTTTGACGGACTGTCTCCTCGTTCCTGCTTCATGTGTCTTGATCTGCCTGTCTGTGTGTGTCTGCAGCCACCACACCGTGGTTCGAAGCCTACAGGGAGAGCTTCCTGCAGTCCATGCCGGCCTCCGACCACGAGTTTCTCAACCACTACCTCGCCTGTATCCTTCTGGCTACGATGACTTAACGTTTTAGACCTTGTGCAAAGTTGACAACCATATTGTAGCATCCAATCTCAATCAGATTCTGAATGCCTTTATCATTGTACAAGTACGATACGAACAGTCACTCTTACAAACAGCAATTAAAAAATATAATAAATTATAAGAAAATAAACTAAACTAAATAAACCGGTCGAATTATCTATATAGAATGGTGTGTGTGTATATATACACACACACACACAGTATTAGCTGTTTTTGTTTATTCCTTGATAGAACGGTGCCCCCTCAGGCCTGCTGGTGGTATCTTCCAGTGAAGCTGTCCCAGTGGAGCAGTTCCTCAAACTGTCCCAGGAGCAGCACCGCATCCAGCACAGCGGTGACCACACCAACCCCCGGTGGTTCATCCCCAACACACTCAAGTACTACGTCCTGCTGCACGACACCAGCCAGGGTGACGAGCAGAGGTACAGCACCACAATAGGGACCTCTCCGTGTGCTTATACAATATGCAATGTTCTGGTTCAGTAGATATTGTAATACGATATTTGGTTTCTTAATTTATCTTGTGTATTTTTAGAAAACCTTAAAGTATATACTATTTATTGTAGTATTGTGGAAGCAAAGACTTGCATCAATCAAATTGTATTTTCCCGTCCCGAGTGCACAACCAAAGAAATACATAATGATCATCATAATACATGATAATGATCATAGAAGTTGCGTAATATGTCTTGCTGTTTAAAATTATCTGCTGATTTGACATGCCCTCAGTACACAAGTGTAAAGTTTAATTTGCTCAACTTCCCTTGTGAAGCATTTACAGCATGTAACACACCCTCCCTCACTCCCTTCCTTGGTGTTAAAGGCCATGGGGTTGCTTCTCGTTACTGTGCATGCCGGTGTGCTTTGGGCAGTAACTCTTGCTGTAGTTAATTTGTGCTAGTCAAGCCCTCTACGCAGTGGGTGTGGTGAAGTTCCTGCACTACCAGCATGTAGCATCTCTTTGTGTGTGCATGGAGTGCACCTACTGCATTCTCTTGTGGTCATTTGATTGTGTGGTTTGGTATTTTGTTTTGCCAAAGAGTCTCTTTCTCTGTTTGTTCTCCCCTGTAACGCTCCAGGGCCGATGCGGTGTACGAGGATATGAAGCAGCGCTACGGCTCACAGGGCTGCTACCTTCTGAAAATCAACTCTCGAACGGCTCCGACGGGCACCAATGAGCAGATCCCGGACCCCTGGAGTCAGTACCTGCACAAGAACAGCCTTCTGAACCAGGTCAGCAGCCTGGCCCCGCTCTGAAGAAGGCCTTTATTTCCCCCGTTCTAAATTTAAATCTGGAGGATTGAATCCTCTATATTGATCACACACAGTAACATGTGTTTCTCTGCATTTAACTCACCCTAGTATTAGGAGCAGTGGGCAGATATTGTATATACAGCGCCCGGGGAGCAGTGTAGGGGGTCTGGTGCCTGGCTCAAGGGCACCTCGGCAGTGCCTTCTCGTTCCCAAGCCAAGTCCCCAACAGACTGAGCTACTGCCGCCCTGACCGATTCTGGTCAGGGTCCAACATGAGCACCAGCCAATGGCTGAGAGATTTGACCATTTGACAGGTAAAACTAGTGACACGTTAAAGCAATTGCTTGGCTGGTAAATGTTTCCACTCTAGTAGGTAAAAATACCTAATTCTAAAAGTACATTTTGGACCCTGATTCTTGTCAGAATATTCACAGAATTCAATAAAGATTAATACAATTGTGTAAATGTGCAATTAGCACTTGGTTATTCTTGAACCTAAATATAAAACATAAGCATATGTGGAAACATTTTTCAATTGTATTTACCCATGAATAAATACAGGTGAAGAAATGTAATTAGTATAATCACATTTGAACATTTGCACGTTCATCAGCCGTGGGCCCTTTGTCCCAACAGGTTGGTTTGACCTACTCTGCTGTTATGTTAAAGCTAACTAAAAACATGTCGACCTTTTTGAATGGCGAATGTAATGTTTTACGCCCCTTCTCGTTCCTCAGGAGTCGTACGAGGAGCCCGCTCAGACAGAAGCCAACAGCGTTGTTTCAGAGAATAACGTTGACAGCAACGAGTTGAGTTCGCAGGACTCCTCGGAGAAAGGTTAGCGCCGAGCACATTTACTTCAATCTGAATTAACTGTGTGGTCAACATAGCCATATTGCACTTGCAGGCTGCACTTCTTTACTAAGGGTAAATTAAGAGTCCAAGAGAGATTAGCAGTTGAGCTCCAGGTGTTCCATCCAAACCAGTCTGTGTGTTTCCGTGTTTCAGATGAAGTGGCCGACAGCATGCAGAGCCACCCGCTCCAACTGGACTGCCCGCCCAGCGAGGCCGGGGCTCTGGACACCCTCGGGGTCGTGACCTCCGGGGGACCTCCGACGGCAGCCAGAGCGGCGGTGGTGTCGTCGGCGGGGACCCACGGGGACTGTCTGACGCTCAACGATCACGACCACATCAGGCAGTTCCTCCAAGAGTTCACCTTCAGGGGCCTCCTCCCTCACATTGAGAAGAACATCAGGCAGCTAAATGACCAGGTACAAACGTTACACACAACACACTCACTCACTCGCTCACTCACACAACCACATCAGGCAGCCTATGACCAGGTACAAACGTTAGACACAACACACTCACTTACTCACTCACTCACACGACCACATCAGGCAGCTAAATAACCAGGTACACGCATGTCAAACACGACTCCTCACTCACCACATACAGTATACACACCTGCCAAAGGGGAGATTCATTTATTCATTCATTCAAGCACATTGGGAATCCCTGCAAATATGCTTGCCCTCCCACAGAAAAAGCCTGGTTGGACACATAGGTTAGTTAAACTGTAGGCCTTTTCTACATACACATTTATGAGCATTATGTTGTCACCCTATTGTGTCTTCATTTTGTTCCCCGTTTCTCTTTCTCTTTGTGGCCTTGACCATTCGTGGTAGCTGGTCTCACGGAAGGGTCTCAGTCGATCTCTGTTCTCGGCGACCAAGAAGTGGTTTGGTGGCGGCAAAGCTCCGGAGAAGAGCATCAGTGAATTGAAGAGCACTTCTGGTCTGCTGTGAGTTTCCCTTACACTATAACTGTCATTTTGTTGGCTGGCTGGCTGGCTGGCTGGATGGATGGATATTTTGTAAATTCATTCGAAAAATACATACCGGAGTAAAGCTATCAATTCCCTTGACCTTTGGCCTGTGAAGCTACCCTCCAGAGGCCCCAGAACTGCAGATCAGGAAGATGGCGGACCTGTGCTTCCTTGTCCAGCACTATGAGCTGGCCTACAGTTGCTACCACACTGCGAAGAAAGACTTCTTGTCGGACCAGGCGATGCTCTATGCTGCAGGGGCACTGGTAAGAAATACCCACTGGACGAGAACATTGTGTAAGCGTGTGAGAGTAAATAAGTAAGCGAGAGATAAAGTAGATAAATGAGCAGAAGAAGGCAAGGCCTCACCTCTATTCCCTCCCTCCCTCCCTCTTTCCCTATGTTTATCCACCAATGACAAGTGTTGCATTCCAAAAAATGGTCAGAGTTACATCTTCCGTGATGGATACTTCCACTCCACGAATGCCTGAATGCACTGCTAAAGCTAAAACGTCCTAAACCCGTTGGCTTTCTCTTTCTTGTGCTTCTAGGAGATGGCGGCTGTGTCTGCGTTCCTGCAGGCCGGGGCTGCGCGGCCGTACCCGGCGCACTACATGGACACTGCCATACAGACCTACCGGGACGGCTGCAAGTACGAGCTGTTGGCATTGCTTTAAAGGAGCGACTGCTCTTCTTATTTTGCTGGCCTCTAGAGGTTTAAAGAAGTGTTATAATGAAGGTTGAACTGCTAGACTGAATAATAGGTTGTTAAAGTGATGGACAACAGAAATGCATAATTTACTTCTTTATATGTTTATTTTATATTATTTATATTATTGATATTATTGATTAAAGTATCTTTTGGAGCCGTGCAGTGGATACATCCCTCTACATGTTTTTAGATCCTGTTGTCCATCACTTTATACCAAATTTTAGGTCCTCTGAACATGAGTCCCGACTTTGCGTCTCACTTTTTATGTTTTACTTTCTATTAAGAATAGTTTAAAATATCTATATGTATGTATATATGTCTATCTCTATCGCCACGGCTAGGAACATGGTGCTAGCGGAGCGCTGTGCGTTGCTCAGCGCCGAGGTGCTCAAGAGCCAGGGGAAATACTCTGACGCCGCCACGCTCCTCATCAAGATGACCAGCGAGGTAGGGAAGCTGCCGGCCCCCTGTTTATTGTACGGTAAAGCCTCTGTGAAAAATGGGTCTGACAAACGGAATATACCATGTGCCGGTTGGCATTATAACTTTAAAGAATATACATACGTGTGTCTAATGTGTAAAAATATATATATATATAGTGTTGTGTTTTATAATTTTTTTTACCTGTTGTTTCCTCTTGAATGCATTTATGTATCCATGTACCAAATGATTTTAATAATGTAAAGTTGTCTTAAGTTTCTTGTAAAGCGCTATATAGCGTTTAGTTGCACAAGTGACCCAAAAAAAAAACAACGGCTATCCTGACCTTTTTTTCCCTGAAAATAACCTCTAACCTAACACCCCTCCTGCTGTGTCGTCCCCCCCCCCCCCCCCCGCCCCAACAGGATTCGGACCTGCGCAGTGCGCTGCTGTTGGAGCAGGCAGCTCACTGCTTCATCAACATGCGCAACCCTATGATCCGCAAGTTTGCCTTCCACATGATCCTGGCTGGTCACCGCTTCAGCAAGGCTAAACAGGTAAATGTGTCCGAACTATGGGTAATGACCGAAAGGACGAGATCATGACTACGAGCGGCCAAAATTAGCTTCCTCAGGAGGGTGGCTGGCATCTCCCTAAGGGATAGGCTGAAAAGCTCAGTCACTCTTTTGAGAGACTCAGAGTAGAGCCACTGCTCCTTCGCATAGAAAGGAGCCAGTTGAGGTGGTTCGGGCATCTAGTAAGGATGCTTCCAGGTCACCTCCAGAGGGATGTTTTCCAGGCATGCCGAAATGGGAGGAGACCACGGGGCAGACCAAGGTACAGGTGGGGTAATTACATCCCCACGCTGGCCTGGGAACGCCTTGGGATTCCCCAGTCAGTGCTGGTTGATGTTGCCAGGGAGAGGGAAGTTTGGAGTCCCCTGCTTAAGCCGGTTCCCCCCGAGACCCGACCCAGATAAGCGGTAGACGATGGATGGATGGACATTTGTCTGTGTCATGTTCCATCCAGGTCCCATCTCTTGTCCGTCGAGCTGAGCACCTTCTGTGTTTCGATAGCTAACATGCAGAAGTAAAACACAAGGCGGGGACAACGTTAACATTAAGAGGAGCATACGGGTAGAGAGAGGCTGGTAACACTACATCATGAATAACAAGGGGAATTAGGGTGAACAAAAGTGTGACAAATCACAGATTTGAAAGAAAAAACATAGTCAAACGTATCTATTCCACCAGAATAAAATATGGGATGAGAAGAATATATAATACAATAGTTAGGAACTGTGCCATGACTCTCTTTCTCTGGCTCTGTCCCTCCGTCTGTCTGTCTCTCTCTCTGTCTCTCTCTGCCTCTCTCCGTCTCCCAGAAGAAGCATGCGCTGCGCTGCTACTGCCAGGCCATGCAGGTGTACCGGGCGCGGGGCTGGTCGCTGGCGGAGGACCACATCAACTTCACCATCGGCCGGCAGTCCTTCACGCTGCAGCAGCCCGACAACGCCGTGGAGGCCTTCAGACACATCCTGACCAACGACAGCCAGCAGACTGCCACCCAGCAGGGGGCCTTCCTCCGGGAGTACCTCTACGTCTACAAGGTCTCGCTCTCGCTCTCTCTCTCTCCCCCCCCCCGTCTGTCGTTGTTTATTTGTCTTGCCTGTCTGTCTCTTGGGCTCTCCCTCATGTGTCATATGTCTGTTATTATGCATCGATCCAATATAAATGTAGCTGTTAACCATTGCCCAGAATGGTACGTATGGATCGGGTGCTGTCGTGTAGAGCAGCCCTGCAGTTGAGTGTGACTCCACATGTCTTGGGTGTTCCAGAGTGTGAAGGCCGAAGGTGAGGTGGTGCTACCCCAGCTGCCCCTGCCCTGCATCCACAGCGCGGCTACCCGCGTCTACTTCGGCCACGAGCGCCGCCTGGCCGAGGGTAGGACACACACACACACACACGTTTGTGTACATGTACGTGACCAATAAAGAGGATTCAAACCTCCAGATTTAGATATATTTTTAAGTAGTATGAGGGAAAGTCGTTGACAGGACTGTGCGTTTTATATTTTTTATGCCCTGGTTTAGGTGAGAAGCAGGCGGCCACTAACGTGTCCCTAGACCAGGAGTACGACCCCAGCCAGGCGGCCTTGTGGTGCCAGCTGGAGGAGCAGGCTGTGGCCTCTGCTAACCGGGGAGTGGTCCCCGCGGCCTTCCAGCCCACCCAGTGCTGCCTCAACAGCCAGACTGACAACCTGAGAACCCCCCTGGCTGTGGTGGAAGGTACAATATCTTCTAAGTTCTTTTTTCATTGAAAGTATTGTACTTTTATTGTACCTGGGTTACATTTGCTGAACATTTCAAATACCTTTTAAAAAAAAAAAAAAAAAATATCTATATCTATTTTTCATTTGACTAATTGTACTGTTCAAATTAGATTTGTTGCATGGATGTATGGTGTCCTTTCTCCCTGACCTACTGTCTCTCTCCATGACTTACTCGGTCTCTCTCTCTCTCCCTCACTTACTCTCTCTCTCTCTCCCTCACTTACTGTTTCTCTCTCCCTCACTTAATGTCTCTCTCTCCCTGACCTACTGTCTCTCCCTGGCCTAATGTCTCTCCCTGAATTATACTGTCTCTCTCTTCCTGCCTACTCTGTCTCTCTCTGTCCCTGACCTACTGTCTCTCTCCATGACCTACTGTCTCTCCCTCCCTGACTTACTATGTCTCTCTCTTCCTGACCTGCTCTCTCTCCCTGGCTTACTTCTGGCTCTCTCAATCGGACTAACTGTCTCTCTCTCTCCCTGACCTACTCTCTCTCCCTAACCTACTCTGTCTCTCTCTCCCTGACCTACTGTCGCTCCCTCCCACACAGAGCCCATCATAGTGGAGGTGACCTTCCAGAACCCACTCAAAGTGTCTCTCCTCCTGTCTGAGCTCTCCTTGTTGTGGAGCTTCACTCCCAAGGACCTCTCTGAACCCCTGCCTGGGGACCTGGACACGGCCGAGGACACGGAAGAGGCCATCACCAACGACAAGGTGGGAGGGTCTTTGGTCACACTCACAAACATGACAGCAGGTTTGATGCAGCAGTATTTGAAACATTAGACTTCATGATAAGCAGATCAGTCTACCACCCATAACTGTATTCTTATGAATTATTTATGCGTTAACGCCCCATCATCTCTGTTCTCTGCTGTTCCCCAGCAGTCTGAGAATAGAGACGACGTCATCACCACTGAAATCATTCCGGAGTTCAACTTTGGCCCGAAGGAGACCAAAGTGGTGAGCTACTTTTAGTAGTAGTTATGCAATACTGCTTTTCTTTTTGTTTGTTTTCTTCTGCCTGTTTATATTCCTGTCTGAGGTGCGGGTTAGGACTAGGACTGGACAGAATTGACTTGATCATTGACTTCATCATCAATGAAAGTATCGTTTACCTACAAAATGTAAATAATAACTTTTATTGGACATAAGCAAAGATGGAATAATACAAATATTAATAATAA
Organism: Muraenolepis orangiensis; assembly: GCA_027704905.1. Lineage (NCBI taxonomy): Eukaryota > Metazoa > Chordata > Actinopteri > Gadiformes > Muraenolepididae > Muraenolepis > Muraenolepis orangiensis. Next base: position 18,621,307 of record CM051004.1, read on the forward strand.
TAAGCTGAGTGGATTGGATTAATTGATTGGATAAGCTGAGTGTTAATTGGGGATGAGAATATAATGACAAAGCAAAACAAACCTGGGTCATAGGCCCGCCTGAAGCTGCTGCCTCACATGATTGGTCAGCTTAACATCCTGGGTGTGGCCTACAACATCGCAGCCGTTCCTTCTGAAGAAGTGACTCAATGTGCAGAAGGTAACACACACACACACACACACACACACACACACACAGTGAAACTATGCTACAGCTAAATACTTGATTACAAGAGATAAATCACAGCCTTTGCTCATGCTCTGTCTCTTTCTATATGTCTCTCTGTCTCTATCTATCTCTTGGTCTCTATCTATGTGTGTGTGTGTGTGTGTGTGTGTGTGTGTGTGTGTGTGTGTGTGTGTGTGTGTGTGTGTCTCTCTGTCTCTCTATATCGCTTGCTCTATCAGTATCCATGTAGGGTAACAACAAGCATAGATACACAAAACTGCAACAAAAAAAAAATGCTCAACACACTCGACCTCCCCTCCCCGCTCCCTCTCCAGGGCAGCAGAGTAGCAAGCCAGAGACGGTCCGTGGCCAGCAGGACCTGGAGATCCAGGGCCCGCGTCTCAACAACACCAAAGAGGACAAGACGTCGGTCTCCCACGGCCAGGACCAGCGGCTGCATCCCATAATAACACCGCCCATGCCCCTGATGGAGGTACCGACATCTATATGCACACATGACGTACATGAAGCATAGGCTTGTTTACGTTGGCCTTTGGATCGTATGTCTAAGCCGCCCCCCCATATTGGAGAGGCTATATGTCTATAACACACAGCACAGTAACACTCTTGTCCACCTTTTGCTGCATAATTCATTGCATATGTATTTCATATGCAATCACACAAAAAAAGGAGACAATGTTGCATGTCCATGAGGAATCACTAAAGCTAGCTGTGTACATACATCTACTGATGCCTAGTCTGGACACATCTTCAGTGATGTTCCTGGAATCATAGGACGTTTCGGGTCTCGCAACATCATACGCCCTCCTCCAGGTGACCCAGCCGGGGCTGATCAGACCCCAGCTTGTGTCCAGATGGCTAGCTAGCTACCATGACTCCATGGATCCCCTCTTTTGAGCCACAGCCATCTTGAGGCCCTCTCTGGTGGTACTGCGGATGGCTCTCCTCTTTCTCACTCCCTCGATGCCTAAACTGCCGAAGGCTCTGACCAAGGAACGGGCTGCGAATCCTCTGCATCCAACTTCCACCGGGAAACACCTTGCTCTCCAACCAGCCTGCTGACAGTCGCTGACCAGTCCTGCGTACTTGGAGAGCTTCCTTTCAAAGGCTTCTTCCAAGCGATCTTCCCACGGGACTGTCAGCTCCAGCAGCACAGCTTGCTTGGTGGACTCAGACACAAGAACAATGTCTGGTCGCAGGGTGGTGACTGCAATATGGCTGGGGAACTTCAGCTGATGTTCAAGGTCCACCAACAACTGCCAGTCTCTTGCAGACGTCAGGATGCCTGCAGATGTTTTTCTGGCAGAAGTTGGCTTGTCCCCAGCTCTGACAAAGGCGATGGGCTGGAGTGTCGGAACTGCTTTGACCACGCCAGTCCTGCGCTGATGGCTTCAGCAATGGTCTTCAGGACTTGGTCATGCCTCCACCTGTACCGTCCATCTCCAAGTGCCTTTGTACAGCAACTGAGGATGTGTTCCAGGGTTCCTCGCTTGGAACACAATGGGCATTGTGTTCAGTATATGTGACGTGGGGTTTGGTAAATGGCATCCAAAATGTTTGTATTAACAAGCTTATGCTTGGGGCCCCCCGCTCAGAGAGACTGATGAGAGAGAGAGACTGATGAGAGAGAGAGACTGATGAGAGAGAGAGACTGATGAGAGAGAGAGGACTGATGAGAGAGAGAGACTGATGAGAGAGAGGTGATAGAGAGAGACTGATTAGAGAGAGACTGATGAGAGAGAGAGAGAGACTGGAGAGAGAGACGAGAGAGAGAGAGACGAGAGAGCGAGAGACGGATGGGATTTATCTGTTGTAATCAAGTATTTAGCTGTAGCATGGTTTCACATTGGTTGTGTGTGTGTGTGCGCCCACAGGTGTTCTTCCTCCAGTTCCCCACAGCCCTGCTGTGCGGCGAGATCACCAAGGCGTACGTGGAGTTCTGCAACGTCAGCGGAGTGGCGCTGCGGGGCCTCCGCGTGGCCTCCACCCACCCCACCTTCTTCACCTTTGGCAGCGGGAGCAGCTCCTCCTCCTCCTCCGCTGCCACCACGCCCCTCAGCCCCGGCAGCGCCGAGATCTGCTCCGCCTACCAGACGCTGGCCACGCCGCCGGGTGACCCCCACCACCACCTCCACCCGGGCTCGCAGCCGCCGCCTCCGCCGCCCGTCTACCTGGTGTCGTCGCCGGTGGACAGCGGCTCTGTGCGGGGCAAGGGGGCGGCCATGGAGATCCCGGTGGAGGGGGGCCTGCTGCGGCCCGGCCAGTCGGCCCAGCTGCCCCTCTGGCTGCGCGGGCCGGACACGGAGGGCGTCCACGAGATCAACTTCCTGTTCTACTACGAGAGCGCCGAGAAGGGAGGGAGGATCAGGTCAGTGGAGCACGAGCTGAGAGGCCTCCTTTCTCTCTCTCTACCGTTCTGTCTGTCTGTCTGTCTGTCGCTGTCTGTCTGTCTGTTAATGTCAACCTCTCTCTCTCTCCTCCCCCTCAGTCACAGAGTGCTGCGTCACAACGTGTTCATCTGTGCCAGCCGTTCCCTCAGCGTGTGTGCCACGGCCTGCCAGAGCAGCGTGGCCCCAGGGGAGGACCACCCCCCCAGCGGGGAAAACCCGGAGGATTCTGAGGACGGGGACCACCTCAGAGACGGCATGCTGGTCTTTGTGGACGTGGAGAACGTCAACATGGTGAGCTCGTCTGATGGCGTCTTAAGAGAAACATCAGACATGAGTAGTAACACACTTAACAACAAATAACAAATCGTGAGGATTGAATCCTCTTTATTGGTCACATACATGAAGACATACAGTGAAACGTGTTCTCTGCATTTAACCCATCCTAGTATTAGGAGCAGTGGGCAGCTATTTGTACAGCGCCCGGGGAGCAGTTAGGGTTAGGGTCTTCCTCAAGGACACCTCGACAGTTTTTGCTAGGAGGAGCCGGGGATCGAACCAGCAACCTTCCGGTTGTGAGGCGACCGCTCTACCTCCTGAGCTAGACTGCCGCCCAATCTAAACTAACATGAGTAGTAACACTCTAAACTAACATAGTCGATCCATCCATTATCTACCGCTTATCCGGGTCGGGTCGCGGAGGTAGCAGCTTCTGCAGGGGAAACTTCCCAAACGTCCCTCTCCCTGGCCCATCTGACTGGGGGATCCCGAAGCGTTCCCAGGCCAGCGTGGGGATGTAATCACCCCACCTGTGCCTTGGTCTGCCCTGTGGCCTCCTCCCAGCTGGATGGGCCTGGAAAACCTCCCTCGGGAGGCGACCAGGAAGCATCCTTACCAGATGCCCAAACCACCTCAACTGGCTCCTTTCTATGCCCGAGATACTAACATACACAAAGTAGTAACACGCTAAAACAACATCTTAACAAACATAGTAGTAACACACTAAAACAACATCTAAACTAACATGAGTAGTAACACACTAAAAGCTGGCCGTTCAGATTTCAACAATTTTCAACTTTGACCCACGTCGACAGCGCTCTGACCTCTGGAAGCTGGTCCGATAAGATTTGTGAAATTAGATTGACGTTCTAAAACCAGCACAATCTAAAACACTCTGGTTATCCGATAATGGATCAATTAATGAATGTAAGTTTCTCTGTCTCTCTCTCTGTCTCTGTCTCTCTCTCTGTCTATGTCTATGTCTCTCTGTCTCTGTCTCTCTCTCTCTCTCTCTCTCTCTCTCTGTCTCCCTCCTTGTCTCTCGTTCAGAGTGAAGCAGGTGTGCGGGAGTTTCACATCATCCAGGTGTCTAGCTGCAGTAGACAATGGCGGTTAAACAAGTGTATCAACCCCGCCAAGGATAAAGGTACACTCACACACACACCAGTGTGTGCCACTAAAGCACGGCATGCAAAATTGCATTAAGTCTGGATGGTTGATTGTGTCTTGCCATTTCCCCAAACCGTGATTAAGGCTGGTCTGACACAACAAACCTGGAGGATTGCGAATCCTCTTTATTGGTCACATACATGTACAAACATACAGTGAAATGTGTTCTCTGCATTTAACCCATCCTAGTATTAGGAGCAGTGGGCAGCTATTTATACAGCGCCCGGGGAGCAGTTAGGGTTAGGGTGTCTTCCTCAAGGACACCTCGACAGTTTTTGCTAGGAGGAGCCGGGGATCGAACCAGCAACCTTCCGGTTGTGAGGCGACCGCTCTACCTCCTGAGCTAAACTGCTGCCCTGATCCCGCAATCTTCCACTAAAGAACCACCGGCTTAAATAATAAATCCCTTTCACTCAAATATGTTCAGCTGTTTCTATACGTCTAATGCAGCTTTATATAACATAAAGTTACAGCACTCATTATATGCAGGACATGCATTTGGTAGTTTAATGTAGAAACAGTGTCACGGGTTAGGTTTGGACCCAAATGCTGCACACAGACACCAAAGGCAGATAGTGGTATTTATTGCGATAAATATCACACACAGACAGGGACAGGCAGAGACGTAGTCGGGGACAGGCAGGTGATCAGAACCGGGGCAGGGTAGACGAACCAGGCAGGGACAAGCAGAGGCGTAGTCAGGGACAGGCAGTGGATCGGGAACCAGGCAGGGGCAGGCAGAAGCGTAGTCAGGGACGGGCGGTAGATCAGGAACCAGGCAGGGGCAGGCAGAAGCGTCGTCAGGGACGGGCGGTAGATCAGGAACCAGGCAGGGTCAGGCAGAAGCGTAGTCAGGGTCGGGCGGTAGATCAGGAACCAGGCTGGGGCAGGCAGAAGCGTAGTCAGGGACGGGCGGTAGATCAGGAACCAGACAGGGCGGGCAGGACCAGGGCAGGCAGGGTCGGCAACCGGAATCAGTCCGGGTACACTGGAGATTCTGTGTCATCAGGACAATCTAGCAAAGTATGAGTGTGCGGGGTAGACTTAAATAGGCCGGTTAATTATCATGCACTGTAGGTGTGGGGGAAATGTAAATGCGGGTTGACGCTGCCCCCTAGTGGAGGCAGGGTGAATAGCCATTTTGACAAACAGGGTTATTATAAAAGTATAGTATTTATATAGTATATATATGTGGAAGAGTGGGTTTCCCTAGAGTAATGCCGTCCTAGTGTTGTCATCCAAGTGGTATTTCTGATCGCTATGCCACTTTCCTTGAGACTCCAGAGGATATTAAAAGCTGACTCTCCGATTTTGGTACAGGAACTGTAATCGGGTGGAACAGTAATTCCTGTCTAATCTGTCAGGCGCTCTTCCCGGCCCGAAGCCTACCTATGAATCAGCTTCACCAATTACCCTGTATGCTTTCTTTTGGCACGTCTTCCAGACTGTAAGCTCACCAGCAGAGAACGGGCCAAGTTGTGCTTCCGGGCTTCCAGGTGTAAACCCCTAAAAGGTAATCATCACCAAGCATCGCACGTAAGACCGTTTTTTTAAAACTGTACGTCTGAACAGTCGAGTCACTTTCCCATGTCCTTCCCTTTTCCCTTCAGCTACCTCGACCACAGAAGACAAATACACTTTTGCAGACCTGAACCTTGGAAATGAACGTGTGAGTGTAATGGAAGTTAAGGGGAGGACCTTTCGAACCCAGTCGTAGGACACACACACAGGTGTCGCTCATAACAGTCATGATGGGTCTGCTACATGGATTGTACCAGGGTACACGGGTCGTAGACTAAACCAGGCATGTTCTGAGTGACACCTGTGTTTGTCCTACGATGACGCCTCTGTGAACAGAATCTATTTGGTCGGGTGGAGGATGAACACCATGATTACATTAAAATTGCTGCTCTAAAAATCGGAGGTTCATGCTTGCACTTTAGATAACACCAATCACTCTAAGAGTTAACATCTTCAGCGAACAAATTATCGCAAATTTGTATTACAAGCTTGTCCATTTGTGCATAAAGTATTTATTTTTTAAACATGGGAGAGATGGGTGTCTTAAGAAAGGTCTCAAATGTCTCAAAATCTATTTGGTGTGCGGAGAAAATATGTGATTGTGAAAAACCTACATGGGGTTAATCTGACTATGTCCTATATTGCAATGACACTGGCTGCTATGCCATCCTATTAGATTTCAGATTTGGTTTATTTGTGACATGTACAATGTACAGTAACATGTTATTGCCAGTTCCAAAGATGTGATCAACATGTATTAATAATTACATAACTGTGAACAGTATTTTATTTTTGATTGTATTCCAAACATGCCCCCATCAGATCGTCAGCTCCACCACACCCTGTGCAGACTTCTTCTTCCGCTGTTGCCCGGGAGTCGCGGTGAGGAAAGAAGCTGGGCGGTCATCACACCCATCCAGCAGACCCCCCGCCGGACACTGGAACTGGGGGGGCGGCACTAGTGAGGTGGCAAGCCTGGTCAGGAAGTGCAACGAGTTAGACTTGAATGTCATCGTCCTCTGGAAGGTACGGTTAATTTAGATGTGGTTTTCGTGTGTTACTACTCATGTTAGTTTGCATGTTGTTTAGTGTGGTACTAAAACTGTGTGTGTGTGTGTGTGTGTGTGTGTGTGTGTGTGTGTGTGTGTGTGTGTGTGTGTGTGTGTGTGTGTGTGTGTGTGTGTGTGTGTGTGTGTGTGTGTGTGTGTGTGTGTGTGTGTGTGTGTGTGTGTGTGTGTGTGTGTGTGTGTGTGTGTGTGTGTGTGTGTGTGTGTGTGTGTGTGTGTGTGCGCGCAGGCGTACGTAGTTGAGGACAACAAGCAGCTCATCCTGGAAGGCCAGCTCCACGTGACTCTACAGACGGTGGGCAAGGAGGCCTGCTCCCTTCCCCAGAAAGAGGTACGCACTGCACACCCCAAACGCCACCAGACACAAAGCATCTGCACCAGACTTGCACCATTTTGTCAGCAGTCAGTCACCTACGTCTTAGGGTTCAGTGTTTGGCTTGAACCATGTACCTTCAGATTACCCCCATCCACATCAACTGGAAGGTCACATTCAGTAATGGCAAAAAGCTCTTGCTGGTTGTCGGCCAGACTGTTGTGTTTGTGTATGTAAAACATCTGGGTTTTACACACCTACACACACACACACACATTCAAGATTCAATATACTTTAATTTGCCATATACAACAAGTACAATGAAATGCTTACTCCCCATTCCCTCCCGGTTTGAATTTCCTACAATTGAACACTTTATACTTTACTATGTACTTAACTCATACTTTACAGCACTATACTAAAACAAAACTGTACACAATAAAAAGAACAATAAAGTGACTGATGGATGATATATATACATACAGTTGCATGAAAAAGTATGTGAACCCTTTGGAATTACCTGGGTTTCTGCATAAATTGGTCATAAAATGTGTTCTGATCTTCATCTAAGTCACAACAATAGACAAACACAGTCTGCTTAAACTAATACTACACAAACAATTATATGTTTTCATGTTTTTATTGAACACACCATGTAAACATTCACAGTGCAGGGTGGAAAAAGTATGTCAACCCCTATGCTACTGACTTCTCCAAGAGCCAATTGGAGTCAGGAGTCAGCCAACCTGGAGTCCAATCAATGAGACGAGATTGGAGGTGTTGGTTAAAGCTGCCCTGCCCTATAAAAAACACACCAGTTTTGAGTTTGCTATTGTCAAGAAGCATTGCCTGATGTGAACCATGCCTCGCACAAAAGAGCTCTCAGAAGATCTAAGATTAAGAATTGTTTACATACATAAAGCTGGAAAGGGTTACAAAAGTATCTCTAAAAGCCTTGATGTTCATCAGTCCACGGCAAGACAAATTGTCTCTAAATGGAGAAAGTTCAGCACTGTTGCTACTCTCCCTAGGAGTGGCCGTCCTGTAAAGATGACTGCAAGAGCACAGCGCAGAATGCTCAATGAGGTGAAGAAGAATCCTAGTGTCAGCTAAAGACTTACAAAAATCTCTGGCACATGCTAACATCTCTGTTGACAAATCTGCAATACGCAAAACACTGAACAAGAATGGCGTTCATGGGAGGACACCACGGAGGAAGCCACTGCTGTCCAAAAAAACCACTGCTGCATGTTTGAAGTTTGCAAAAGAGCACCTGAATGTTCCACAGCACTACTGGCAAAATATTGTGTGGACAGATGAAACCAAAGTTGAGTTTTTTTGAAGGAACACACAACACTATGTGTGGAGAAAAAAAGGCACAGCACACCAACATCAAAACCTCATCCCAACTGTGGATGGTGGAGGGGGCATCATGTAAAGAGGAATGGTCCAAAATTCCTCCTGATCGTCCTCCTGATCTGATCTGCAACTACAGGAAACGTTTGGTTGAGGTTATTGCTGTCAAAGGAGGGTCAACCAGTTATTAAATCCAAGGGTTCACATACTTTTCCCACCCTGCACTGTGAATGTTTACATGGTGTGTTCAATAAAAACATGAAAACATATAATTGTTTGTGTGGTATTAGTTTAAGCAGACTGTGTTTGTCTATTGTTGTGACTTAGATGAAGGTCAGAACACATTTTATGACAAATTTATGCAGAAATCCAGGTAATTCCAAAGGGTTCATATACTTTTTCTTGCAACTGTATGTTGAATTGTGCAACAAACATTTAAAAAGTATTTTAAAGGGCCAGTAGTGCATCATGAATACAGTGCAGTAACTAATGAGTCCAGAAAGTCAAGCAAAAGTTTGATAGTGTATGATAGTCTAACATTGCAGCCTTTGCCACAACCACTTGTAAGACACAGCCTTCCATCTGTTGCTCCTGTTGTATCATGGTATAGCTCATGTCTCTATTAATCCAGTTATAACGTTGTAGTTACAGCCTCAGTCGCGGAAACTATGGACTCTTGCAATGTTTTTGGTGTGTGTGTGTTTTCATGTCCGCAGGAGGCTCAGGAAATGGTGCTGCTCAAGTTTAAGCCAGATTTACCTCCTCCTGTGATCCAGCCCTCGGTGGAGCAACTGTCCCACCTCATAAAGACCAACCTGCACTACCCCGAAACCTACAGCCACCCCTTTGTCCACGAGAGGTGATGACACACACACACCTGGGCACTGCCATGGTGCCCTTGAGCAAGGCTCCAGAAATAGCTAACCACTGCTGCTAATAAATTAATAAGGTTAAATGCAGAGAAACACATTTCACTGTGTGTGTGTGTACATGGAGGATTTACCTCCGGATTTAGAAAATAAAAATGATGACAGCCCAAACAATTGATCAGTATAATTTGTAATATGTGGAGTGTGTCTGTGTGGTTGGTGGCTGGTTTAGGCAGCCTCACCTGTGGGTCATTGGTAATCAAGGCTCACATCAACCCGTGTCCTTGTAGCCCACGCGTTGTCTGCTACATAATATAACTCAAAACTCTGCTGCTGTTCCTGATCATTCCATTCACAATGGTGGTCTTGTACATGTATTGGGATGGCCGTAGGTTTCGCTTTCACTTTATGCCCTGACCTTTATGAGCAGTGGGCGTCCTAGGCCAGGGGCTGCATGCCTATAGACTGTCTAGAACATTCTTAAGAGGTATCGAGAGTACTCAACCTCTCTCTCTCTCTCTCTCTCTCCCTCTCTCCCCCTCCCTCTCTCTCTCCCTCCTTGTTCCCTCCCATTAGGCTCTGTGTTGTACCCGTCACCCTCACCTTGTCCAACTGCTCCCTGGGTGAGGTGGATGTCCTCATAGACCTGCGACACAAGACCATCAGGTCAGTCTCTAGTGAACAGAACACTTGTTGTACTGTATGCATTGTTAACGTATGGATCCCCAGTGCTGCTGACGGGCACAGCCACTCAGAACCGTCTGGAGTACATCAGTAGTCTGTTTCCCTCTGCCCATCATAACCTGCCCTCCTCCTCCTCCTCAGTCCTGACTCCCTGGAGGTGCATGGCTCCTTCACGTGGCTGGGCCAGACGCAGTACAGGCGGCGGCTGCGACCGCAGGAAGTGGCACGGCTGCCCCTGCGAGCGTGCTTCCTGCACGCCGGCGTCTACAACCTGAGCACGCCGCGAGTCTTCGCCAAGTTCACCGCCCCCGCCAAGAACAACAACAACAACAACAAGAAGAAGAAGAAGAAGGAGGAGGTGCGGGAGGAGGGCGTGGCCGTGGAGACCAGCCAGCAGGCCGCCAGCCCCGCCCTCATCATCATCACCAGCCAGGCCTGAGTCCGTCCGTCCCCGGCAGGCAGGCAGGGAGACAGGGGGACATGTGTGGCTAACTGCTGGTGGAGGACTAATTGTAGCCACAGTGTTTGCATTCAGAGCATGCCACCTGGGTACTCCCTCCCCCCTTATCACCGGAACAACCAACGCATTAAGAGTAACTCTGGTTACTACACCAAAAACAGGACATGTGACATGGATGGAACTGGACTGTAAGACGACTGGCCATGCAACAACACCCCCCCCCCCTCCACACACACACACACACACACACACACACACACACACACACACACACACACACAGAGGGCGCCCGGCTCCACCAATCACCCGCTCATCCTCTCTGACTCTACTACTACGACTTCAACAACGACAACAGTCATGAGCCCATTCCCGCTTTCATTTGTCCCCAACCCTCTGCCTCTCTCTCTCTCCCTCTGTCTCTCCCTCTCTCTCTCTCTCTCTCTCTCTCGCCCGTTCCCCCGTTCCCCCGCCACCCCCGTTGTGATCCAGCTGTTGTTGTATTTACTCGGATTTGTTGTCGGTTTCTTTTTTTTTTTTTGGAAATGATGTATTATATTTATATAACAAATTAAGTGTAAATAGAAAATAAATCAAAATGTAACCAATGACCAAGGTGCTGTCACCCTATGTGTGGTGGTGTATGTGTCAGCCATCCTAGGTGAGGAAGACGAGCTACAAAGGCACTACTGTCCTTTACCGCCGCCATAACCTACTCTTCCTCACAGGGACCAATACATCCATCCCCCTGTTGTCCAAATGCTACTCATTACATAACATTACATTACAGTCATTTGGCAGACGCTTTTGTCCAAAGCGACTCACAATACTGCGTTCAACAAAGGTAAGAGAACAAGTCGTCACCGGAGGGAAAAAGGGCATTTCATTCCTAACAAGTCTCCAAGAACTGAGCCGCTGCTCGAATAGAGTACAATAAGTTCAGGTAGAAGTACAATAAGGTGGCAAACAATAGAACAATATCCAACTAACACGCAAACAATCCACTTAGAAAGACGCTAGTAAAAAGTGATTAGGGGGCTAGGAGGAAGGATCCGGGTAGTGTTTCCTGAAGAGGTGAGAGAAGGGGCCGTCCCAACTCTAGTATAGAGTTGGATCACTATGTAGCAGGTACTGTTTATTATGATGTAGTATATGGAGAGTTGGATCACTATGTGGCAGGTACTGTTTATTATTATTATATAGTATATGGAGAGTTGGATCACTATGTGGCAGGTACTGTTTATTATTATATAGTATATGGAGAGTAGGATCACTATGTAGCAGGTACTGTTTATTATTATATAGTATATGTAGAGTTGGATCACTATGTGGCAGGTACTGTTTATTATTATTATATAGTATATGGAGAGTTGGATCACTATGTGGCAGGTACTGTTTATTATTATTATTATATAGTATATGGAGAGTTGGATCACTATGTGGCAGGTACTGTTTATTATTATTATATAGTATATGGAGAGTTGGATCACTATGTGGAAGGTAATATTATTATTATATAGTATATGGAGAGTTGGATCACTATGTAGCAGGTACTGTTTATTATTATTATATGGAGAGTTGGATCACTATGTAGCAGGTACTGTTTATTATTATATAGTATATGGAGAGTTGGATCACTATGTGGCAGGTACTGTTTATTATTATTATATAGTATATGGAGAGTTGGATCACTATGTGGCAGGTACTGTTTATTATTATTATTATATAGTATATGGAGAGTTGGATCACTATGTAGCAGGTACTGTTTATTATTATATAGTATATGGAGAGTTGGATCATTATGTGGCAGGTACTGTTTATTATTATTATAAAGTACATGGAGAGTTGGATCACTATGTGGCAGATACTGTATAATATTATAAAAATATGGAGAGTTGGATCACTATGTGGCAGGTACTGTTTATTATTATATAGTATATGGAGAGTTGGATCATTATGTGGCAGGTAATGTTTATTATTATATAGTATATGGAGAGTTGGATCACTATGTGGCAGGTACTGTTTATTATTATTATATAGTATATGGAGAGTTGGATCACTATGTGGCAGGTACTGTTTATTATTATTATATAGTATATGGAGAGTTGGATCACTATGTGGCAGGTACTGTTTATTATTATATAGTATATGGAGAGTTGGATCACTATGTGGCAGGTAATATTATTATTATTATATAGTATATGGAGAGTTGGATCACTATGTAGCAGGTACTGTTTATTATTATTATTTAGTATATGGAGAGTTGGATCACTATGTAGCAGGTACTGTTTATTATTATATAGTATATGGAGAGTAGGATCACTATGTAGCAGGTACTGTTTATTATTATATAGTATATGTAGAGTTGGATCACTATGTGGCAGGTACTGTTTATTATTATTATATAGTATATGGAGAGTTGGATCACTATGTGGCAGGTACTGTTTATTATTATTATATAGTATATGGAGAGTTGGATCACTATGTGGCAGGTACTGTTTATTATTATTATATAGTATATGGAGAGTTGGATCACTATGTGGAAGGTAATATTATTATTATTATATAGTATATGGAGAGTTGGATCACTATGTAGCAGGTACTGTTTATTATTATTATATAGTATATGGAGAGTTGGATCACTATGTAGCAGGTACTGTTTATTATTATATAGTATATGGAGAGTTGGATCACTATGTGGCAGGTACTGTTTATTATTATTATATAGTATATGGAAAGTTGGATCACTATGTGGCAGGTACTGTTTATTATTATATAGTATATGGAGAGTTGGATCACTATGTGGCAGGTACTGTTTATTATTATTACATAGTATATGGAGAGTTGGATCACTATGTAGCAGGTACTGTTTATTATTATTATTATATAGTATATGGAGAGTTGGATCACTATGTAGCAGGTACTGTTTATTATTATTATATAGTATATGGAGAGTTGGATCATTATGTGGCAGGTACTGTTTATTATTATTATAAAGTACATGGAGAGTTGGATCACTATGTGGCAGATACTGTATATTATTATAAAAATATTGAGAGTTGGATCACTATGTGGCAGGTACTGTTTATTATTATATAGTATATGGAGAGTTGGATCATTATGTGGCAGGTAATGTTTATTAATATATAGTATATGGAGAGTTGGATCACTATGTGGCAGGTACTGTTTATTATTATTATATAGTATATGGAGAGTTGGATCACTATGTGGCAGGTACTGTTTATTATTATTATATAGTATATGGAGAGTTGGATCACTATGTGGCAGGTACTGTTTATTATTATATAGTATATGGAGAGTTGGATCACTATGTGGCAGGTAATATTATTATTATTATATAGTATATGGAGAGTTGGATCACTATGTAGCAGGTACTGTTTATTATTATTATAAAGAATATGGAGAGTTGGATCACTATGTGGCAGGTACTGTTTATTATTATTATATAGTATATGGAGAGTTGGATCATTATGTGGCAGGTAATGTTTATTATTATTATATAGTATATGGAGAGTTGGATCACTATGTGGCAGGTACTGTTTATTATTATTATATAGTATATGGAGAGTTGGATCACTATGTGGCAGGTACTGTTTATTATTATATAGTATATGGAGAGTTGGATCACTATGTGGCAGGTAATATTATTATTATTATATAGTATATGGAGAGTTGGATCACTATGTAGCAGGTACTGTTTATTATTATTATTTAGTATATGGAGAGTTGGATCATTATGTGGCAGGTAATGTTTATTATTATTATATAGTATATGGAGAGTTGGATCACTATGTGGCAGGTACTGTTTATTATTATTATATAGTATATGGAGAGTTGGATCACTATGTGGCAGGTACTGTTTATTATTATATAGTATATGGAGAGTTGGATCACTATGTGGCAGGTAATATTATTATTATTATATAGTATATGGAGAGTTGGATCACTATGTAGCAGGTACTGTTTATTATTATTATTTAGTATATGGAGAGTTGGATCACTATGTAGCAGGTACTGTTTATTATTATTATTTAGTATATGGAGAGTAGGATCACTATGTGGCAGGTACTGTTTATTATTATTATATAGTATATGGAGAGTAGGATCACTATGTAGCAGGTACTGTTTATTATTATATAGTATATGTAGAGTTGGATCACTATGTGGCAGGTACTGTTTATTATTATTATATAGTATATGGAGAGTTGGATCACTATGTGGCAGGTACTGTTTATTATTATTATATAGTATATGGAGAGTTGGATCACTATGTGGCAGGTACTGTTTATTATTATTATATAGTATATGGAGAGTTGGATCACTATGTGGAAGGTAATATTATTATTATTATATAGTATATGGAGAGTTGGATCACTATGTAGCAGGTACTGTTTATTATTATTATATAGTATATGGAAAGTTGGATCACTATGTGGCAGGTACTGTTTATTATTATATAGTATATGGAGAGTTGGATCACTATGTGGCAGGTAATATTATTATTATTATTATATAGTATATGGAGAGTTGGATCACTATGTAGCAGGTACTGTTTATTATTATTATTATATAGTATATGGAGAGTTGGATCACTATGTAGCAGGTACTGTTTATTATTATTATATAGTATATGGAGAGTTGGATCATTATGTGGCAGGTACTGTTTATTATTATTATAAAGTACATGGAGAGTTGGATCACTATGTGGCAGATACTGTATATTATTATAAAAATATTGAGAGTTGGATCACTATGTGGCAGGTACTGTTTATTATTATATAGTATATGGAGAGTTGGATCATTATGTGGCAGGTAATGTTTATTAATATATAGTATATGGAGAGTTGGATCACTATGTGGCAGGTACTGTTTATTATTATTATATAGTATATGGAGAGTTGGATCACTATGTGGCAGGTACTGTTTATTATTATTATATAGTATATGGAGAGTTGGATCACTATGTGGCAGGTACTGTTTATTATTATATAGTATATGGAGAGTTGGATCACTATGTGGCAGGTAATATTATTATTATATAGTATATGGAGAGTTGGATCACTATGTAGCAGGTACTGTTTATTATTATTATAAAGAATATGGAGAGTTGGATCACTATGTGGCAGGTACTGTTTATTATTATTATATAGTATATGGAGAGTTGGATCATTATGTGGCAGGTAATGTTTATTATTATTATATAGTATATGGAGAGTAGGATCACTATGTGGCAGGTACTGTTTATTATTATATAGTATATGGAGAGTTGGATCACTATGTGGCAGGTAATATTATTATTATTATATAGTATATGGAGAGTTGGATCACTATGTAGCAGGTACTGTTTATTATTATTATATAGTATATGGAGAGTTGGATCACTATGTAGCAGGTACTGTTTATTATTATATAGTATATGGAGAGTTGGATCATTATGTGGCAGGTACTGTTTATTATTATTATAAAGTACATGGAGAGTTGGATCACTATGTGGCAGATACTGTATATTATTATAAAGAATATGGAGAGTTGGATCACTATGTGGCAGGTACTGTTTATTATTATTATATAGTATATGGAGAGTTGGATCATTATGTGGCAGGTAATGTTTATTATTATATAGTATATGGAGAGTTGGATCACTATGTGGCAGGTACTGTTTATTAGTATTATATAGTATATGGAGAGTTGGATCACTATGTGGCAGGTACTGTTTATTATTATATAGTATATGGAGAGTTGGATCACTATGTGGCAGGTACTGTTTATTATTATTATATAGTATATGGAGAGTTGGATCACTATGTGGCAGGTACTGTTTATTATTATATAGTATATGGAGAGTTGGATCAGTATGTGGCAGGTACAGTTTATTATTTAGTATATGGAGAGTTGGATCACTATGTGGCAGGTACTGTTTATTATTATATAGTATATGGAGAGTTGGATCACTATGTGGCAGGTACTGTTTATTATTATATAGTATATGGAGAGTTGGATCACTATGTAGCAGGTACTGTTTATTATTATTATATAGTATATGGAGAGTTGGATCACTATGTTGCAGGTACTGTTTATTATTATTACATAGTATATGGAGAGTTGGATCACTATGTAACAGGTACTGTTTATTATTATATAGTATATGGAGAGTTGGATCATTATGTGGCAGGTACTGTTTATTATTATTATAAAGTACATGGAGAGTTGGATCACTATGTGGCAGATACTGTATATTATTATAAAGAATATGGAGAGTTGGATCACTATGTGGCAGGTACTGTTTATTATTATTATAAAGTACATGGAGAGTTGGATCACTATGTGGCAGATACTGTATATTATTATAAAGAATATGGAGAGTTGGATCACTATGTGGCAGGTACTGTTTATTATTATTATAAAGTATATGGAGAGTTGGATAACTATGTGGCAGGTAACATGGTACCATATATCATTGTATAGTCTATATTCTAATATATGGTACCATGGTACCTGCCACATAGTGATCCGACTCTCCATATAATATACAGTACCTGCCAAATCGTGATCCAACTACACTATTATACAATAATATACAGTATTGTGTTACTTGCCACATAGTGATTCAACTCTCTATATACTATATAATCAAATACAGTACCTGCCACATAGTGATCCAGCTCTTAGACCTAGACAGTAAAACCACACGTTTTATCACACAAGAATCGATGGGGGGTCTTGCTCAAGGAAACCTCGGCAACTGTTGTGCAACCGGGGGATCGAAGCAGCAACCTTTCTGTTGCGTGGCGACCGCGACCTCCCGGAACTCTGGATCATCCATCCAGATGTCCTCCTCTGTGGTTGAGGCCTTAGTGGACTCCACCCCTGCCTTGGCCACGCCTTGGCAGGTGGTGGTGTCCTTGTCCTCCGTCAGAACGGTCGTCTTCCAGCTACTGACTGAGGTATCCACATTGCTCAAGTTGTCCCACATGGTCACCTGTCCTGTCCCACTCATCTGTCAACCGTCATTACAGACTTAAATATAGGAGGAGGTATTGGATTAGAGCCATGTAGCTCGGGGGCCACAGCAAGGTTCATGTTCAAATTAATGCAGCTGGAGAAGCCTGGACCTCTGTAACAGCTCCTGAATCTCCTGGTTGACTTTTGTCTACCATAGACTGTCTAACCCAGGTCTGTTCTGTTGTGCTCTCCAGGTCAGCCCTGGGGTCCTCTGTCATGTGAGGCTCTCCACCATCCTCCAGGAGACCCAGATCCTCCTTCTCTCCTCCTTCCCCTGGGTCAAGGTGACCGAGGACAGGCGGCAGACCAACAGTCTTCTGCAGCCCACCGCTCCACACCAGGTGGCCACTTGGTTGAATAGGATGCTCCATGGGCCACATATTAGTGACAGATTCGTTTTAGGGTTTTTTTCAATCTGAAGACGCTTACTTGTAATCTTAATACATACATTTTAAACCATGAAGTGAAGTGTAGCGACCTGTCCTGTATTAATTATTTAATAAAGTAAAGTTTCCCCTTTATTGTTATGTTATAAATATTTGACCTGCTGTGTTAAACACAAATTCAAAACAGAAAAGTAATTGGTAAAGTAACCAAATACTATTACAGAGGAACATAACAACATGTTTGTTGTCTTGTGTGTCCATCTTCCAGCTGGCCAAGTCCATCATGGCCCACCTGGAGCAGGATTTGTTCCCCATGAGTCTGAAGAAGGCTCTGCTCACCGCTCCAAACATCTTCCAGCACTACACTGTGTACCTGGTGGCTCTCAGCATCGCCCAGCTGGTCCCGGATCAGCTGGAAGCTAGCCAGAAGAACCTGCTGGTCAGTGACAGGGCTTTGCAGGACATACTCGAATTGAATCAATGATTATATTGGATTCAATTGCATAACAGTTTGGATGTTAGCGATTGAAGCAATAGTTACACTGTCCCCGATACTGCTTAGAAATAATGCAAATGAAAACACAAAACAAATAATCATAACAAGATCAAAACCAACTACATATACAGTATATAGCTATATTCTTATGCGTTGAGCAGTTCAAACGATATCAATTGATTCTCAACATACTGGTGACATGAAAGCCCATGTGTTTTAATCAATTTACATATATATTGTTTTCTTCCAGAGGATGAAAAGGCCGATGAAGTTCCCGCCTCCCGGCCCTATGCTGACCATCAGCAGCGACCTGGTGGACGACCTGGTGGTCCAGCTGATGCTGAGGCTCCACCCCCTGTATGGAGAGGGCTACAGCCGGCTGGGCCAGCAGCAGCTCCTGGAACTCACTCTCCAGGTAGGCCCTACAAGCAGCAACACTACTACTACTACTACTACCACTACCACTACTACTACCACTACTACTACTACCACTACCACTACCACTACTACCACTGAATGGCAATACTGCTCCTACCACTAGATTACTTCTTCAGTCAACCCCACTGATATCTGTAAATATGTACATCTATTGACCATTACTTCCAATAGTTGTACAAGTGTACAAGCAGTCATATCTCCAAACTTGCTTCCTACCTTTCTTCTTCTCTCACTGGTCTTTGTTACTGTCCCTTTCCTCGTCCCCCCCTCCCTCTGCCGGAAATGGAATTTCCTCTCATTCTTACTCCTCCTTCTCTCCCAGGTGAGTTGTCTCATCCTGGACACCTTGAGAAGGATGCCCGGCATCGCCGTGGTCACCAGCCTCCCTCACCCCGGCTGGGACGTCAGAAAGCTGGCCATGCTGCTGCAGATCCGCCTGATCAAGGACTTTGAGACATCTGTCCAGGTACCGGCAATCATTGGCAACCGTGGACCACTCAATAGAATAGCCCTCCATAGATCACTGGCGCAAACATATTTTATGAGGTTATGAACTTCAACAAGAAGATGAAATAATCAACACATCTTGAATCTAAGAACAAGATACATGATGACTAAATCCAAGCTGCTCATATGTGTGGAGGAGAGCTGTCTTAAGACATCTTCTCTCTTCTCCCTGTTGTAGGGCCCTGATCTGCTCCACTCCATCATGTGGGAGGTTGTAGAGGCCCTGCTGGAAGGCTACAGTCTTGAGGAGACCTCTGTCCCCACCCAAGGTAATCACAACAACGGACTGTACTAATGGATAGACATCATTATTAAATGCAATAGGTGTAATGCCAGTTTAATTTAAACCTAACAACTACAAATATATTCCTTCATTATTTACCAGTGAAATTAAATGAGTTGTTACAAAAAAACAAAAACAAACAATATGTTGTCTAGTGTTGCCCGATTTGAAGAGCACTTAACAATGTCTTGAATTGAATTCATACCTTGACTCCTCGTGTCGTGTTCTTCTCTCAGCTCCCAGGGTGGAGCAGGAGAAGGAGCGAATGCTCTTCAGCCAGATGCTCCCTGAGCAGGTCGGGGCCGAACTCAGCCTGAGGTACGGCACGTGGGTCGAGAGCTCAAAACTCTTCAGCAGGGCTCTTCTGCCAGTGAGCACGGCAGTAGAGAGCCCCAGGGGAGTCGACCCGCCCTTCAACAGGGACACTCTGGAGGACGACCCTGTCGTTCCTGGACGGCCCCGAGAAGCAGCACCCCGACACCCACGGCTGGTGTGACCAGCCGTCTCAGGTGGAGGACAATAGCTGTGGTCCTGATGTTACTGGAGACCTGCCTCCTCCAGCGGCTCAGCCAGCGGTCTCCACTCCTGTAGGTTCACCAAGACACACAACAGAGATGGACTTCAGGTCTAGCTTCCCATACATGTGCATATCAGCAGCTTGAGAACACAAGAAAATAATAATTGATGATTAATTACTGATTTAGTCTTAAACTAAGCAGACTAAGACAGTCTACTACGACGACTACTACAGACTAAGTGTCTTCTGCTGTAAATCAGGACACGGCTCTGATCCAGCGGACCACCGTTGGATTCATTGTGGCCGAGTTCTTCAATGGCCAGGACCTATCGCCCATCCGGTCACACATCCTCCAGTACCAGGCCTTCGACAAGATGGTTGTCCAGGAAGTGCACCTGCTGCTGCAGAAAGAGACCACCGTACACCACCGGAACAACCCAGTGTTTCAACAGACTCTGAAGAGCTTGATGACGCCCGAGCATGAGGTCTGCTTTAGGTTTAGTTATAAAACCAGATCAGGAATGCAATTTGTTTAAACAGGAATAGCAAATGTACGTAAGTACAACAGCTCCTATCTCACATCCATGTATTGTCAACCTGCAGGGGTTTCCTAATATCATGAATGACATTAATTGGAACCTGACATAATGATGTAATATGTGATTTTGTTTGTAAAAATGAGCATTTGTTCAAATGCATGGAATATTTGTGTACAGATGCAATATTGTTGTTTAATATGTATAGAGTATTTAAAGGTCAGGTCATTCAACAGAAAAGACTGGGCCTAGAGCTCCGCTCGTTCCTCCAGGCGAGGCTGAAAGAGGCCTTGCCCGGTGTGAGCCTGTGCAGGAAGGATCTCCTGGAGGACCCCCTGAACACCCTGCTGGCCTGCTCCCTGATCTCCACGGGGGTCCTTGAATACCTGACATCCCCTGAGGGCTTTCTTGACCACGTCGAGGTAGCAGAGGACTGTCTCCATGTGGAGCGTAAAAAGTTCCTCTCCTCTCCTGAGGTCAGTTATCCCAGATCCTAGTGTAACAGCCTATCAAACAGGCCACAATGTGGTGTCCTACACACCAAAAAAGGTTTCTGTTGTTCCGCCCATATGCAAGGAAGTACTGCCCAGGTAGGCAGTAGGTCCTCAAGGATCTTGCCCCCAATGTCGGTCTTCGGCAGAAGGTCCTCAACGATCTCGCCCCCAACGTCGGTCTTCGGCAGAAGGTTCCCAACGATCTCGCCCCCGACGTCGGTCTTCGTCAGGATGGTTCTCGGTAAGGTTTGTGATGATCAAGCCCCGACGACAGTCTTCGGCAGCCTTAAGAAGATCCCTGGTATTCATTGGCCTCAGCCGGCCCGATTACGATGGGCAACACCTGGGATCGATTAGAGTGTGGGGGCACAACAGTATCCCTCCCCTGAGGGGAGGCACCGGACGACCGCCCGAGAACCCCGGGTTCTCAGGATCTCGCCCCCAACGTCGGTCTTTGGCAGAAGGATCTCAAGTGTTCATTGGCTTCAGCCGGCCCGATTACGATGGGCAACACCTGGGATCGATTAGAGCGTGGGGGCACAACACACAAGGTACATGCTCTCTTGAGTAGTAGCCGCTAATGCCATGTACTCATCTTCACAGGTAGATATCGCCTCCAAGATATAACTAGACCATTTTTAGTTAAGCTTAAACAATATCTGGCTGTGCTTCTTCTATCTTTCTGGTCGGCTGCCCAATTGGCATCACTGTATCCCTCAATCTTTAGGCTTTCCTCACTGTTCCTGTAATGTAGCTCTTGATCTATAGTACCCTTTAGATCCCTTAACAGTTGTTTCACCCAATGCTGCTGCTTTGGTTCTACTAAGTGCTGTGACCGTTTGCTCACAATCTAGCAGTGGTGGACAAAGTACAAAAATCCTGAACTTGAGTAAAAGAGTTACTCTAGGTAAAATATTACTCCAGTAAAAGTAAAAGTCCTCCATTTAAATTTCTACTTGAGTAAAAGTACAAAGTACTGACCTTAAAATGTACTTAAGTATCAAAAGTAAATGTACTGTGATTTAATATAAGGTAATTAAGTTAGTCACTGGTGTCAATTAACAGTCAACATTTTCAATTTTCATTCAACAATTTCCATTAGAGAGATCTGAGAGGCTGTGAAAATTACAGGATTTGAGAACAGGCAAACTTTTTATTTTACAATTTATTTGAAACTTCACATATTTACAAGTTTAGACTTGATAAAACTATAAACAAATCTGATCTTCTGTGCAGGGCATTGATTTAGCAGTGTGTGTCTATGTGTGTGTATGGGTGTGTGTGCGTGCAGGTGTGTCTGTGTGAATATGTATGTGACTACTAATGGATCAGTATGGAACTGATTATCTAAGCAAAGCTGCAGAATCGTTTGTTCAGCTTGAGAAGGAGCTGGTTCTCAAAGTTGTTTGAGTCGATTCTTGCTCTCCTGGGACTGAAAATAATTCCTGAAAAGCCTTTCACAAGCAGCTGAAGCAGGTAAAGCAGTATTCACCCTCAAAGACAACTTGCACACCACTGGGAAGGACTTCAGAATGTCTTTGTCATCAACTTTGCAGGCAAGGTAACCATCTAACTGCCTAATACTTTCCTGACCATGAACAGGCTTCATGCTTGCAAAGAAGTTGTCTTCATCAGAGGCACTGGAGGCATCACCTTGCAAATTATTGAAGGTCTCTTGTTCCAGATGGACCTTGATGTAGTCTAGACCTGAAATGAAAATTCCATTAGATGCTAAGAATCAATTCAAACATTTTGCAGTCACACTGATAACCATTTCACCAGATTAGAATGTCAAAAGAACACTATAGCCCCATGTATTTCCAAAGTGCATTTGAAACTAACCACTAACTGAGTCGTGAGTCATGAGTTGGATATCTTTTTTGAAATGTTTTGGTTTAGTTCCCTTGAAACTTTGAGTTAATGTCACTTGTCAAAACCAATCCTGTATTACTGAAATAATCGTACCTACTTTGAGAGTGTTTTCGTCCTTCGTCCAGGATGTTTTGAATTTAGGCACAAGGATTGCAGCAGCAATAAACTCTGGCTCTGTAAGCATGTCACCAAAGCGCCTTTGCAGTCCATCTTGGAGGGCATCCACCAGAGGTTTGCAGTACCTGGAGGAGATCCGGATTCGGTGAAAATTCCTCAGGCGTCTGAGGAAATTCAGCATGGGCCCCCGCATCCTGAGAACATTCTATACCGGCACCATCGAGAGTGTTCTTACAGGGTGTATCACCACCTGGTACGAGAACTGCACTCGAGCGCAGAGCGCTTCAAAGGGTGGTGCGGACGGCCCAGTATATCGTTGGAGGTGAGCTCCCCTCCCTCCTGGATATATACAACCAGCGGTGCGTGGCCAAGGCCAAACGCATCATAAAAGAAAATGCCCACCCCAGCCACAAACTGTATTCAATTTACCGTCAGACAGGCGATACTGCAGTATCAAGTGCCGTACAAATAGCTTTCACAGTCAGGCCATCGGGCTGCTGAACAAGGGCGTATAGCATATAACAATGTATATTTTATTACATTGATTTATATATGCATATTGCTCTTTTTCTGTGCCGATATATTGCATTTTAGAAACTGCATTTTTATTTTATATATTTAACTTTATACAGTTTTGTATGCAGCTTTTATTCTATTCTGTTTTTATTTTATTTTATCTTATTTTTATAACTGCTGTCTGTCGTCGGGTATTGCACATACGATTTTCAAGATTTGTTATACTTGTGTAAACTGTGAAGTGACAAACTTGACTTGACTATTATACCATTTTTCAAAAATGTTTTTCATTGCATGGCCTCAGATCTACTTCATATCGTAAACAAGTCTCTTCACTCAGGTGTTGACCACAGGCCCCACAGGCCCTGACAACTGCAGTCATTAAACCACTCTTAAGAAATAATAATCTAGATGCTTCAGTAATGAACAATTACAGGCCCATATCAAACCTCCCATTTCTAGGTAAAATCATTGAAAAAGTTGTTTTTCAACAGTTGAGTAATTTCTTGCAATTAAATAACTGTTTTGATGTGTTCCAGTCAGGCTTTCGTCCAAACCACAGCACTGAGACTGCTCTTGTAAAAGTCTTCAATGACCACTTGATGATCCACTTAAACACAGACTGTGGCAGAACTTCAGTGTTAGTATTATTAGATCTCGGTGCGGCTGAAAAATGAAAATAGCTGGAATTTTACTGCTGCGTTTAATTGATATATTCATATCTTCAACCGATATTTTAACTTTATCTTTGCTTTTTAATGTGTTTAATGACTGTTTAATGTAATGTGTTTAATGACTGTTTTTAAAGGCCATTTTCTTAATATCTTTCATTTATGTAAAGCACTTTGAATTGCCCTGTGTTGAAAGGTGCTATATAAATAAACTTGCCTCGCCTTGCCTTGCCTTGCCTATCAACTCTGCAGCTGTAGCAGACCTGCCACACTTATTCCATAGTGCATGACACTTGGATCATGCACTATGTCATGAGGTTTAACAAATGGCAAGCACATCGATGATGTTTG
Organism: Muraenolepis orangiensis; assembly: GCA_027704905.1. Classification (NCBI taxonomy): domain Eukaryota; kingdom Metazoa; phylum Chordata; class Actinopteri; order Gadiformes; family Muraenolepididae; genus Muraenolepis; species Muraenolepis orangiensis. Next base: position 18,645,846 of record CM051004.1, read on the forward strand.
GGAAGTTGAAACTGTAGGCCATCATCTTCATCCAAAACAGCTGTGACGTCAACAAAGTCCACCTCTACATCATCCACTTCCTCGTCCTCTTCATCACCCGTCCCTCCATGGAGTGCATCCTCTTCAGCAGAATTGTTGTTCTCGTCTTGCTCTCCAAACACGCGAAATGCCTTAACGAAATTTGAGTCATTGTCTGTAGTAGTTCGAACAACCTTATTTTTTAAATTCCAAATTCGGAATGTATCTCGTTCAATGCACACGCCAACACATCAAAAGTATGGGAGCCTTTGAGCTGCTTGCACGCTAGTGCTACTGAGCACCTCTCCAGACTGATGGGATCTATCCAGTGAGCCGTGACGCCGATAAAACCGCTTCTCCTTGCACTCCAACAGTCTTTTGTTGTAGCTATGAAATCTAACCCTTTCATCACCTCTTTAAGGTTTGTCTTCGTATCCATTGCAATGTTGTCCATCTTGCGTCGCAAGGTGGTCCTTGACATGAGAGAGGAGTTGGGCTGAAGGTCATGCAATAAAGCTTTGAAGGCTGGCTGATCCACTACACTAAAGGGTTGGAGACTCTGGATTACAAACTTCAACACCGCATGATCAATGTTCCTCTGACTTACAAGCTTGGTTTCTCCCAACTTGAGCTGTTTGGAGGTTGAAGGAGCAACTTCCTTCTCTGATTTTCTTTTCCGTAATGTCAGAGTATATATCTCTGCACATGGTTACCATGCTTTCTCTATAAAAGGAAAAAGAAACATTATTAACCAAATATCCCATAGCAGTGCTCCCTATATGATAAATAAAAATCAACGCTTTTGTGTATTGGGCTTGGGATGGATGTACTAAGACACTGAATTGTTTGATAATATAGCATAGGCTATGACCACAGTCAGTGGAATTTGAATTTATGGGAATAGCAATCTCAGTTGGTTAAAGGAGAACTCCACAAAACCTGCCATGCCAAACTAAACTGCAAGCCAAACTAAACAAATCATCGATTTTACAAGTTCAGGTGTTAACATGGAATGTTTATTACTATTTCACAACATGAGAGCATTCAGCTGAAAAACTCCAAGCACTTACGTTACAAACTAATGTGAAACGTCAATAGATATACAGTACCTTCAAGTGATTACTAGCTCCAGCCTGCGTTGCTATTATCGTTGCGGTGTAACAACGCGGCTCAAGAGGTACCAATTACATACAATAGCCATCATGCAATGCACACAATATACATGTGTTAGTGACTGACCACATAAACAATGAAAGATTTCATGAGCTTAACTCTACGATATTTGACTTTGAAATGTAGTGGAGTAAAAGTAAAAAGTTGCCCAAAATAAGTAAAGTACAGATACTTCAAAAATGTACTTAAGTACAGTAACGAATTACATTTACTTTGTTACTGTCAACCCCTGCAATCCAGCTCAGATCAGGCCTAGTGCATGTCATAATGTATATCAAGCTACCCATCTCTCGTGTCCTATTGAATCAACAACTTATAATCATTGTCAAATGTTTTGCTCGCATGGGGTTGACCTTGGTTTGCCCTCTGACAGGCCAAACCTCTGTGTGAAGTCAATACCTGTGTGTTATAGTGGTATAGTTCACCTAGATCTTTAATCTTAAACTTCCTCTTGAACATCTCTTTTACACCACTGAGCGAGCCGTTGTTATTGGCCGCTATAAATAGGTCATCTCCCCATATCAACAGAATAACTCTTGTTCTCAGACTGTAGACACAATGGTTAGCATTATTTTGCACAAAACCATTCTCTGTAAGGTGATCAAGCAATAACTTGCCAGTTTCTCCCGGATTGCTTTAAACCATACAAAGACTTGTTGAATTTGCACACTAAGTGTTCTCCTGTTTTTTGACTTGACCTCAAAACCTTCGGGCTGTTCAATAAATACCTCACAGTCCATTGAAGGTAAGCAGTTTTCACATCCATGTGGTGTAAGAGAAGATCCTCCTGTACTGCGACCTGCACTAATGTACGTACAGAAGTAATATTGGCTGTCGATAAAAAAGGTTTCCTTATAGTCAATTCACGGCCTCTTTGAATGTTTTGGGTACGCCATAAGCAACTCTGTAGAAACAATCGACATTTTCCCTTTCATCATTTCACTCAGCCTTACACTCCTTTAATCCTGATGGCATCCCCGGTCGCGTGCTCAGGAACTGCGCTGAGCAGCTGACCGAGGTCCTTCCTGACATTTTCAACATGTCACTTCTCTGCAGCGAGCTTCAACGACTGTTGCACTCACCGCCATCATCATAAAGTGCTTCGAGAGGTTGGTCCTGGCTCACCTCAAAACCTGTTCATTGACTTCAGCTCAGCATTCAACACCATAATCCCCTCCAAACTCATCCACAATCTTGGTGACCTCATGGAAACCAAGAATCTCGACATTTACCCCTCTGTAACTGGTAATTGGACTTTCTAACCAACAGACCTCAGTCAGTCAGGTTAGACAGTCTCACCTCCTTCACCCTCACCCTGAACACTGGTGTCCCCCAGGGCTGTGTGCTGAGCCCTCTCCTCTACTCCCTCTTCACCCACGACTGCACACCATCATCAACTTCGCAGACGACACAACGGTGGTGGGCCTCATCAAGAACAACGATGAGGCAGCCGACAGGGAGGAGGTCCAGCACCTGGTAGTGTGGTGCGCTGACAACAACCTGGCCCTCAACACCAAGAAGACCAAGGAGCTGATCATGGACTTCAGAATGACCAGCGCTGGCGCACACGCCCCATCCTCATCAACGGGGCGGAGGTCGAGCGTGACTCCAGCTTGAAATTCCTGGGGGTCCACATCTCCGAGGACCTCTCTTAGTCCCTCAACACTTCCTCAATGGAAAAGAAGGCTCACCAGCCTCTTTTCTTCCTGAGGAGACTGAGGAAACAGATTCTGGTGAACTTTTACCGGTGTGCAATTGAGAGTATCCTCACCAACTGCATCACAATGTGGTACGGCAACTGCACTGTTTCCGACCGGAAAGCACTGCAGAGGGTGGTGGAAACCACCCAATACATTGTTGAATTACTTTTCCCTGCAATAAAGACTACCCACCACAAACACTGTCTGAGGAAGGCACAACAAATTGTCAAAGACACCGTTCACCCCAACCGTGGACTGTTTGCCCTCCTCCGTGCTATAGAAACCTTTTTTCCAAGTCAAGCAGGCTTAGGAACAGCTTCTTCCCCTCAGCTGTCATCTCACTGAACTCTGTACCACGATGACAGCCGCCTCCCCCCCCCCCCCCCCAGCTACCCAACATACGAACTCTGAACTCTGCTGACAATACCCTTTCACCATCAATGTCTTAAACAGCCATGCACTGTATCATAACTCCCTACCTCTACCTATAGTTTACATATTTATTGTAGTGCTGTCAATAGATCAAAATATTTAATCGGATTAATCACAATCACATTCTGTGATTAATCAGATTTAAAAGCAGTTAGAGATTTTATTATTTTGTTTGTTACTTTTCGCTTTAGTTTTTCTAAGCAAAAAGGTCTCAGGGAGTGCTTACTATTGCCCTTAGCTTAGTGGCTCCTCCTTCTGCCCGTGAGAGGCTTGGCTCCTCCTCCTTCTGCCCGTGAGAGGCTTGGCTTCTCCTCCTTCTGCCCGTGAGAGGCTTGGCTCCTCCTCCTTCTGCCCGTGAGAGGCTTGGCTCCTCCTCCTCCTGCCCGTGAGAGGCTGCTGGACTTTCAGCTCCGCTGTGTTTGCAGGACTGTGTTTTAAATGTCCAACTATTTTACGGCACTTTGCTAAAGCACCATCAAATCCACAGTCGCAGAGGGAGACAGCAACGGCCCTCTGTATAATGTGTGCTGTACAGGGCATATGCTCAAAAGGAAGTTTCTTTGCTGCCGCAATCATATTGCGAGTGCGATGTGTTAAAGTGCCATGTTCCGCCCAGAGCTCCGTGGTGTCTCCTCATCATCCTGTTGGTTTAACACGCCGCCTCTCAGTTCATTCACAGGTGCGCATGTGCGCTGGAAATACTGAGGGAGAAGCCGTCTAAACTGATACTCTGGGAGTGAGTAGGAACGAGGAGACGGTAGACAGGTTGTCGAGTCGAAATGTTTACTCGCCCACATGAACAGTAACAACAGCGGCAGAAGTCAGGCTTGCAACAGTAAGGACATGTGAACAATTCAGAACCGGTACATTCAAGGGAGGCTGCAAGGGAGTACGGTGGCCATCGTGGCAAATTAAGACAAAGGTGGCCGACTGAAGATCCCTGGGGACGTAGGACGGAGGGAGGCAGTGGTGAGAAGTGGGGATAGGAGCAAAGTCGCCAGCGCTGTCCCGGAGCGCAGTCTGATGTGAGGCAGCAGACTAGGGAGCTGCGGCAACCGGGAGAAACTCACCAGGGACCGGCAGCGGTTGGCCGTAAACTAGCTCCGCAGACGAGGCCTGGAGGTCCTCCTCGGGAGCAGAGCGGAGGCCGAGCATGACCCATGGGAGTCGGTCGGCTTGACGTCCTTCCGAAGGCCGGGCCAGACAAACTTAGCCCCCACTAGCTTAGTGGACGCCTTCACTCCCGGGTGTGAAATGCTGTGAATGGCATCAAAAACACGGCGCCGCCAGCTAGTGGGAACCATAGGGCAGGACCGGCCTGTGGAGACGTCGCAGAGGAGTGTGGTGTCAACGTCATCAAACACCACATCCTCCAACAGCAGCCCAGTGGCGGCTGTCCGGTAGGCCTGCACCTCCATGTCATCGGCCTGGTCGGCCGTCCATTTCGGCCTTGACTATGCCGTCATGGCCGCCACCACTGGTCGAGAGAGGCAGTCGAGAGAGGCGACAAAGTTGTGCTTGCCGGCTAAGTGCTGTAAGTCTGTGGTGAACTCCGAGATAGCCGAGAGCTGACGCTGTTGGCGGCCAGACCACGGCTCAGCGGCCTTGGTCATGGCAAACATCAGTGGCTTGTGGTCCACAAAGGCGGTGAAGCGTCGGCCTTCTAGCAGAGACCTGAAGTGCCAGATAGCGTGGAAGAGACCTAGAAGCTCCCGGTCGAAGGTGCTGTACTATTTTTCATTGTCTGGATACGAGAATGTCGTCTAAATAAACTAACAAAATGGCATTTCTCGCAGCACAGAGTCCATAAGTCACTGGAACGTTTGTGCCGCCCCCTTGAGGCCGAACGGCATCCGCAGGAACTCAAAGAGTCCGAATGGCGTGATGACTGCTGTCTTTGGCACGTCCCTTGGGTGGACCGGTACCTGGTGGTAGCCATGCACCAAGTCCACCTTGGAGAAGATGGTGGTTCCCGCCAGGTGGGCAGAAAAATCTTGGATGTGTGGTACGGGGTACCGGTCGGGGGTCGTGATGTTGTTCAGGCGGCGGAAATCCCGGCAGGGGCGCCAACTGCCGTCAGCCTTCGTCACCATGTGCAAGGAGGAGAGCCACGGGCTGTCAGAGCGGCGCACGATGCCAAGGCGCTCCATGGCAGTGAACTCCCCCTTTGCGATGGCGAGCTTACCCGGGTCCAGGCGTCGAGTGCGTGCGTAGACCGGGGGGGCCGTCCATGACGATATGGTGCTCTACTCCTGAAAACTGAAAAGTTAGGCGTGGTGAGGTCCGGAATACGAGTCTCCGGCGATACGAGTCTCCGGCGGCGAGCATGTTGGACTGGCCGAGCGTCCCCGCACCTCCGGACGTGCACGAGTACATACAGAACAAAACAAAACAAAAGCGTCGATGAGGCGACAGTTCGTAACGTCTACCAGTAGGTTAAACGCACACAAAAAATCTGCGCCAAGGAGGGGAACCGACACCGCGGCCATGACGCCGCTCACCGAAAACGGCGCCCACCGAAACACACCTCCACGTACCTGGTAGCGTAGGTGTGCCATTAGCGGCGTCCATCGGGGGCCCGTATCCACCAGCCATGGTGTCAGCAGCCGATGCAGGGAGGATGCTGCGCTGGGCACCCGAGTCGACCAGCAGCCCAGCGCCAGCGCTCATGGTCGTTAACAGTGGCGGCAGCCGCTGTGTCCTCCAGCGACGGGTCAGAGGTCTGGGCGGGGAGCAGTGCGTGCGCAAAATGCTGCCGGCATGCGAGAAAAATCCTGTCGGCCTCAGCAGCCAGCGTGCGATAGTCCTTAGTGGAGGAGAGCGGGGAGCAGCGTGCGATAGTCCTTAGTGGAGGAGAGCGGGGAGCTGGCTAGCGCGGTGCGTACAGGCGCCGGGAGCTGGTGCAGAAACATTTGTGTTTTTACATATTGTTCAACAAGGTCAAGGTCAAGGTCACATTTATTTATATAGCACATTTTAAAATCAACCGAAGTTGCACCAAAGTCCTTTACAGTATACAGAAACAGACAAAATACTAAATCTAAAAAAAAATAAAAAATCTAAAAAAAATCTAAAAGTACCTCCTTTGATGACCTCAGTGCTCTAACTGCGGTGCGAACATGGAGAAGTTCAGCTAGGTACTGAGGGGCCAGACCATTTAATGCCTTGAAGACAAACAACATAATTTTAAAATCAATCCTGAAGCGAACAGGAAGCCAGTGCAGGGAAACCAGCAACGGTGTAATGTGGTCACGCTTTGTGCCGGTCAAGAGGCGCGCAGCAGCGTTCTGCACTAGCTGCAGGCGTCGTAGGGAGAGCTGGTCTAGACCCACATACAGACCATTACAATAGTCCAACCTGGACGAAATAAAGGCATGGATAACCCTCTCGAGGTCATTGCGAGAGAGGTAGGGCTTTATTTTGGACAGGAGCCTCAACTGGAAAAAGGAGCCTTTTACAACAGAGCCAATTTGTTTGTCAAATTTAAAACCACTATCAAAAGTGACACCAAGATTTTTAATAAAGGAGCGATTTTTGGCAGCAAGGGGTCCTAGAGCACCAACAGAGTCATTAAAACAATGCCCAAACACAATAACCTCTGTCTTGCCATCATTAAGATTGAGGAAATTTTAATTCATCCAAGTCTTAATGTCGTTTAGACAAGCTAGCAGAGGTTTGAGGGAATCTTGACATTTTATTTTCAACGGAAGGTAGATTTGGACATCATCCGCATAGCAATGAAAAGAGACATTGTGCTTACGAAAAATGGAACCCAGGGGCAGCATATATAAAGAGAATAATAAAGGGCCTAGGATGGAGCCTTGCGGGACACCACAGGTAAGGGGGGCTACATTTGAGGAGAACTCACCTAAATGGACCGAGAAACTCCTGTCTGTCAAATACGACTGAAGTAACATGAGGGCAGCACCTTTAAGACCAACACACTGTTCTAGGCGGGATAAAAGGGTCTTATGATCCACAGTATCAAAGGCCGCGGTCAGATCTAGTGTTACCAAGATAGCAGCACACCCAGAATCAACAGTTAAAACAAGATCATTAAACATTCTTAAAGAGCAGTTTCAGTGCTATGACGAGGTCTAAAACCAGACTGAAATTTCTGCAGTTGACTGCATTGCAGTTGAATAGAGACTACTTTCTCCAACACTTTGGACAGAAAGGGCAGTTTGGAGATGGGCCTGAAATTTGAAAGAACAGAGGGGTCCAAACTTGGCTTTTTAATTAATGGCTGCACTATGGCATGTTTAAAAGGAGCTGGAAAGACTCCTGAACTAAAACAGGCATGCACCAAAACAAGAATGAAAGAGCCAACTGAGTCAAATGCCTCTTTTAAGAGGCGAGAGGGAACACTGTCAGAGGGGCAGTTTGTAGGCCGCAACTCACAAACAACATCAGACAGTGAAGACAAGGATATGGGCTTAAACTTGTCCAAAGTAGCTGGGCATGTAGGTGGAACAAAGGGGTCAGGGGCAGCGATAGAGGGTACAGACCGAAGAGATGAGATTTTATCAACAAAGAAAATCATTACAGAGAGCAGGCGATGGTACAACAGGGGCAGTATCCCGAGGGTTAACAAGAGAGTCAAGAGTATTAAACAGAACCTTGGGTTTACCAATATTCTTAGAGACCAGAACAACTGTACATTATATATTACTATGCACTTTACTCCAACATTTGTACTCTGGTTAGATGCCAAATTATGTTTGCTGTACTGTACTTGTGCTGTGCAATGACAATACATTTTAATCTAATCTAATCTAATATTTTCTTTGGCTCTTCTAAAAGACATGACTATAGTATAGTCTCTGATCGAATAATGTCATCTGTAACTCGTTGCTTGATTTGTGAGGGAACAGTTCACAGTTCACCCCCCCCCCTTCTAACACCACCCACACACTGCATTGTCATGTGTAGTCGAGTCAATTCCACTTGCCATTATGTGCCTTTATTCTATTTTTATTTTACACTGTTTTGTAACAGTTTTCTAGAAGATGTTGAGACGCTCTTTCTGGGCTTCATGTCTGGGTCCTGATTTCCAAAATTCTCTAGCGTTGAAAGAGCCAGCCGTTTGCTGAATTGATCGGTGTAAATATTTACCTGGAGAATAAACACAAAAACACGGCCATTTACAGGAATAGGCATGCTTCTTTCGGGAAATACAGAATCATTTACAGAAAGGTCAATGACAATATAGGTACTTTAAGTAGATGTCATAAAAACAATTAGAATAAAAACACTACCTTCAAGGAAAGAGACTCAATTGCCTATAATTAACAATTGTGCAAAATAGTTATAAATATATTTGATCTTTATCTAGCCTCTCTGACTTACTGGAAGCACCCCCCCCCCCCCCCACACACACACACACACACACACACACCTCCATCACCACCTCGGCATGGTCCTCAGACATCATTTTGAGAGGAACAGACGTGGGCTTCCCTCCTCTAGATTGTACTGGTCTTGGTGTTTCTTAGTTGTTTTGTGAATGCCGATAACATGCATGCATTAAGTAGAAGGTGTGTTCTCTTACTGTGGATGTACTCATTTACGGTAGTGACAGTCCAAGGTAAGAACACTTTCAAAGAAAACTTTCACAGTTCACAGATAGCTTAGTTAGTTGTGTCTCATTGTTTCTGTGATATTGTGGTAGTCAGAGAGGCTTGATAAATACATAGATAACACATATGATATTTAAACTATTTTGCAACAACACGGTCAAAATTACAATGATTATAATAAATATATAGGTGTTTGAGTCCCTTTTCGGTATATGGATGAAAATATATATTTTTTAATAAATGTCTAAATTATACCATATTTAGGGATAGTTAATAGTTCTGAGCAATCATTTTCAGAAAACAATTTACTGCTGAGCTGTCTTGGACAATGGACACCTCTGTGGGGTCAATTGTAAATTAATATTATATGAGATTAGGTTTATGTCAGAAGAGCATGGTCAAAACTTCACCAGTTTGTCAAACTGGAGCAACCAAATTGTTAAGGTTAAGCATTTTTGTACTTATCAAAAGCATCATAAGCCTACATGAAGTTAATTATGCTGCAGGCTCTACACAGGCTAATGTAGTGCACCATGTGAAATTCAAAATGCTAAATTCACCCAACCAAGGTCTGTATAGTATGGCCTTATAACAAACAGGACAATCCATGGCCTTCCAATGAAATAGTTGATAATGATAATGAATGATAACAACCTAAGCTTGCTAACCTTTACTTCCCATATATATTGTAGCATCAGCAATTGCATGCTGGTTTCTTCAAAATAGAATGCAGTGGTGGCCAATGGACCAAAGACATAAGCTTTTCTTTGTACTACCAAGTGATTGATAGTATTTGGAGTATATATGTTCTATGTTGCAATACTACAAATTGGTAATATCTTCAAACAAACAAATGATTCAGCCCTTGAATCCTTATAAGAGGCTTTCAGTTGTTGACACACGTAAGAGGGAAAGTCTCTGTCCTGGTTAGTGTATCTTAGGAATCATTTCAGTCAGAGGCAGCAATGTCACATTGTGTCACTGCCTTACTCAGTGTGTATATTTATTTAATGGTAATAATTATCAAATACATTGTCATGTATTTATCATTAATATTTTCATCCTTTTCCAGCCGTTATGTGTCCACCAATTACAGTTGGTGACAATGTTCAAGTAACAGGCGACTCCTCACAGGCGTCCTACAGGAGTGTGGTTCAGTTTGGCTGCAGACCCAACTTGTTGGTTCTCTATGGGCCATCATATATTCGTTGTGAAGCAGATGGCAACTGGAATGCCCAGCCACCACGATGCGATGGTATAGTAACCAGTGATCTTGTTTGTTGTTGTTGATCAATTATGTGCAAGAATGTCCATTAGGAATAAAACAATGTTTGTGTACATGTGATGGTTCTTAGTAGTGAAATGTAAAGCGCCTATGATCAACAACAGTAAAGTGGACAATACTATCGAGTATGCAGAAGGTCAGTATCTGGATTTCGAATGCAACGCTGGATATTCACCTGAACATCATAGACGACCACAGTGCAAAAAGATAAACAACAGAGCTGAATGGAGCCGAACGCCTAGGTGTGAAAGTGAGTGTTTCACATATTTTGAAAAATGTCATTAATATGAGAAATTCCATAACTGTTTAAAGCTGCAGTATCTGTAAGAATTAAGGGTTGTAAATAGAGAGCAGAAAAGAGCAGAAATGGCCAGATGGGAGTGGCCTAAGATCTAAATAGTCTCACAGACAGGCGCAGTAACCTGAACACATACTGGATTATCACAGAGCATTTCACCCACCAATAGCTGACGGATAGCTTTTAGCCTTTCTAACAACTTTCTAACAACTTGCACTCAAGTAAATCATAAGCTGTAAAATCGTACCGAGCAACTTGAATTGTTTAACTTTTACGTTGACTTCAATTCGTAGGCCACACATAATAATATATTTAAGGGTTATTGTGCAATACCAGCAGTTAATCAGTCTAATTTGGTATGACAATATAATCATTTCTGATATTTTACAAATCTGTTTCTTGCATAAAAGTATTAGTCTATCCTATGTTCAATGGGGGTGGCGGGATAGCGCAGTTGGTTGGGATTTGGCTTGGAAACCAGAAGGTCGCCGGTTCAAAATACCTGAGCACTGCCAAGGTGCCCTTGAGCAAGGCACCAGACCCCTACACTGCCCCCCGGGCGCTGCATATACTAATAGCTGCCCACTCCTAATACTAGGATGAGTTGCAGAGAAACAACTTTTACTCTGTGTTTCCATGTATGTGACCAATAAAGAGGATTCAATCCTCCAGATGTAGTTATGTGTTCTCAAAGTTATCCAAAAAGCATATCTTCCTGTAGCTTTGATAATCAGGGCTTCATTGGTGTTTCTACCTTTCCCTAAAACTGCTTAAGAGACAGTGCAGAACAGGAGTAATAGGAGCTCCATGCATATGCACAGTTCTCCATTCTACCTCCTCCATGATCTTTAAATTTTATAGTACAAGTACAAGTACAAATTGTTAATTGTTAAGTAATTGACACCCAGCAAGCAAAATTGCATCTAAAAGATGCCTATATGCAGCCCAAACCGCTAAACTAAATAATAGTTATGAATAGACTATGGGCAAATATTTTGGCTTATCTTAGCAATCTTTTCAACTACTATAAGAAAACTTGGCCTTACGACATCTAGGAAAAATCATGGCTAATTTTGTGTAAGTTTAACAAACTTGTACAGCAGTTTTAGTTGTAATTAAGACATATTTCAGTTACTTCATATACATATGGCTAATATCCATCTATACAATGTCGAGGCTAGATCCCAGATTATTTTGTGCGGAAGAGGAATGTGAGAAATTGTGCGATCTAATCAGTATTATTACATTATTCAAAACAACAACATCCCTGTTAAATATAGTCTGTGTATAACCAATTTAATTCAGGGTGGGTTATACTTAATGTCACGCCTGGGTGTGGGTGGGACCCAAAAGCAGAGTGAACAGAAGCCGGGTAGAACAGGTGCTTTAATGAACACGAGCATAGGCAGAGGTACAGACAGGGCAAGGAAAAAACAAGGGTTTTTTCCAGGCGATAGTCATAACACAATAGATCAAAAAACGGAACACAAGACGTGACACTTAATACCTGACGTGAGGCTTTCCGAGATTCAGTGTGTGATAATCCAGCCCGTGTGAGAGTGCGGGGTAGGCTTAAATAGGAACGTGAATTGTGATGCGCTGCAGCTGCGGGTGAGACTTAACAAGGGGGCGTGGCTATCCGGTAGGGTGGAGTGGGAGCGAGGAGACAGGAATGCGGAACGTGATTAGGGGGCGTGGCTATCCGGTAGGGTGTAGGGGGAGCGAGGAGACAGGAATGCGGAACGTGATTAGGGGGCGTGGCTATCCGGTAGGGTGTAGGGGGAGCGAGGAGACAGGAATGCGGAACGTGATTAGGGGGCGTGGCTATCCGGTAGGGTGTAGGGGGAGCGAGGAGACAGGAATGCGGAACGTGATTAGGGGGCGTGGCTATCCGGTAGGGTGTAGGGGGAGCGAGGAGACAGGAATGCGGAACGTGATTAGGGGGCGTGGCTATCCGGTAGGGTGTAGGGGGAGCGAGGAGACAGGAATGTGGAACGTGATTAGAGGGCGTGGCTATCCGGTAGGGTGTTGGGGGAGCGAGCAGACAGGAATGCAAAGTGTGACACTATGTATGTCATGTATGTTTGACTGTTGGCCTACATGAATGACTTTCACACAAACCAAAAACAATTAGTTACTTTCAACAGGTTTTGAGACACTAATTCAGGGCTAGTTTGCCATCAAAATGACTGCTATTGCTTGCTGAGTAATTGTTATATTAGTTTGTACTAATTTGTAATATTATTTGATTTCCAGGAAACACATGTAGACTGTATTGGCCAGGGACAGGAACAACTTATCCTGACATCAATGAAAACAAATTTATACCTGGAGTAAGCATTGTCGTGGAATGCACCGGAGGCTACTGGTTTTCCTTTTCTGATCAGCGTACCCGGAAAAAAATTCGTTGTACAGACTACGGGCAGTGGGATACAACTCATATATGCCAAGGTACGCAACATTATCTCCTTCACAAATAGTTTGGATTCGCATAACAAGTTCTGTGCTTCTAAATAAGCACAACAATACAAACCCCTGATTGTTTTCTATTTCAGCCTTTTAGTTGTAGATTTACAAATGTGCTTGGGATTGTTGTCCTGCTACATTATACATAGATTCAAATCTATTGTCATTGCACAGCACAAGTACAGAGAAACATTTTTTGGCATCTAACCAGAGTGCAAATGTTATATCATTTTATTATAATGCCGAAACTATCTAAATTACATTTTCCACCAAGAATACAAGGAAACGTGACTGTGCTTGACATTATAGCTGCAGGAGTTTGCGCATGCGCACCGGGTTGATACGTACGATTTCCTACGAAACAAAGTGCACTGTTTTTCGTAGGGAATCCTATGTATCGTTTATGAGAACAGCCTGCGACAATCGATATTTTGTAATGGGAGTAAACAGCTGCAATATAAGGTTTCTAGTCCATGTATGGCTGAAACCGAATGAGCAAATTGAATGGTGATTCACGTATAATAATATTCTGTGATGGAGCTGAGGTGGATATGGTTCCTGGGCCCAGTGGATCGACCGCGACAGGCACGGTGTGTGTACAGGAGAGCAGGGGTTCTCAAACTAAGCAACGTTAAGCTACAATAGCGCAGCCTTTTGACAACTTACATAAGCCTAATGAGAAGGGTGGGCCAGACTAGTTCCTGAGGACATGCCCATCACATTACAGTACATAATAAAAGCTCAAGTCATTAATGAATCTAGCATGTTCCCCCCCTGTCTGGTGCTGTGAGTTGTGAACGGAAATCCACTCCAAACGCCAATATCTGGGGGAATAACAGAATACGGTTCCATGGGATGGAATTATGGAGGTTCAGACGATTTACTCACAGCTACATAGTTTGTCCATCCACATCCCTTTATAGCGGGGTTTTATAGCGTTGAACAAGAGTGTGGAGGTCGTCAAGGATACCCAGCGTAGTTCATATTCGTCCGCGTAGCCTACTTCTCACAGACAGGGCAGCACAGCCCAACATGCCCAGCTGGCCGAACTGGCCACATTCCTTTTGGAGAGGGTTTTGGAGCGTTGTACGAGTCATCAGGTCCAGAGTGAGAGGCTACTGTGGCGTGGACCACACGTCCGGGTCCGGGCTCTCCGCGAAAAAGAGGCCCCGTACACGCAGTCCTCCGCCGTCTTTATCCTTCCACACCCCCTCCTTGATTCACCTGTGGAGACAGCACCAAACCCAACCACAGCGCACCTGCATGCAATCATTAGCAAGGCTCAATCAATGAAGTCTCTTGGTTTGAATGTTTATGATTTGCGGTCACTATTGTCACATCCACTACAAACACATGACGAATGCTTAGTGAAGTGGAAAATTAGTATAGTATTAACATAACAAATAAAACATCACTAGACACACACAAGATATGTGACATACTGTGGACATTACCTCAACTCACTCTGAAGCTAATTATATGTCACTCTCTCTCTTGAAATAGAAGGTGGACAGTGTAGGAATCCGCCGCCTGTTCTTGATGGAGAAATCAGCGGGGATCATCAGACCATCTACCAGCACGGGGAAACAGTGCAGTACAGTTGTCAAGCGAAGTATACAATTCAGGGAGAAATTTCCTGTCAGAACAGGAGATGGACTGGACAGGTTGAATGTTTAAGTAAGTCTCTGACACACACACACACACACACACACACACACACACACACACACACACACACACACACACACACACACACACACACACACACACACACACACACACACACACACACACACACACACACACACACACACACACACACACACACACGTACAGTCATTTTCAATTGCGGTAAAGAGTGCTGTTGGTATTTTGAAACAGGGACATGATTTTTGATATATGAATATATATGAATACAGCTGAAAATGCGATTTTCACGTTTTAAAGCGCCCCCTAGTGGCACATATTTGAATCAATAAATGGTCACAGATATGACAAACAAATAGATGGCTTTTGTTGTAGCTTGTTCATCACAATTGACTGTGAGACCAGCACACCACGCTGGTGTAAAACAGAAGCACTGGGATGTGGACAGAGCACACAACATTTCAGTTAACTGTGATAAGTTAGTCCAAGTTACTTAGTGGTTCCTTGTCTTTTTCTCTTTCAGAGCCGTGCACCGTGCGCCAAGAAAGATTGCAAGAGCATAATATTAAATTCATACGTAG
Source organism: Muraenolepis orangiensis (assembly GCA_027704905.1). NCBI lineage: Eukaryota > Metazoa > Chordata > Actinopteri > Gadiformes > Muraenolepididae > Muraenolepis > Muraenolepis orangiensis. The sequence goes on from CM051004.1 coordinate 18,661,025, forward strand.
CGGTATCGAGGAAATGTTCTGTCCTCACGACGATCATCTAACGTTTATTTGCAAGGAAGGTTACAACGACAGTGGCTCAATAGAAATGACGCAGCTCTGTTTCAATGGAACCATGGAGTTGCCCACTTGCCGCAGGTTGTAGGTAACCAGGCTGGTCCCTCGTTCACAGGGTTAACCAAACCAAGTTGATGATATGGATGAGTAAAGTCAAATGAATAATTGTCTTTATTTCTGTTATTCTTCTTTGGATGAGCACTTGACACAACATGAGACCGTAAAGACAAAACCAAAGACTGATAGAAAAAGGCCAAGTCTACTTTATTCACAATGGAACATTCCATACACAGAAACACATGACATTGAAAATTGCAAATACACACAGTAGATAAGGGAAATACAGATACAAAAATGATGCCATGAAAAATGCAAAATATGAAAACCACTACAACGTTAACGTTTTTTACAGCACAATCGAAAAAGTATCCGCTACCATTTGAATGGCTCCTAGTGGGTCCACAACGTCTCTGAGCTTATCCTTTTAAGAACCCAGTCTGGTGCAAATCTGGAAAAAAATAATAATAATAAAAGGAATAGGTTAATGTTTACAATGAATACAACGTCCTGTCTGCACTGAGTCTCATAGAAAGAAATATATTAGAAACCTCACATTCCTTGAGTCTAATATAATTAAAAAGATCAATATCACGAGTCTCAGAATAAAAAATATAAATAATGTCACATTCTTTGAGTCTCATAGAATAAAAAAACCTTCACAAAACTTCACATTCCTCCTGCACTTTTCAAAAAATCCATCCAATGGTGGAAGTAGGATGCCCGCTCAGCCCCCAACCCCCCGTTCTACTGTAAGTGTCTGAGAAGCTCCCACACGGGCGTCCCGTGAGGAGGTGTGGGTACCTTCGCGGTGGCCGGGACTTCCGAGGCGTGGCTTGGACCGAGAAGCCGCTGTTGGTGGAGGCGTTCATCTTGTGCTTGATGGAGTATGGCGCCGTACGAGATGGCTGCCGTGTCGCGAGCTCCCGCACGACGACGCAGTTTTTTGTTATTTATTCTTTTTATTGCAACTTTTTTAGTTCAGGATGTTAGCAGCAAGTTCACTTATAACTTCTGCACACTTTGGGAGATCAGATCGACAGTCGCTCGCCGCCTACCGGAGTTTTTTCACTCTTTCGACTCGGACGTCCCGCCCGAAGTCACAGCTGGATTATCTCCGTCCATTTTGGGCACGATTACGCGCAAGCGTCGCCGGAGGAAGCGAGGGAAGCGAGCCGGCGTGCTAGTCAGGCTGAGATGTCGATCCGATCGCCCCCCACTACCCACCATTCTACTGGCTAATGTACAGTCTCTGGACAATAAGTTAAGCGAACTACAGGCTCGTATTCAATTCCACCGGGAAACTAGGGACAATTGCATTATCTGCCTTACGGAGACATGGATGTCGGAGGGGGTTACCGACGCAGCTATCGAGCCGACGGGATTTTCCGTACACCGGGCGGACAGAACAAAGGCTCTCTCCGGTAAAGATCGCGGAGGGGGGGTATGTCTCATGATAAACAGATCTTGGTGCAACCAAAGTCATGTACATCCCCTCAAGTCTTTCTGTTCCCCGGACCTGGAGTACCTGATGCTTATGTGCCGTCCATACTGGCTACCTCGGGAGTTTACAGCGGTAACCGTGACCGCTGTTTACATTCCCCCACAAGCCAACACGGACACAGCGCTGAAGGAACTGTACGGGGCTATCAGCGAACAGGAGTCGGCCCACCCCGAGGCTGCTCTCATCGTAGCGGGGGACTTCAACAAGGCGAACCTGAAGAAGGTTCTCCCGAAGTTCTACCAACACATAAAGAGCAACACACGGGGCGAGCGGATCCTCGACCACTGCTACACTCCCTTCCGTGATGGCTACAAGGCCCTCCTCCGCCCACCGTTCGGCAAATCAGATCACCGCTCTATCCAGCTACTCCCCGCCTATAGGCAGAGACTGAAGCAGCAACCGATCGCTGTGAGGGAGGTCCAATGCTGGTCGGACCAATCAGATTCTACGCTGCAGGATTGTTTTGATCACGCTGACTGGCACATGTTCCGCGTTGCCTCGGACAATAACATCAACGAGTACGCGTCGTCGGTCACCGGGTTCATCAAGAAGTGCATAGATGACGTTGTTCCGACCAAGTCGGTTCGGATATATCCCAACCAGAAACCGTGGATTAACGGCGATGTTCGCGCTGCCCTACATGCGCGTAACGCCGCCTTTGGTTCCGGGAATACGGAGGAATATACGAGAGCCCGTTACGACCTCCGTAAGACCATCGTCACTGCCAAGCGGGAGTATAAGGACAGAGTGGAAGATAAATTCAAGAAACACGATGCGAGGGGTATGTGGCAGGGGCTGCAGAATATAACGAACTTCAGAGGGAGAACCAGTTGTGTAGAGAACTCCTCTACCTCCCTCCCAGGAGAGCTAAATACATTTTTTGCTCGGTTCGACGTAAACGGCAGCCCGCCGAAGCCAGCACCGACTGGGGAGACCAGCCAGCTGCGCATCTCGGAGGCGGATGTGCGCCGCACCTTTAAGCGGCTGAACATCCGTAAGGCGGCAGGCCCCGACGACATCCCGGGCCGCGTCCTCAGAGCATGCGCAGACCAGTTGGCAGGAGTCTTTGCAGACATCTTCAACCTCTCCCTGTCCCAGGCTGTTGTCCCCGCGGTCTTCAAGATATCCACCATCGTGCCTGTCCCTAAACAAACCAAGGTAACATGCCTGAATGACTACAGACCTGTGGCCCTCACCTCGATCGTTAGCAAATGCTTCGAGAGGTTGGTCAAGGACTTTATTTGCTCCGTGTTACCTACCACGCTGGACCCATGGCAATTTGCATACCGTCAAAATAGATCCACGGACGACGCAATTGCCATGGCCCTCCACACTGCCCTTTCCCACTTGGAGGGGAAGAACTGTTATGTGCGAATGCTGTTTGTGGACTACAGCTCAGCATTCAACACAATAGTTCCTGCCAAGCTCGACACCAAGCTGAGAGGTCTAGGCGTACCCCCATCCATGTGCAGCTGGATACTGAACCTCCTGTCGGACCGCCGCCAGGTGGTGAGGATGGGCAGCACCACATCAGAGCCACTGACCCTCAACACGGGAGCCCCCCAGGGATGCGTGCTGAGCCCTCTCCTCTACTCCCTCTACACCCACGACTGCATGGCTATGCACAGCTCCAACGTCATCGTCAAGTTTGCTGACGACACGACAGTGATGGGCCTGATCGCCGGCGACGACGAGACAGCCTACAGGGAGGAGGTCGGATCGCTGGAGCAGTGGTGCCAGGAGAACAGCCTCGCCCTCAACGTCAAGAAGACCAAGGAGCTGATCGTGGACTTCAGGAGGCAGAGGGGAGAGCACAGCCCTATCTCCATCGACGGCGTTGCAGTAGAGAGGGTCAGCAGCTTCAAGTTCCTCGGCGTGCACATCTCCGAGGACCTCACATGGTCCACGCACACCACACACGTGGTGAAAAAGGCCCAACAACGCCTGTATTTTCTCAGGCGTCTGAAGAAATTCAGCATGGGCCCCCGCATCCTGAGAACATTCTACAACGGCACCATCGAGAGTGTTCTGACAGGGTGTATCACCGCCTGGTACGGGAACTGCACGGCACTCGAGCGCAGAGCGCTTCAAAGGGTGGTGCGGACGGCCCAGTATATCGTTGGAGGTGAGCTCCCCTCCCTCCTGGACATTTACAACCAGCGGTGCGTGGCCAAGGCCAAAAGAATTATAAAAGACATTGCCCACCCCAGCCACGAACTTTACTCACTATTACCGTCAGGCAGGCGATACCGCAGTATCAAGTGTCGTACAAATAGGCTTAGAGATAGCTTCCACAGTCAGGCCATCAGGCTGCTGAACAAGGGCGTATAACATATAACAATGTATATTTTATTACATTGATTTATATATATATATTGCTCTTTTCTGTGCTGATTTTTGCATTTTATAAATTGCATTTTTTATTTTTATTTTATATTCCTTATTCTATTTTTTATTCTATTTTTTATTCTATTTTTATCTATTTTTATTTTATCTTATTCTATAACTGCTGTCTGTCGTCGGGTATTGCACACAAGAATTTCACATCACTGCTTTATACTAAACTGTAAACTGTGAAGTGACAATAAACTTGACTTGACTTGACTTGACTTGACGATGGTTCTCTCCGTGTCCATCCGGTACTTTCGGGCAGTGAGGTGGTAGATACTACAGATCCTATCCAAGGCCTTGGGCAAGGCCATTACTTCTGATTTAAACACTAGACCGAAAGAACCGTGTCAACTTTATCTCATCACTTAATTCCCACACAAATGTAAGAAAAACACCAAGACATTATAATCACTTGTAGGCTAAATTGAGACTGCAAACTTATTATTATTATTTTTTTTCAAATTGGGTAACCCTTCTGAGTATACATTGAGTATCAGTGGAGTATCAACATTGTCTCAGTTTAGAGTCTTGACATGTTAACAGTGAGTCACCCGGTTGACACCCGATAAGGTTATCAAGATCATATCCACGTATATTCCAATTAGTGTTACCGTTCACTTAGTATAGTACAACGTACTACACAATAGAACAACGCCATTGGTATCATGTTGCATGTCTGTATGACAATAGTATAAAGACGTTGGTATCGGGCTCTGCGTCATCTGCCATCAAGCGTCTTGAGGCGACAAGGACTCTCATTGAAGGAAGGACTTACAAGCGGCTCGGGTTCAGAGGAATTCTGGTAGGATGACGGGTTGTGACAAGTGTCTGGACTGTGTCTGCCGCATCTTTGAGAAACTATTAGTGTCAGTACCAACTCAGCGATCGATAAAAATAAATTACTAAAAGCTTGGGGCGTGTTTTAGCGTGTTTATCGCATTTATAAACATATTCCGCAGGTTTTAAATACATGGTTAATATAACTTCACTTTTAAGCCTATTGGTTTATTGTGCATTATATTATTATTTTATTGTGTAATGTTTATTTTTTATTTTTTAAAGAAAAGCCACTGTATAATAGCAGCCTATAAATAATTATCTTTCATGTTGGGGCACAGACAATGACAAGAGCATTTGATGCCCCGGTGAGCCTGGGCTTATGAAAGGGAAAACATTCAACATACACACCTTTTTTATTTTTTTTATTTTAACTACTTATTTTATCCCGAGGGAAATTAGTTCTCTGCATTTTACCCATCCTAGTGTTAGGAGCAGTGGGCAGCCATTAGTACAGCGCCCGGGGAGCAGTGTAGGGGGTGCCTTGCTCAAGGGCACTTAGGCAGTAACCTGGTGTTTCCGGGTCTTGAACCGGCGACCTTGCAGCTCCCAAGCCAAGTCCTGAAAGAACATGAAAGAACATTCATTGTACTCTGCGATGCATGCAAGAACATACATGAGGATGTATATTTCTACTTGCATGCAGCAGAAAGGGCTGTGTCTGATGTCCTGGCGTACCTTGGAGAGGTTGAGGAGGACCTGGATGGAGAATGAGATGACCTCCATGCAGGGCACGCTGCGGTTGCAGCAGCGGATGAGCGTGAAGATGACCAAGTGCCATACCCAGGTTTTTCAGCGCCTCGAAGATGCAAGTGCTTGTATCGAAGGAGGTAATCCAGGGCGGACGCCGTCTTGTTGCCCAGCTTGTCCTCCTCTCGGACGCCGACGGAGACTTTGCGCAGACGGTGCCTGGCGGCCACCACCTCTGCATCATCGCTCACACCTCAGCGCCACAGCGCCTAGGGAGGGGTCAGAATGCCTCGATATGGATAATGGGACAACGCAGACACCGTTTTAACCTTGCACATTTCAGTGCCCATGTGCCCACCTTCTCATGGAAATGCAGTGGACCCTAGCTTGTACCGGACAATGTATCCTGCTTTTAATATGCATTTGTTTGGTGTCTTATACTTTCATGTTGTCTCACATCACTGTAACCTTGGACCATGCAAAGGAAGTTCCTAACCTTTAAAAATAAAAAAGGACATGGATTCTTCGCTTACGCCCTTAATGCTGTATTGTCATATTTGCGTCGCTGCAATGCAGCCATTGAAACTTGCAAGTGCAGACCGTTTTCCAGTTTTCCTCGGCAAGCACGTAGTGACATGCGTTAACCATAACATTACACGAGTATTGATGTGAATTCCAAAAAAAATCACTGCTGTTCACTATTAACTGCTGGAACCTGACCTAGGTTCAACTCTCTTCTTTGCAGTTTTGCAGTTAACATACGTAACATACGCCCAAGATACGTTTTTGCTGGCTGAAATCTGAAGTAAAGCCAGGCTGGTGGTCAATGATCCATGTATCTGAGCCTTGACGACCCCCTGCAGGATCCTCTGTTGGCGTCTACGCAAAAGGAAACTTCTGGCCGTGTGCTGGATGACGGAGGCGGCCTGACGGCGGCGGGCATGCCACCTCCAGGCCGTCCTCTGAACACTGACCACTTTCCTCCTGTCTTCCACGTTGCTGCTTCGACCGCACCCACCGCTAGGCACCACAAAGACATTTAAGTTAGGAGAAACATTTGAAGCATGTTTTGCGAATGACGCAAGAAAATACGTTGCATTCTGACTCATGCTGCACGCCGGCGTCTACAACCTGAGCACGCCGCGAGTCTTCACCAAGTTCACCGCCCCCGCCAAGAAGAAGAAGGAGGAGGTGCGGGAGGACGGCGTGGCCGTGGAGACCAGCCAGCAGGCCGCCAGCCCCGCCCTCATCATCATCACCAGCCAGGCCTGAGTCCACCCCCCCCCTGCATTCAGAGCATGCCACCTGGGTACTCCTTTCTCTCTCTCTCCTCTCTCACACACACACACACACACACACACACACACACACACACACACACACACACACACCTTACACCCCTCCCTCCCCCTTATCACCGGATTATCTCTCTATCTCTCTCTCTATTTTTTTTTGTTGAAATTATGTATTATATTTATATAACAAATTAAGTGTAAATAGAAAATAAATCAAAATGTAACCAATGACCAAGGTGCTGTCACCCTATGTGTGGTGGTGTATGTGTCATCCATCCTAGGTGAGGAAGACGAGCTACAAAGGCACTACTGTCCTTTACAGCCGCCATAACCTACTCGTCCTCACAGGGACCAATACATCCATCCCCCTGTTGTCCAAATGCTACTCATTACATAACATTACAGTCATTTGGCAGACGGTTTTGTCCAAAGCGACTCACAATACTGCGTTCAACAAAGGTAAGAGAACAAGTCGTCACCGGAGGGAAAAAGGGCATTTCATTCCTAACAAGTCTCCAAGAACTGAGCCGCTGCTCGAATAGAGTACAATAAGTTCAGGTAGAAGTACAATAAGGTGGCAAACAATCGAACAATAGAACAATATCCAACTAACACGCAAACAATCCACTTAGAAAGACGCTAGTAAAAAGTGATTAGGGGGCTAGGAGGAAGGATCCAGGTAGTGTTTCCTGAAGAGGTGAGAGAAGGGGCCGTCCCAACTCTAGTATAGAGTTGGGATATAGTATATAGTATATGGAGAGTTGGATCACTATGTGGCAGGTACTGTTTATTATTATATAGTATATGGAGAGTTGGATCACTATGTGGCAGGTACTGTTTATTATTATTATATAGTATATGGAGAGTTGGATCACTATGTAGCAGGTACTGTTTATTATTATATAGTATATGGAGAGTTGGATCACTATGTGGCAGGTACTGTTTATTATTATTATATAGTATATGGAGAGTTGGATCACTATGTGGCAGGTACTGTTTATTATTATATAGTATATGGAGAGTTGGATCACTATGTGGCAGGGACTGTTTATTATTATTATATAGTGTATGGAGAGTTGGATCACTATGTGGCAGGTACTGTTTATTATTATATAGTATATGGAGAGTTGGATCACTATGTGGCAGGTACTGTTTATTATTATATAGTATATGGAGAGTTGGGTCATTATGTGGCAGGTACTGTTTATTATTATATAGTATATGAAGAGTTGGATCACTATGTGGCAGGTACTGTTTATTATTATTATATAGTATATGGAGAGTTGGATCACTATGTGGCAGGTTCTGTTTATTATTATTATATAGTATATGGAGACTTGGATCACTATGTGGCAGGTACTGTTTATTATTATTATATAGTATATGGAGAGTTGGATCACTATGTGGCAGGTACTGTTTATTATTATATAGTATATGGAGAGTTGGATCATTATGTGGCAGGTACTGTTTATTATTATTATAAAGTATATGGAGAGTTGGATAACTACGTGGCAGGTAACATGGTACCATATATCATTGTATAGTCTATATTCTAATATATGGTACCATGGTACCTGCCACATAGTGATCCGACTCTCCATATAATATACAGTACCTGCCAAATCGTGATCCAACTACACTATTATACAATCATATACAGTATCGTGTTATTTGCCACATAGTGATCCAACTCTCTATATACTATATAATCAAATACAGTACCTGCCACATAGTGATCCAGCTCTTAGACCTAGACAATAAAACCACACGTTTTATCACACAAGAATCGATGGGGGGTCTTGCTCAAGGAAACCTCGGCAACTGTTGTGCAACCGGGGGATCGAAGCAGCAACCTTTCTGTTGCGTGGCGACCGCGACCTCCCGGAACTCTGGATCATCCATCCAGATGTCCTCCTCTGTGGTTGAGGCCTTAGTGGACTCCACCCCTGCCTTGGCCACGCCTTGGCAGGTGGTGGTGTCCTTGTCCTCCGTCAGAACGGTCGTCTTCCAGCTACTGACTGAGGTATCCACATTGCTCAAGTTGTCCCACATGGTCACCTGTCCTGTCCCACTCATCTGTCAACCGTCATTACAGACTTAAATATTGGAGGAGGTATTGGATTAGAGCCATGTAGCTCGGGGGCCACAGCAAGGTTCATGTTCAAATGAATGCAGCTGGAGAAGCCTGGACCTCTGCAACAGCTCCTGAATCTCCAGGTTGACTTTTGTCTACCATAGACTGTCTAACCCAGGTGTCTACTGGTCTGTTGTGCTCTCCAGGCCAGCCCTGGGGTCCTCTGTCATGTGAGGCTCTCCACCATCCTCCAGGAGACCCAGATCCTCCTTCTCTCCTCCTTCCCCTGGGTCAAGGTGACCGAGGACAGGCGGCAGACCAACAGTCTTCTGCAGCCCACCGCTCCACACCAGGTGGCCACTTGGTTGAATAGGATGCTCCATGGGCCACATATTAGTGACAGATTCGTTTTTAGGGTTTTTTTCACGCTTACTTACTTGTAATCTGAATACATCAATTTTAAACAATGAAGTGAAGTGTAGCGACCTGTCCTGTATTAATTATTTAATAAAGTAAAGTTTCCCCTTTATTGTTATGTTATAAATATTTGACCTGCTGTGTTAAACACAAATTCAAAACAGAAAAGTAATTGGTAAAGTAACCAAATACTATGACAGAGGAACATAACAACATGTTTGTTGTCTTGTGTGTCCATCTTCCAGCTGGCCAAGTCCATCATGGCCCACCTGGAGCAGGATTTGTTCCCCATGAGTCTGAAGAAGGCTCTGCTCACCGCTCCAAACATCTTCCAGCACTACACTGTGTACCTGGTGGCTCTCAGCATCGCCCAGCTGGTCCCGGATCAGCTAGAAGCTAGCCAGAAGAACCTGCTGGTCAGTGACAGGGCTTTGCAGGACATACTCGAATTGAATCAATGATTATATTGGATTCAATTGCATAACAGTTTGGATGTTAGCGATTGAAGCAATAGTTACACTGTCCCCGATACTGCTTAGAAATAATGCAACATGAAAACACAAAACAAATAATCATAACAAGATCAAAACCACCTACATATACAGTATATAGCTATATTCTTATGCGTTGAGCAGTTAAAACGATATAAATTGATTCTCAACATACTGGTGACATGAAAGCCCATGTGTTTTAATCAAACATTTACATGTATATTGTTTTCTTCCAGAGGACGAAAAGGCAGATGAAGTTCCCGCCTCCCGGCTCTATGCTGACCATCAGCAGCGACCTGGTGGACGACCTGGTGGTCCAGCTGATGCTGAGGCTCCACCCCCTGTATGGAGAGGGCTACAGCCGGCTGGGCCAGCAGCAGCTCCTGGAACTCACTCTCCAGGTAGGCCCTACAAGCAGCAACACTACCACTACTACTACCACTACTACTACCACTACTACTACTACTACTACTACCACTACCACTACCACTACTACTACCACTACCACTACTACTACTACTACTACCACTACCACTACCACTACCACTACTACTACCACTACCACTACCACTACCACTACTACTACTACTACAACCACTACGACTACCACTACCACTACTACGACTACCACTACCACTACTACTACCACTACCACTACCACTACTACTACTACTACCACTACCACTACCACTACTACTACCACTACCACCACTACCACTACCACTACCACTACTACTAGTAGTAGTAGTGGTAGTGGTAGTGGTAGTAGTGGTAGTGGTAGTAGTAGTAGTAGTAGTCTACTACTACTACTACTACTACTACCACTACTACTACTACTACTACCACTACCACTACCACTACAACCACTACTACTACTACTACTAATACCACGACTACTACTACTACTACTACCACTACCACTACTACTACTACTACTACTACTACGACGACTGAATGGCAATACTGTTCCTACCACTAGATTCGATTACTTCTCCAGTCAACCCCACTGCTATCTGTAAATATGTACATATATTGACCATTACTTCCAATAGTTGTACAAGTGTACAAGCAGTCATATCTCCAAACTTGCTTCCTACCTTTCTTCTTCTCTCACTGGTCTTTGTTACTGTCCCTTCTTCGTCCCCCCCCCTCCCTCTGCCGGAAATGGAATTTCTTCTCATTCTTTTCTCCCAGGTGAGTTGTCTCATCCTGGACACGTTGAAGAAGATGCCCGGCATCGCCGTGGTCACCAGCCTCCCTCACCCCGGCTGGGACGTCAGCAAGCTGGCCATGCTGCTGCAGATCCGCCTGATCAAGGACTTTGAGACATCTGCCCAGGTACCGGCAATCGTTGGCAACCGTGGACCACTCAATAGAATAGCCCTCCATAGATCACCAGCGTAAAGATATTTTATGAGGTTATGAACTTCAACAAGAAGATGAAATAATCAACCACATCTTGAAACTAAGAACAAGATACATGATGACTAAATCCAAGCTGCTCCTATGTGAACGTATTGTGGAGGAGAGCTGTCTTAAGACGTATTCTCTCTTCTCCTTGTTGTAGGGCCCTGATCCGCTCTACTTCATCATATGGGAGGTTGTAGAGGCCCTGCTGGAAGGCTACAGTCTTGAGGAGACCTCTGTCCCCACCCAAGGTCATCAAAACAACGGACTGTACTAATGAATGGACATCATTATAAAACGCAATAGGTGTAATGCCATTAAATGAGTTGCAAAAACAAACAATATGTTGTCTAGTGTTGCCCGAAGAAGAGCACTTAACAATGTCTTGAATTGAATTCATACCTTGACTCCTCGTGTCGTGTTCTTCTCTCAGCTCCCAGGGTGGAGCAGGAGAAGGAGCGAATGCTCTTCAGCCAGATGCTCCCTGAGCAGGTCAGGGCCGAACTCAGCCTGAGGTACGGCACGTGGGTCGAGAGCTCAAAACTCTTCCGCATGGGCTCTTCTGCCAGTGAGCACGGCAGTAGAGAGCCCCAGGGGAGTCGACCCGCCCTTCAACAGGGACACTCTGGAGGACGACCCTGTTGTCGAGAAGCAGCACCCTGACACCCGGCTGGTCACTCACGCTGGTGTGACCAGCCGTCTCAGGTGGAGGACAATAGCTGTGGTCCTGATGTTACTGGAGACCTGCCTCCTCCAGCGGCTCAGCCAGCGGTCTCCACTCCTGTAGGTTCACCAAGACACAGGACTTCAGGTTTAGCTCGGTATATCAGTGCATATCAGCAGCTTGAGAACACGAGAAAATAATAATAGATGATTAATTACTGATTTAGTCTTAAACTAAGCAGACTAAGACAGTCTACTACGACGACTACTACAGACTAAGTGTCTTCTGCTTTAAATCAGGACACGGTTCTGATCCAGCGGACCACCGTTGGATTCATTGTGGCCGAGCTCTTCAATGGCCAGGAGCTATCGCCCATCCGGTCACACATCCTCCAGTACCAGGCCTTCGACAAGATGGTTGTCCAGGAAGTGCACCTGCTGCTGCAGAAAGAGACCACCGTATACCACCGGAACAACCCAGTGTTTCAACAGACTCTGAAGAGCTTGATGGCGCCCGAGCATGAGGTCTGCTTTAGGTTTAGTTGTAAAACCAGATCAGGAATGCAATTTGTTTAAACAGGAATAGCAAATGTACATAAGTACAGAAGAAGAACAGATCCCTCTCTCACATCCATGTATTGTCAACCTGCAGGGGTTTCCTAATATCATGAATGACATTAATTGGAACCTGACATAATGATGTAATATGTGTGCATTTGGTCAAATGCATGGAATATTTGTGTACAGATGCAATATTGTTGTTTGTTATTTATAGAGTATTTAAAGGTCAGGTCATTCAACAGAAAAGACTGGGCCTGGAGCTCTGCTCGTTCCTCCAGGCGAAGCTGAAAGAGGCCTTGCCCGGTGTGAGCCTGTGCAGGAAGGGTGTCCTGGAGGACCCCCTGAACACCCTGCTGGCCTGCTCCCTGATCTCCATGGGGGTCCTTGAATACCTGACATCCTCTGAGGGCTTTCTTGACCACGTCGAGGTAGCAGAGGACTGTTTCCATGCGGAGCGTAAAAAGTTCCTCTCCTCTCCTGAGGTCAGTTATCCCAGATCCTAGTGTAACAGCCTATCAAACAGGCCACAATATGGTGTCCTACACACTAAGAAAGGTTTCTGTTGTTCCGCCCATATGCAAGGTAAAGTACTGCCCATATAGTAGATATATGTGGTGTGTTTTGGCTGTCGATGGAAATGTTCCTTATCTATTATTACTGGACAGGAGGTGAAAAAGAACAAGAAGAAGAAGAGGTGGTCATGGCTTCGCAGGATCTTCACACGCTGCAAGAAACACGCCACTGACACGGAATGCACTCCTGCACTCTTGTATGCAATCTGTAAATAAACTTGCAACCAACTGTGTACATACATCTACTGATGCCTAGTCTGGACACATCTTCATTGATGTTCCTGGAATCATAGGACGTTTCGGGTCTCGCAACATCATACGCCCTCCTCCAGGTGACCCAGCCGGGGCTGATCAGACCCCAGCTTGTGTCCAGATGGCTAGCTAGCTACCATGACTCCATGGCGCCCCTCTTTTGAGCCACAGCCATCTTGAGGCCCTCTCTGCCGCATCGGTGGTACTGCGGATGGCTCTCCTCTTTCTCACTCCCTCGATGCCTAAACTGCCGAAGGCTCTGACCAAGGAACGGGCTGCGAATCCTCTGCATCCAACTTCCACCGGGAAACACCTTGCTCTCCAACCAGCCTGCTGACAGTCGCTGACCAGTCCTGCGTACTTGGAGAGCTTCCTTTCAAAGGCTTCTTCCAAGCGATTTTCCCACGGGACTGTCAGCTCCAGCAGCACAGCTTGCTTGGTGGACTCAGACACAAGAACAATGTCTGGTCGCAGGGTGGTGACTGCAATATGGCTGGGGAACTTCAGCTGATGTTCAAGGTCCACCAACAACTGCCAGTCTCTTGCAGACGTCAGGATGCCTGCAGAGGTTTTTCTGGCAGAAGTTGGCTTGTCCCCAGCTCTGACAAAGGCGATGGTGTCCTTGGAGTGTCGGAACTGCTTTGACCACGCCAGTCCTGCGCTGATGGCTTCAGCAATCGTCCATCTCCAAGTGCCTTTGTACAGCAACTGAGGATGTGTTCCAGGGTTCCTCGCTTGGAACACAATGGGCATGCTGGTGTCTCTGCTATGCCCCATGTGTGCAGATTTGACGGGCTTGGAAGCACATCATACACTGCATGGATTAGGAATTTGATGCGGTGAGGCTCGGCTTTCCAAAGCTCAGCCCAGGTCACTTTCCTCTCAACCGCATTCTCCCATCTCGTCCAAGCTCCCTGTTGCTTCATTCCCACTGCCTTGCAGGTTCTTGTCTCCTCCACTGCTGCTCTCACCTCCTTCTGAACAAGACGGCGCCCTTCCTTCCCCCTGGTGTTCATTTGGGGAGTTGGAAAGGATCCTAGCCCAGCTCGACCTCGTGTGACCACTCCCACCAGGCTCTTGTGACGCAGCCTTGCCTCTGCCTCTTGAACTGCTTCCTCTGCCCTCCATTTCCTGCCAGTCCTCACTTGGATCCCTGCTTTAGCCACCTTCTGATCACTTGAGTCCCTGTATTGTACCACTTCTCTGGCTCTAGTTACCTTGAATTCCTCCTCCAAGGATTTGAAAGGCAGTTGCAGCTTGTTGGTGTTCCCGTAGAGTACAATGCTGCTCAGGCTCCTTGGTAACCCAAGCCATCTCCGGAGGTGGTTGCTGACCCTCCTCTCTAGGGTCTCAACTGTTGAGATAGGGACCGCATAAACAAGGAGGGGCCACAGAATCCTGGGAAGAATGCCATGTTGGTAGACCCAGGCTTTAAACTTCCCAGGTAGGCCTGACTTGTCAGGCCTACCTGGGATAATTTATTGTATTACAATTACAATAATTTATTGTATTACATTTGCATTGAGTTCGAGGCTCGTTTCAAGTGAAATGCGCAAGTTTATGGAACAGTGAATCGCCATATAAGTGCTTTACAAAATGTTTATCACAAATACCAAGGTGTTATATTGCCTTTATTCATGGGAGGTTGCGTCCACGCTAAGTTCTCTTGGGCAGAATCTGCGCAACAAAGTAACTGACAAACTTATAGTATTTGTTAGCCGGTTGAGACAATATAGTATTTTATTTTGAATATATATAAATATAAGGGAAAGCAAAAGGTACACAGTGAAGGAACGTCCAGTAGTCTGTAGTGACACACAAGTAGACTACAACACACGCCCACAATCCCTGGTAAGGATTCATCCGTCATCCCCCATCATGCTGCCATCTAGCCAAGAACCATGTCCAGTTCTATGAGGATGGAGATAGAAGCACTGAAACACACAGCGACTCAACAGACACCAGACCCATCCCACGTCAACGGACCACAACAATACGGGTGGGGTTTTAAAGGTGGCGTTTCCTCGATGGCCCCAAAGGAGACTTGGATCTGTGGACCCGTGACCTCGAAGGTCAGTGGCCCCTGGCCTGCTGTGGGCGGGGCTCTGATCAGGGGGCTGGCGCACCGGGACCCGCACCGGGTGGCTGCTGTCACCGTAGGACTCCTGGTGCTCACACTACAGTGGAGCTTTTCAGTAGGTCTACTGAGGACCTTCAGATACCAAGCAAACATCCACCCTCTCAGTTCACCAACAACAACAACACATGGCACCGGTTCTTCTTCAAGGTGCCCTGTGATAGGCTACATATGTTATACACACTTGATCACAATGGCTCAATACCAGGACAACCAGTTAAACAACCATCCAGGTGAACGGGGAGGGGCTTAGTGAGCTCTGAACCAGCAATGTTCCTCCCTTTAGTCATTTAGCAGATGCTTACAGGTAAATGAGAAACCCCTCATTAAGGAGCAGATTGGGGTCAGGCATTCAGCTCAAGCAGTCTTCAAGTATGCTGTGGACATTAGGGACCAAACCTAGAACCTTGTGGTGGCTGGAAACTGAGCGTTACTTTGACCACCAATCAAAGCACCCTCTATGAGTGAAGTTGGACCAAACGTTTCGTAGAGCTATTAATCTTGGATACACCAGTTAGCGCTACTTGGTGTATATACACCTTGTAAATACGTGTATACACAAAGTCTGCTCTGGACATTTATTGTTATCGTTATACTGCACATTGTCATTAAGTTCCATTAAATTCAAGATTAAAGATTTGTATTTGCCATATGTAACAAGTGCAATGGAATGCTTACTCCCTATTCCTTCCCGCAGTATGAATTTTCTAAAACACTATAACACTATAAAAGTAAAAATACATTTACATACATTACAAATCACAATAAAGTGACTGATGGATGATATGCGTGAGACATTAGACTCAGCAGAAGTCTCCACTCATACATGTATATGCTAGCTTGTTGTCGACAGACAGAAAAAGAGACATGACCCCTCCCCTTGATCTGGAAGAGACCCGTCCAATGATGCGCATGCGTGTTAATATCTTCAACTGAATGTGCGCGCAGGCACGCTATGACGACGATGATGTCACATAGTAGCATAAACACACATGACGTTGTTATACTCAAAAATTATACTCAATATGCTTAACACTCCCACTCAAAGACATGTTGTTAGCTCTCTATAGTGACACAAAATCCAATAAACAAACAAAAACCCAAAACTCCTCTTGTATTGTTAAATTTTTTAACAGTCAATTAATATTACTCTCCGAACATATACCGTTCAAATTTTTCGAACTTAGCCTTTGTCAACGGCTTGGTAAAAACATCAGCTATCATATCTGTAGTAGGACAATATTCTATAGATATTTTCCGTCAGCATGTGCAGACTGTATCAAGTGATATTTGATATCTACATGCTTGCTTCTCTGTCTGCATACAGGGTTGTTGGATAGAGCTATTGCTCCCTGGTTGTCTTCATATACATATGTTCATTGGTACATGCTGGCAATTACTGTCAACCCCTCTTAATAGCTGCACAATGTTAGAACCCAACGAGACCGGCGAGCCAAATGTGCCAGAGAACCCAGAAGAAGAGACAGGACACCCAAAACAACGCCATAAGATTCTCAGTGAACTTGCCCCCGGTCTTCGGCAGAAGGTCCTCAAGGATCTCGCCCCCGACGTCGGTCTTCGGCAGAAGGTTCCCAACGATCTCGCCCCCGACGTCTTCGTCAGGATGGTTCTCGGTAAGGTTTGTGATGATCAATCCCCGACGTCAGTCTTCAGCAGCCTTAAGAAGGGTAGATCCCAGGTGTTCATTGGCCTCAGCCGGCCCGATTACGATGGGCAACACCTGAGATCGATTAGAGTGTGGGGGCACAACAGTATCCCCCCCCCTGAGGGGAGGCACCGGACGACCGCCCGAGAGCCCCGGGTTCTCAGGATCTCGCCCCCGACGTCGGTCTTCGGCAGAAGGATCTCAAGTGTTCATTGGCCTCAGCCGGCCCGATTACGATGGGCAACACCTGGGATCGATTAGAACGTGGGGGCACAACACACAAGGTACATGCTCTCTTGAGTAGTAGCTGCTAATGCCATGTACTCGTCTTCACAGGTTGATATCGCCACTGTTGGCTGCTTCCTACTTTTCCAAGACCATTTTTAGTTAAGCTTAAACAATATCTGGTTGTGCTTCTTCTATATTTCTGGTCGGCTGCCCAATTGGCATCACTGTATCCCTCAAGCTTTAGGCTTTCCTCACTGTTCCTGTAATATAGCTCTTCATCTATAGTACCCTTTAGATCCCTTAACAGTTGTTTCGCTCAATGCTGCTGCTTTGGTTCTGCTAAGTGCTGTGACCGTTTACTCACAATCAAGCAGTGGTGGACAAAGTACACAAATCCTGTACTTGAGTAAAAGTATAGTTACTCTAGATAAAATATTACTCCAGTAAAAGTCCTCCATTTAAATTTAAGTACTCACCTTAAAATGTACTTAAGTATCAAAAGTAAATGTACTGTGATTTAATATAAGGTAATTAAGTTAGTCACTGGTGTCAATTAACAGTCAACATTTTCAATTTTCATTCAACAATTTCCATTAGAGAGATCTGAGAGGCTGTGAAAATAACAGGATTTGAGAACAGGCAAACGTTTTCTTCACATATTTACAAGTTTAGACTTGATAGAACTATAAACAAATCTGATCTTCTGTGCAGGGCATTGATTTAGCAGTGTGTGTCTATGTGTGTGTATGGGTGTGTGTGCGTGCAGGTGTGTCTGTGTGAATATGTACGTGACTACTAATGGATCAGTATGGAACTGATTATCTAAGCAATGCTGCAGAATCGTTTGTTCAGCTTGAGAAGGAGCTGGTTCTCAAAGTTGTTTGAGTCGATTCTTGCTCTCCTGGGACTGAAAATAAGTCCTGCTGTGCTGAAAAGCCTTTCACAAACAGCTGAAGCAGGTAAAGCAGTATTCACCCTCAAAGACAACTTGCACACCGCTGGGAAGGACATCAGAATGTCTTTGTCATCAACTTTGCAGGCAAGGTAACCATCTAACTGCCTAATACTTTCCTGACCATGAACAGGCTTCATGCTTGCAAAGAAGTTGTCTTCATCAGAGGCGCTGGAGGCATCACCTTGCAAATGATTGAAGGTCTCTTGTTCCAGATGGTCCTTGAGAGTAAGCAGAAGCCATCCCATCTGAACATCAATTTCACCCTGAAGAATGTTGAGGGCTTTGGCGACTGGGCTCATGGTTCTGGCATACTCGTCCAGAAAGGCAATTTAAACTGAACTTAACCTATAACAAATTAACACATTTAAATACAACAACCATCTCATGTTACCGCACCTTTAACTGATTGATGGGGGTACTCCTCAGATAAAACTAACAACGTGGAAAGTAATCTCAGACTATTCCTACTCAAAGTAATGGCAAATGTACATGCAACAAATAGCTCATTTTTACATATGTTAAAGGGATTTAGAAAGGGTTCAAAATAAAAAATAATCTATTAAAATAGTTTGCTCACATTATTGGAACATGCAAAAAACAGCACTTACATGGGAAGCTTGAGTGAATTGCATACAGTTCTGATGGCCCCCTCTCCCTGTTCCTTAATGATTCTAAAGATTCTCTCCACAGCCAGGAACAATGAATTCCATCTGGTTGTGTTGGGATGGATCAGCTGGATTTTGCACACCTCTTCTATCAGAGGTGTGACAGTTTTGCTACCGCACGTTTGCTACCGTCGACAGACTAACAAACCGCCCAGTGTCAGTAGCCTCTGAATTCCTATCCACCAGGGCCTGCAATGAATTTGCCTCCTTCTTCACTGACAAAATTCAGAAAATCAGACAAGCAGTCAGTGCCTCTGTATCAGGTACAGCAAATGTTTTGTCCCTGTGTCCATTTAAAATCAAGTCAAACACCATGACACAATTCCATCAGATTAATGATAAAAACCTAGAGGACATTATACAACATCTGAAATCCTCCTCCTGCTGCCTTGATATTAGGAGAATGTTGAAGAATGTTGGAGTATGGCACCGTACGAGATGGCTGCCGTGCAATTAGCATATCGTCAAAACAGATCCACGGACGACGCAATTGCCATGGCCCTCCACACTGCCCTTTCCCACCTGGAGGGAAAGAACTGTTATGTGCGAATGCTGTTTGTGGACTACAGCTCAGCGTTCAACACGATAGTTCCTGCCAAGCTCGACACCAAGCTTAGAGGTCTAGGTGTACCCCCATCCACGTGCAGCTGGATACTGGACCTCCTGTCGGACCGCCGCCAGGTGGTGAGGATGGGCAGCACCACCTCAGAGCCACTGACCCTCAACACGGGAGCCCCCCAGGGATGCACACCACACACGTGGTGAAAAGGGCCCAAAAACGCCTGTATTTCCTCAGGGGTCTGAGGAAATATATCAAGCTACCTATCTCTCGTGTCCTATTGAATCAACAACTTATAATCATTGTCAAATTTTCACCCCCATCATCATAAAGTGCTTCGAGAGGTTGGTCCTGGCTCACCTCAAAACCTGTTCATCAACTTCAGCTCAGCATTCAACACCATCATCCCCTCCAAACTCATTCACAAACTTGGTGACCTCATGGAAACCAAGAATCTCGACATTAACCCCTCTGTAACTGGTAATTGGACTTTCTAACCAACAGACCTCAATCAGTCAGGTTAGACAGTCTCACCTCCTCCACCCTCACCCTGAACACTGGTGTCCCCCAGGGCTGTGTGCTGAGCCCTCTCCTCTACTCCCTCTTCACCCATGACTGCACACCATCATCAACTTTGCAGATGACACAACGGTGGTGGGCCTCATCAAGAACAACGATGAGGCAGCCGACAGGGAGGAGGTCCAGCACCTGGTGGCGTGGTGCGCTGACAACAACCTGGCCCTCAACACCAAGAAGACCAAGGAGCTGATCATGGACTTCAGAATGACCAGAGCTGGCGCACACGCCCCATCCTCATCAACGGGGCGGAGGTCGAGCGTGACTCCAGCTTGAAATTCCTGGGGTTCCACATCTCCGAGGACCTCTCTTAGTCCCTCAACACTGCCTCAATGGAAAAGAAGGCTCACCAGCGTCTTTTCTTCCTGAGGAGACTGAGGAAAGCCCACCTGTCCCCTCAGATTCTGGTGAACTTTTACCGGTGTGCAATTAAGAGTATCCTCACCAACTGCATCACAATGTGGTACGGCAACTGCACTGTTTCCGACCGGAAAGCACTGCAGAGGGTGGTGAAAACCACCCAACACATCGTTGGATTACTTTTCCCTGCAATAAAAACTACCCACCACAAACGGTGTCTGAGGAAGGCACAACAAATTGTCAAAGACACCGTTCACCCCAACCGTGGACTGTTTGCCCTCCTCCGCGCTATATAAACCTTTTTTCCAAGTCAAGCAGGCTTAGGAACAGCTTCTTCCCCTCAGCTGTCATCCCAGTGAACTGTGTACCACGATGACAGCCCCCTCCCCCCTGCTAACCAACATACAAACTCTGAACTCTGCTGACAATACCCTTTCACCATCAATGTCTTAAACAGCCATGCACTGTATCATAACTCCCTATCTCTACCTATAGTTTCCATTTTTATTGTAGTGCTGTCAATAGATCAAAATATTTAATCGGATTAATCACAATCAAATTCAGTGATAAATCAGATTTAAAAGCAGTTAGAGATCAAGATTTTTATTATTTTGTTTGTTACTTTTCACTTTAGTTTTTCTAAGCAAAAAGGTCTCAGGGAGTGCTTACTATTGCCCTTAGCTTAGTGGCTCCTCCTTCTGCCCGTGAGAGGCTTGGCTCCTCCTCCTTCTGCCCGTGAGAGGCTTGGCTCCTCCTCCTTCTGCCCGTGAGAGGCTTGGCTCCTCCTCCTTCTGCCCATGAGAGGCTTGGCTCCTCCTCCTTCTGCCCGTGAGAGGCTTGGCTCCTCCTCCTCCTGCACGTGAGAGGCTGCTGGACTTTCAGCTCCGCTGTGTTTGCAGGACTGTGTTTTAAATGTCCAACTATTTTACGGCACTTTGCTAAAGCACCATCAAATCCACAGTCGCAGAGGGAGACAGCAACGGCCCTCTGTATAATGTGTGCTATACAGGGCATATGCTCAAAAGGAAGTTTCTTTGCTGCCGCAATCATATTGCGAGTGTTAAAGTGCCATGTTCTGCCCAGAGCTCCGTGGTGTGTCTCCTCATCATCCTGTTGGTTTAACACGCCGCCTCTCAGTTCATTCACAGGTGCGCATGTGCGCTGGAAATACTGAGGGAGAAGCCGTCTAAACTGATACTGTGGGAGTGAGTAGGAACGAGGAGACGGTAGACAGGTTGTCGAGTCTAAATGTTTACTCGCCCACATGAACAGTAATAACAGCGTCAGAAGTCAGGCTTGCAACAGCAACAGTAAGGACATGTGAACAATTCAGAACCGGTACATTCAAGGGAGGCTGCAAGGGAGTACGGTGGCCATCGTGGCGAATGAAGACAAAGGTGGCCAACTGAAGATCCCTGGGGACGTAGGACGGAGGGAGGCAGTGGTGAGAAGTGGGGATAGGAGCAAAGTCGCCAGTGCTGTCCCGGAGTGCAGTCCGATGTGAGGCAGCAGACCAGGGAGCCGCGGCAACCGGGAGAAACTCACCAGGGACCGGCAGCGGTTGGCCGTAAACTAGCTCCGCAGACGAGGCCTGGAGGTCCTCCTCGGGAGCAGAGCGGAGGCCGAGCATGACCCATGGGAGTCGGTCGACCCAGCCACTGTCCGTGAGGCTGGCCCGCAACGCGGCTTTCATGGAGCGCGCAAAAAGCCTGTTGGCCTGTGGGTTGTATGCCGTGGTGCGGTGGAGTTTCACCCCCAGGCTCTCAGCGACAGCAGTCCATAGCTCTGACGTAAACTGGGGGCCCCTGTCAGAGGTGAGGTCCGATGGTGTGCCAAAACGGGCCACCCAGGATCCGACAAATGCCCGAGCCACGTCAGCGGATGTGGTTGATGACAGTGGAATGGCCACCTGGTCGTCCTGTCCACTATGGTGAGGAGGTGAGTGAACCCCCGGGAGAGGGGCAGGGGGCCCACAAGGTCCACGTTCACCTGATCGCACCGCTTCTCCGGTACGAGAAACGGTGCCAAGGGGGCCTTTGTGTGACGGTGCACCTTGGAACGCTGGCACGCCACACAGGAGCCAGCCCAGCTCTTGACCTCCTTCCGAAGGCTGGGCCAGACAAACTTAGCCCCCACTAGCTTAGTGGACACCTTCGCCTGGTGTGAAATGCTGTGAATGGCATCAAAAACACAGCGCCGCCAGCTAATAGGAACCATAGGGCGGGACCGGGCTGTGGAGACGTTGCAGAGGAGTGTGGCGTCGACGTCATCAAACACCACATCCTCCAACAGCAGCCCAGTGGCGGCTGCCTGGTAGGCCTGCACCTCCATGTCAGCGGCCTGGTCGGCCGTCCATTTCGGCCTTGACTATGCCGTCATGGCCGCTACCACTGGTCGAGAGAGGCAGTCGAGAGAGGCAGTCGAGAGAGGCGACAAAGTTGTGCTTGCCGGCTAAGTGCTGTAAGTCTGTGGCGGCTAAGTGCTGTAAGTCTCGAGATAGCCGAGAGCTGACGCTGTTGGCAGCCAGACCACGGCTCAGCGGCCTTGGTCATGGCAAACATCAGTGGCTTGTGGTCCACAAAGGCGGTGAAGCGTCGGCCTTCCAGCAGAGACCTGAAGTGCCGGATTGCGTGGAAGAGACCTAGGAGCTCCCGGTCGAAGGTGCTGTACTTTTTTTCATTATCTGGCTACGACAATGTAATCTAAATAACAACAAAACTATATATTATTATAACGATTAACTATAACAATTTCTCGTAGCACAGAGTCCATAAGTCACTGGAACGTTTGTGCCGCCCCCTTGAGGCCGAAAGGCATCCGCAGGAAACTCAAAGAGTCCGAATGGCGTGATGACTGCTGTCTTTGGCACGTCCCTTGGGTGGACCGGTACCTGGTGGTAGCCATGCACCAAGTTCACCTTGGAGAAGATGGTGGTTCCCGCCAGGTGGGCGGAAAAATCTTGGATGTGTGGTACGGGGTACCGGTCGGGGGTCGTGATGTTGTTCAGGCGGCGGAAATCCCGGCAGGGGCGCCAACTGCCGTCAGCCTTCGTCACCATGTGCAAGGAGGAGGCCCACGGGCTGTCAGAGCGGCGCGCGATGCCAAGGCGCTCCATGGCAGTGAACTCCCCCTTTGCGATGGCGAGCTTAGCCGGCTTAGCCGGGTCCATTTGTGTAAAAAAACAGCCAACATCCTCTCCAGCAACTCGGACAGTTTGCTGTCGCCAAGTCCGGTGAGCGACAACATACGGTCCGCCTTCTCCATCTTCGACAGCTTGAATGTTCTTAAAAGGATGTACTTGCCGTCCGCCGGCGGAGCCTCAAGCCCGGGCCGTGATAATATCTGGTAACGTCCTGGGTTATTCCTCTCAGTTGGAACTGGGCTGCGACGTGTTGGAACCACGGCCGGGGGCTGTGTTGCCAGAACTCAGGCAACTAAATCGCTACGGCGTAGACGTTAACCGGAGCTCCTGCCGGCGCTGCATTACTGTTTGCTTCGAGCATGATTTATATCAGCGTTCGGGGTCACCAATGTGGGAGTGAGTAGGAACAAGGAGACGGTAGACATGTTGTCGAGTCGAAACGTTTACTTTCCAACATGAACAGTAATAACAGCCGCAGAAGTCAGGCTTAAAACAGCAAGGGTAAGGACATGTGAACGAATCAGAACCGGTACATTCAAATCTCCCGCTCTAAACATTACCCAGAAAGCTTCTCGGTTGAATTGTCTTAAAGGTGCCGTAACTCCATCTCACAGTGTCCAGTGAATGTCTGTGTCAAGTGGGTCACCACAATACTTTGATTAATCAGAGTTTAAAAGAATAGTGCGCTTTAAAATCTCGAGATTAATCACATAACTTTGACAGCCCTAATTTATAGTTAACATATTTATAGTTTACATACCTGTATGATAGTCATGTCAATTTGTACATTTTTACTGTACTTACCATACATATATATGAATCATCAACTGCTGATACAACTACACAGCCCTGCTGTATATGCATTTATATATATTTATCTTTTGATACAACTGCATACCCCTGCTCACTACCTGTTTATACTTGTATACCTTGTCTATATATATATACCTATAATTCTTCACATATCTCATACCTACTCGATAAGTTATTTTATACCTGTTTTTAGTCGTTTTTTTTGTAGACTGTTTTTATATATTATTCAACAACTGCACATTATATATTACTATGCACTTTACTCCAACATTTGCACTCTGGTTAGATGCCAAATTATGTTTGCTGTACTGTACTTGTGCTGTGCAATGACAATACATTTTAATCTAATCTAATCTAATATTTTCTTTGGCTCTTCTAAAAGACATGACTATAGTCTCTGATCGAATAATGTCATCTGTAACTCGTTGCTTGATTTGTGAGGGAACAGTTCACAGTTCACCCCCCCCCCTTCTAACACCACCCACACACTGTATTGTCATGTGTAGTCGAGTCAATTCCACTTGCCATTATGTGCCTTTATTCTATTTTTATTTGACACTGTTTTGTAACAGTTTTCTAGAAGATGTTGAGACGCTCTTTCTGGACTTCATGTCTGGGTCCTGATTTCCAAAATTCTCTAGTGTTGAAAGAGCCAGCCTGTTTGCTGAATTGATTGGTGTAAATAATTACCGGGAGATTAACAAAAACATGGCCATTTACAGGAATAGGCATGCTTCTTTCGGGAAATACAGAATAATTTACAGAAAGGTCAATGACAATATAGGTATTTAAAGTAGATGTCATAAAAACAATTACAATAAAAACACTACCTTCAAGGAAAGAGACTCAATTGCCTATAATTAACAATTGTGCAAAATAGTTATAAATATATTTGATCTTTATCTAGCCTCTCTGGCTTTACTGGAAGCAGGACTCCCGCCCCCCCCCACACACACACACACCTCCATCACCACCTCGGCATGGTCCTCAGACATCATTTTGAGAGGAACAGACGTGGGCTTCCCTCCTCTAGATTGTACTGGTCTTGGTGTTTCTTAGTTGTTTTGTGAATGCGATAACATGCATGCATTAAGTAGAAGGTGTGTTCTCTTACTGTGGATGTACTCATTTACGGTAGTGACAGTCCAAGGTAAGAACACTTTCAAAGAAAACTTTCACAGTTCACAGATAGCTTAGTTAGTTGTGTCTCATTGTTTCTGTGATATTGTGCTTCCGGTAGTCAGAGAGGCTTGATAAATACATAGATAACACATATGATATTTAAACTATTTGGCAACAACACGGTCAAAATTACAATGATTATAATAAATATATAGGTGTTTGAGTCCCTTTTCGGTATATGGATGAAAATATATATTTTTAAAATAAATGTCTAAATGATACCATGTTTAGGGATAGTTAATAGTTCTGATCAATCATTTTCAGAAAACATACAATTTACTGCTGAGCTGTCTTGGACAATGGACACCTCTGTGGGGTCAATTGTAAATTAATATTATATGAGATTAGGTTCATGTCAAAAGAGCATGGTCAAAACTTCACCAGTTTGTCAAACTGGAGCAACCAAATAGTTAAGGTTAAGCATTTTTGTACTTATCAAAAGCATCATAAGCCTACATGAAGTTAATTATGCTGCAGGCTCTACACAGGCTAATGTAGTGCACCACGTGAAATTCAATAAGCTAAATTCACCCAACCAAGGTCTGTATAGTATGGCCTTATAACAAACCTATAACCCTATAATCCTATAACGAGGAAAATCCATGGCCTTCTAATGAAATAGTTGATAATGATAATGAATGATAACAACCTAAGCTTGCTAACCTTTACTTTCCATATATATTGTAGCATCAGCAATTTTAAAATATATCCCCTGTTTGATTCAAATTTTGACACCACTGACCTGGAGCCAACACATTCTGATGACAGCCAGGTGGTTGTTCCCTGCAAAATCGGCATGCTGGTTTATTCAAAATAGAATGCAGTGGTGGCCAATGGACCAAAGACATAAGCTTTTCTTTGTATTACCAAGTGATTGATAGTATTTGGAGTATATATGTTCTATGTTGCAATACTACAAATTGGTAATATCTTCAAACAAACAAATGATTCAGCCCTTGAATCCTTATAAGAGGCTTTCAGTTGTTGACACACGTAAGAGGGAAAGTCTCTGTCCTGGTTAGTGTATCTTCGGAATCATTTCAGTCGGAGGCAGCAATGTCACATTATCAAATACATTGTCATGTATTTATCATTAATATTTTCATCCTTTTCCAGCCGTTACGTGTCCACAAATTACAGTTGGTGACGATGTTCAAGTAACAGGCGTCTCCTACAGGAGTGTGGTTCAGTTTGAATGCAGAACCAACTTGTTGGTTCTCTATGGGCCATCATCTATTCGTTGTGAAGCAGATGGCAACTGGAATGCCCAGCCACCACGATGCGATGGTATAGTAACCAGTGATCTTGTTTGTTTTTGTTGATCAATTATGTGCATAAAACGTTAGGAATAAAACAATGTTTGTGTACATGTGATGGTTCTTAGTAGTGAAATGTAAAGCGCCTATGATCAACAACAGTAAAGTGGACAATACTATTGAGTATGCAGAAGGTCAGTATCTGGATTTCGAATGCAACGCTGGATATTTACCTGAAAATCATAGACGACCACAGTGCAAAAAGATAAACAACAGAGCTGAATGGAGCCGAACGCCTAGGTGTGAAGATGAGTGTTTCACATATGTCATTAAAAATGTCATTAGTATGACAAATTCCGTTGTTTAAAAACTGTTTAAAGCTGCAGTATCTGTAAGAATTAAGGGTTGTAAATAGAGAGAGCAGAAAAGAGCAGAAATGGCCAGATGGGAGTGGCCTAAGATCTAAATAGTCTCACAGACAGGCGCAGTAACCTGAACACATACTGGATTATCACAGAGCATTTCACCCACCAATAGCTGACGGATAGCTTTTAGCCTTTCTAACAACTTTCTAACAACTTGCACTCAAGTAAATCATAAGCTGTAAAATCATACTGAGCAACTTGAATTATTTAACTTTTACGTTGACTTCAATTCGTAGGCCACACATAATATATTTAAGGGTTATTGTGCAATACCAGCAGTTAATCACTCTAATTTGGTATGACAATATAATCATTGATGATATTTTACAAATCTGTTTCTTGCATAAAAGTATTAGCCTATCCTATGTTCAATGGGGGTGGCGGGATAGCGCAGTCTGTTGGGATTTGGCTTGGAAACCAGAAGGTCGCCGGTTCAAAATACCTGAGCACTGCCAAGGTGCCCTTGAGCAAGGCACCAGACCCCTACACTGCCCCCCGGGCGCTGCATATACTAATAGCTGCCCACTCCTAATACTAGGATGAGTTGCAGAGAAACAACTTTTACTCTGTGTTTCCATGTATGTGACCAATAAAGAGGATTCAATCCTCCAGATGTAGTTATGTGTTCTCAAAGTTATCCAAAAAGCATATCTTCCTGTAGCTTTGATAATCAGGGCTTCATTGGTGTTTCTACCTTTCCCTAAAACCGCTTAAGAGACAGTGCAGAACAGGAGTAATAGGAGCTCCATGCATATGCACAGTTCTCCATTCTACCTCCTCCATGATCTCGGTCATATTTAAGTACTAATTAGTTAATGATTGAATGATTAAGTAATTGACACCCAGCAAGCTAAATTGCATCTAAAAGATGCCTATATGCAGCCCAAACCGCTAAACTAAATAAGTTATGAATGGACTATGGGCAAATATTTTGGCTTATTTTAGCCATCTTTTCAACTACTATAAGAAAACCTATATTAATTGGCCTTACATCTAGGAAAAATCATGGCTAATTTTGTGTAAGTTTAACAAATGTGTATGGCAGTCTTAGCTGTAATTAAGACATATTTCAGTTACTTCATATATATGGCTAATATCCATCTATACAATGTCAAGGCTAGATCCCGGATTATTTTGTGCGGAAGAGGAATTTGAGAAATTGTATGATGTAATCAGTATTATTACATTATTCAAAACAACATCCCTGTTAAATATAGTCTGTGTATAACCAATTTAATTCAGGGTTGGTTATATTTAATGTCACCCCTGGGTGTGGGTGGGACCCAAAAGCAGAGTGAAGCTGGGTAGAACAGGTGCTTTAATGAACACGAGCAGGGTGCGAACTGGAGGGGAGCAGGGGGAGCTATAGCTCCCCTAGTGGTGACATGAGCTCCCCTGGGAACATGGTTTGTGAAATTTGGGGGGAGCTCTCTAAAATACTGATATGATGACCAAATAAATTCCATTTTTTTTCCAAAGGTGTAAAATAAGTGAAATAAAATTATATTTAGAGTTTATGATTCATGAAAAAAGTGTCGCCTGCTTGCACGCTGCCCGCAGCTCCACCGGTGTAGCTGCGGGCAGCGTGCAAGCAGGCGACACGAGAGAAGGGCTCTGTGCATCGTTGTGTTGTGTGTGTGGCGTCGCGTCTCTCCAGGCAGTGAGAGGGTTGTGTTGTGCTATAGCTGTATTATTAATATTAATATTGTTCATGGTTGGTGCCGCTGGCTGCTCTTATCGCGTGTGTTCGGCTCTGTGTAGGCTACAGCCATAATAGGCTATAGCCCATGTGAAACAATGTAGCCTGTTTTTGAGTCATTTTAAGTTGATTTAATTAAACAGTCAAACGTTACATTGGTGGTCCGTGGATTATTTATTATCAAGTTGATTGAAGTTTGCGTAGCCCATACATGCTCGGGAAATCTGTTGACATGATCCATCGGGACGTTTCATGTAAATGTAGACCTGTGGCACCACCCCGTGTGCAACAGATTTTCTCTTTATAATAGGCCTATGTCTGTGCTGTTGCTATTAATGCACGGATCAGCATTTACCCCCCCACCGCAAAAAAAAAAATCCCGGCTCCCCCGGAGACCGTGGTATAGTTCGCACACTGAACACGAGCATAGGCAGAGGTACAGACAGGGCAAGGAAAAAACAAGGGTTTATTTCCAGGCGATAGTCATAATACAATAGATTAAAAAAACACAACACAAGACGTGACACTTAATACGCGATGTGAGGCTTTCCGAGATTCAGTGTGAGTGTGCGGGGTTGGCTTAAATAGGAACGGATGCGCTGCAGCTGCGGGTGAGAATTAACAAGGGGGCGTGGCTATCCGGGAGGGTGTAGGGGGAGTGAGGAGACAGGAATGCGGAACGTGATTAGGGGTCGTGGCTATCCGGTAGGGTGTAGGGCATATATGTCAGAGTCAAGGCCCGCGGGCCACATCCGGCCCGCGAGAAGGTTTTTTACGGCCCCTGGGATGATCTTGATTTATTATTAGAACCGGCCCGCAGCCCGCAGATCTTTTACACGCACCAATACTACATTTCCCACAATGCAACGGTGACGCACCGAGCAGTAGGCTGCTTCATTTCAATATTTATTGGCACAGCAGTCGTCAGCATCACAGTAAAATTAACTTTCAGATACCCATCAAAAATGGCAAAACGGAAGGTGGACACTGAGAACCGGGGGTTTCAAACAAGGTGGGAGTCGGAGTATATGTTCACGGAGGTAGCTGGAAAACCTGTGTGTCTTCTGTGTGGAGAAAGTGTGGCGGTACTGAAAGAGTATAATCTGAGACGACATTATGAAACGAAACACGCGGACAAAAACAAGAATATGGACATGGAACAAAGGCTACAAAAGGCAGAGGAATTAAAACGAGGCCTCAAATCTCGACAGGCTCTGTTCAAAAAAGCCAAATCACAAGGCCAGGCTGCTGTCAAGGCCAGTTTTATTTTGGCAGAAGAGATCGCTAAATCAGCCCGGCCATTTACGGAGGGGGATTTCATCAAAAACTGCATGATTAAAGTTTGTGACGAAGTTTGCCCAGAAAAAAGGCAACTCTTTTTAAATGTGAGTCTGAGCAGAAACACCATTGCCGAGAGAGTAGACCAGTTGTCCATCAATCTAAAAGAGCAGCTTGTGAAAAAGGGAAAAGATTTCATTGCATATTCCTTGGCTGTGGATGAGAGCACCGACATTTCTGACATTGCCCAGTTGTCAATTTTCATCCGCGGAGTGGACTCCAGCCTAAGCGTGACAGAGGAGTTTTTGGCTTTACGTCCTATGCATGGCACAACTACGGGGCATGATTTATATGAAGAGGTGTCAAGATGTGTAAATGAGATGGAGCTGCCTTGGGAAAAACTCGTGGGTTTGACAACCGACGGAGCACCTGCGATGTGTGGACACAGGAGCGGACTGGTGGCGAAGATACGGGAAAAGATGCAAGAGGAAAACGCGACAGGTGAGCTGACAGCTTATCATTGTATCATACACCAGGAAGCGTTGTGCGGTAAAGCCTTGAAAATGGAGCATGTAATGAGCATCATCACGCGCACAGTTAACTTTATCAGAGCCAAAGGTTTGAATCACCGCCAGTTCAAGGCATTTCTGACGGAGTTAGAAACGGAGCATGGTGATTTGCCTTATCACACAGAGGTGCGATGGCTAAGCCAGGGAAAGGTGCTTCAAAGATGTTTCGAGCTTCGTGAGGAGATTTGTCTGTTCTTGGACAGCAAAGGGAAAGACACAACACAACTCCGAGACGAAATGTTTCTGTGTGAAATGGCTTTTCTGTGTGACATTACGAGTCATCTGAATGCAATGAACTTGCAGCTGCAGGGTCGGGATCATGTCATCTCTGATATGTACAGTACAGTGAAGGCATTTAAAACCAAACTGACTCTGTGGGAGACGCAGATGCGGAAAGAAAATTTGAGCCACTTTCCCAGCTGCCAGACCATGAAAGAGAAGCTCTCTACCAGTGCGTTCCCGAGCGCACAGTTGGCTGATAAAATAGGTATGCTTGCCGCTGACTTTCGACGCCGATTTGCTGACTTTGAAGCACAAAAAAGCAGGTTGGAACTGCTCGGTAACCCATTTGCTGTTGACGTGGAAAGCTCACCACCAAACCTCCAAATGGAGTTGATTGACCTCCAATGCAATGATGCACTGAGGGCAAAATATGCGGCAGTGGGTGCTGCGGAGTTCGCCCGTTTCCTCCCCGACACAATGCCCCAGCTGCGCATCCAGGCTGCTCAAACGTTGTCTATGTTTGGCAGCACATACCTGTGTGAACAACTGTTTTCTTTGATGAACCTGAACAAAACATCACACAGAAGTCGACTTACTGCTGAACACCTCCACTCAATTCTGAGGATTTCCTCAGCTCAGAGCCTTACCCCGAACATTGATGAACTTGTGGAAAAGATGGGACACCACCAAGTATCACCCTCAACCTCAAACAAGTGAACATTACTGTGCAATCACATATTTAGAGTTTTTACTCAGTTCAAGTTTAAAAGTTAAAGTTTAATATTTGTTTTCACTGCATGTTACTTCTCCTTAAACAAAGTGTTGTTTTTGATTAATAGATTTTTGCACTTTATTTTATTGTATTTCAATCCAATTATATTTTAAAAATATTTCAGTTGAGTGGATGATAGAAAATTGCTATTATTGTTTTTTTCTTTGAAGTAAATTTAGCCCACTTTTGCTAAAATAGAAAATATAGGCTACTGATGGTGCCTTGAATACCGGTTTCTTTCATTTAATGTTCATGTTATGGGGATTTTTATATAAAGGAAATTTGTCTTTTGTGTCTGTTGAAAATTAAAGATTACTGACAGAGCCATAAGAAAATATTGCTTTATTTATCTGATCATATTGGAATATATTTGTTAGGTTTTCAGTAGGTTCAATTAGGTTCACTAGACTATATGCGTCATTTAAAAAATTTTCAATGAACATTCGAACAGTCCGGCCCTCGGCTTGTAGCTAAATTTTTTATTTGGCCCTCCGTCCATTTGACTTTGACACCCCTGGTGTAGGGGGAGCGAGGAGACAGGAATGCGGAACGTGATTAGAGGGCGTGGCTATCCGGTAGGGTGTAGGGGGAGTGAGGAGACAGGAATGCAAAGTGTGACACTAAAATCGTTCATGTATGTTTGACTGTTGGCCTACATGAATGACTTTCACACAAACCAAAAACAATTAATATATGGAATAAATAAATGTAGTATTAACATAACAAATAAAACATCACTAGACACACACAAGATATGTGACATACTGTGGACATTACCTCAACTCACTCTAAAGCCAATTCTATGTTGTCACTCTCTCTCTTTAAATAGAAGGTGGACAGTGTATGAATCCGCCGCCTGTTCTTGATGGAGACGTCAGCGGGGATTATCAGACCAGCTACCAGCACGGGGAAACAGTGCAGTACAGATGTCAAGCGAAGTATACAATTCAGGGAGAAATTACCTGTCAGAACGGAAGATGGACCGGACAGGTTGAATGTTTAAGTAAGTCTCTGACACACACACACACACACACACACACACACACACACACACACACACACACACACACACACACACACACACACACACACACACACACACACACACACACACACACACACACACACACACACACACACACACGTACAGTCATTTTCAATTGTGGTAAAGAGTGCTGTTGGTATTTTGACACAGGGACATGATTTGTGATATATGAATATATATGAATACAGCTGAAAATGTGATTTTCACATTTTAAAGCACTCCCTAGTGGCACATATTTAAATCAATAAATGGTCAAAGACATGACAAACAAATCATTTTTTGTTATAAAGCTCTACCTGGTGGCAAGATTTGGAACCTGAGAAGCATTAAACCCTGATAGACATCCTCAGGTCCAGACCTTTATATTTGAGCTTAACTTGAAGTCAATAAGACAATATATCCCAAACAAAAGGTTTGGGGATATACTGTCTGACTGACCTCAAGATATAAGATAATACAATAAGCTCTGAAACATCGGGGGCATGTCTTCTGAATGTGCTGAAACCACACCCAGTCGTTTCGGCAACAGACGGCTTTTGTTGTAGCTTGTTCATCCCAATTGACTGTGAGACCAGCACACCACGCTGGTGTAAAACAGAAGCACTGGGATGTGGACAGAGCACACAACATTTCAGTTAACTCTGATAAGTTAGTCCAAGTTACTTAGTGGTTCCTTGTCTTTTTCTCTTTCAGAGCCGTGCGTCGTGGGCCAAGAAAGATTGCAAGAGCATAATATTAAATTCATACGTAGCGGTATCGAGGAAATGTTCTGTCCTCACGACGATCATCTAACGTTTATTTGCAAGGAAGGTTACAACGACAGTGGCTCAATAGAAATGACGCAGCTCTGTTTCAATGGAACCATGGAGTTGCCCACTTGCCGCAGGTTGTAGGTAACCAGGCTGGTCCCTCGTTCACAGGGTTAACCAAACCAAGTTGATGTTATGGATGAGTAAAGTCAAATGAATAATTGTCTTTATTTCTGTTATTCTTCTTTGGATGAGCACTTGACACAACATGAGACCGTAAAGACAAAACCAAAGACTGATAGAAAAAGGCCAAGTCTACTTTATTCACAATGGAACATTCCATACACAGAAACACATGACATTGAAAATTGCAAATACACACAGTAGATAAGGGAAATACAGATACAAAAATGATGCCATGAAAAATGCAAAATATGAAAACCACTACAACGTTAACGTTTTTACAGCACAATCGAAAAAGTATCCGCTACCATTTGAATGGCTCCAAGTGGGTCCACGACGTCTCTGAGCTTATCCTTTTTAAGAACCCAGTCTGGTGCAAATCTGGAAAAAAATTATAATAAAAAAGGAATAGGTTAATGTTTACAATTAATACAATGTCCTGTCTGCACTGAAGAGTCTCCCTAGAGTCTCATAGAAAGAAATATATTAGAAACATCACATTCCTTGAGTCTCAGAATTCAAAATATCAATTAAGTCACATTCCTTGAGACTCATAGAATTAAAAAAACCTTCACAAAACTTCACATTCCTCCTGCATTTTTCAAAAAATCCATCCAATGGTGGAAGTAGGATGCCCGCTCAGCCCCCAACCCCCCGTTCTACTGTAAGTGTCTGAGAAGCTCCCACACGGGCGTCCCGTGAGGAGGTGTGGATACCTTCGCGGTGGCCGGGACTTCCGAGGCGTGGCTTGGACCGAGAAGCCGCTGTTGGTGGAGGCGTTCATCTTGTGCTTGACGATGGTTCTCTCCGTGTCCATCCGGTACTTTCGGGCAGTGAGGCGGTAGATACTACGGATCCTATCCAAGGCCTTGGGGAGCTTGCTGACCTCCTGGAAAACATTACTTCTGATTTAGACACTAGACCGAAAGAACCGTGTCAACTTTATCTCATCACTTAATTCCCACACAAATGTAAGAAAAACACCAAGACATTATAATCACTTGTAGGCTAAATCGACCAGACTGCAAACTTATTATTATAATTTTTTCAAATTGGGTAACCCTTCTGAGTATACATTGAGTATCAGTGGAGTATCAACATTGTCTCAGTTTAGAGTCTTGACATGTTAACAGTGGGTCACCCGGTTGACACCCAATAAGGTTATCAAGATCATATCCACGTATATTCCAATTAGTGTTACCGTTCACTTAGTATAGTACAACGCACTACGCAATAGAACAACGCCATTGGTATCATGTTGCATGTCTGTATGACAATAGTATAAAGACGTTGGTATCGGGCTCTGCGTCATCTGCCATCAAGAGTCTTGAGGCGACAAGGACTCCCATTGAAGGAAGGACTTACAAGCGGCTCGGGTTCAGAGGAATTCTGGTAGGATGACGGGTTGTGACAAGTGTCTGGACTGTGTCTGCCGCATCTTTGAGAAACTATTAGTGTCAGTACCAACTCACCGATCGATAAAAATAAATTGCTAAAAGCTTGGGGCGTGTTTATCGCATTTATAAACATATTCCGCAGGTTTTAAATACATGGTTGGTTGAGATAACTTCCCTTTTAAGCCTATTGGTTTATTGTGCATTATATTATTATTTTATTGTGTAATGTTTATTTTATTTTTTATTTTTTTTAAAGAACAGGCACTGTATAATAGCAGCCTATAAATAATTGTCTTTCATGTTGGGGCACAGACAATGACAAGAGCATTTGATGCCACGGTGAGCCTGGGCTTATGAAAGGGAAAACATTCGACAACATACACACCTTTTTTATATGAAAGAACATTCATTGTACTCTGCGATGCATGCAAGAACATACATGAGGATGTATATTTCTACAGAAAGCAGAAAGGGCTGTGTCTGATGTCCTGGCGTACCTTGGAGAGGTTGAGGAGGACCTGGATGGGGAATGAGATGACCTCCATTCAGGGCACGCTGCGGTTGCAGCAGCGGATGAGCGTGAAGATGACCAAGGTCGCACCGCTCTCCACCAGACGCACACAGCACTCTGATGACAGGCGGGTCGCCGTCTCTGTAACACACACACACACACACACACACACACACACACACCATAGTGCCATACCCAGGTATTTCAGCGCCTCGAAGATGCAGGAGAAGTGCTTGTATCGAAGGAGGTAGTCCAGGGCGGACGCCGTCTTGTTGCCCAGCTTGTCCTCCTCTCGGACGCCGAGGGAGACTTTGCGCAGACGGTGCCTGGCGGCCACCACCTCTGCGTCATCGCTCAGCTTGCGGGAGCGATGTCCTCTCCACAGCGCCTAGGGAGGGGTCAGAATGCCTCGATATGGATAATGGGACAACGCAGACACCGTTTTAACCTTGCACATTTCAGTGCCCATGTGCCCACCTTCTCATGGAAATGCAGTGGACCCTAGCTTGTACCGGTCAATGTATCCTGCTTTTAATATGCATTTGTTTGGTGTCTTATACTTTCATGTTGTCTCACATCACTGTAACCTTGGACCATGCAAAGGAAGTTCCTAACCTTTGAAAAGAAAAAAGGACATGGATTCTTCGCTTACGCCCTTAATGCTGTATTGTCATATTTGCGTCGCTGCAATGCAGCCATTGAAACTTGCAAGTCCAGACCGTTTTCCAGTTTTCCTCGGCATGGTTACGGAAGCACGAAGTGACATGCGTTAACCATAACATTACACGAGTATTGATGTGAATTCCAAAAAAATCACTGCTGTTCACTATTAACTGCTGGAACCTGACCTAGGTTCAACTCTCTTCTTGCCCTTTAAGGCCATTGCAGTTAACATACGCCCAAGATACGTTTTTGCTGGCTGAAATCTGAAGTAAAGCCAGGCTGGTGGTCAATGATCCATGTATCTGAGCCTTGACGACGCCCTGCAGGATCCTCTGTTGGCGTCTACGCAAAAGGAAACTTCTGGCCGCGGCCTGACGGCGGCGGGCATGCCACCTCCGGGCCGTCCTCTGAACACTGACCACTTTCCTCCTGTCTTCCACGTTGCTGCTTCGACCGCACCCACCGCAAGGCACCACAAAGACATTTAAGTTAGAAGAAACATTTGAAGGATGTTTTGCGAATGACGCAAGAAAAGACGTTGCATTCTGACTCATTCTGAAGTGGCGCGGCTGCCCCTGGGAGCGTGCTTGCTGCACGCCGGCGTCTACAACCTGAGCACGCCGCGAGTCTTCACCAAGTTCACCGCCTCCGCCAAAAAGAAGGAGGAGGTGTGGGAGGAGGGCGTGGCCGTGGAGACGTATTATATTTATATAACAAATTAAGTGTAAATAGAAAATAAATCAAAATGTAACCAATGACCAAGGTGCTGTCACCCTATGTGTGGTGGTGTATGTGTCATCCATCCTAGGTGAGGAAGACGAGCTACAAAGGCACTACTGTCCTTTACCGCCGCCATAACCTACTCTTCCTCACAGGGACCAATACATCCATCCCCCTGTTGTCCAAATGCTACTCATAACATAACATTACATTACAGTCATTTGGCAGACGCTTTTGTCCCAAGCGACTCACAATACTGCGTTCAACAAAGGTAAGAGAACAAGTCGTCACCGGAGTAGTGTTTCCTGAAGAGGTGAGAGAAGGGGCCGTCCCAACTCTAGTATAGAGTTGGATCACTATGTGGCAGGTACTGTTTATTATTATTATATACTATATAATAATAATAAACAGTACCTGCCACATAGTGATCCAACTCTCCATATACTATATATGATATATAGTATATGGAGAGTTGGATCACTATGTGGCAGGTACTGTTTATTATTATTATTATATAGTATATGGAGAGTTGGATCACTATGTGGCAGGTACTGTTTATTATTATTATATAGTATATGGAGAGTTGGATCACTATGTGGCAGGTACTGTTTATTATTATTATATAGTATATGGAGAGTTGGATCACTATGTGGCAGGTACTGTTTATTATTATATAGTATATGGAGAGTTGGATCACTATGTGGCAGGTACTGTTTATTATATAGAATATGGAGAGTTGGATCACTATGTGGCAGGTACTGTTTATTATTATTATATAGTATATGGAGAGTTGGATCATTATGTGGCAGGTACTGTTTATTATTATATAGTATATGGAGAGTTGGATCACTATGTGGCAGGTACTGTTTATTATTATTATATAGTATATGGAGAGTTGGATCACTATGTGGCAGGTACTGTTTATTATTATATAGTATATGGAGAGTTGGATCACTATGTGGCAGGTACTGTTTATTATTATTATTATATAGTATATGGAGAGTTGGATCACTATGTGGCAGGTACTGTTTATTATTATTATATAGTATATGGAGAGTTAGATCACTATGTGGCAGGTACTGTTTATTAGTATTATATAGTATATGGAGAGTTAGATCACTATGTGGCAGGTACTGTTTATTATTATATAGTATATAGAGAGTTGGATCACTATGTGGCAGGCACTGTCTATTATTATATAGTATATGGAGAGTTGGATCACTATGTGGCAGGTACTGTTTATTATTATTATATAGTATATGGAGAGTTGGATCACTATGTGGCAGGTACTGTTTATTATTATATAGTATATGGAGAGTTGGATCACTATGTGGCAGGTACTGTTTATTATATAGAATATGGAGAGTTGGATCACTATGTGGCAGGTACTGTTTATTATTATTATATAGTATATGGAGAGTTGGATCACTATGTGGCAGGTACTGTTTCTTATTATTATATAGTATATGGAGAGTTGGATCACTATGTGGCAGGTACTGTTTATTATTATATAGTATATGGAGAGTTGGATCACTATGTGGCAGGTACTGTTTATTATTATTATTATATAGTATATGGAGAGTTGGATCACTATGTGGCAGGTACTGTTTATTATTATTATATAGTATATGGAGAGTTAGATCACTATGTGGCAGGTACTGTTTATTATTATATAGTATATGGAGAGTTGGATCACTATGTAGCAGGTACTGTTTATTATTATTATAAAGAATATGGAGAGTTGGATCACTATGTAGCAGGTACTGTTTATTATTATTACATAGTATATGGAGAGTTGGATCACTATGTAGCAGGTACTGTTTATTATTAGATAGTATATGGAGAGTTGGATCACTGTGGCAGGTACTGTTTATTATTATTATATAGTATATGGAGAGTTGGATCACTGTGGCAGGTACTGTTTATTATTATATAGTATATGGAGAGTTGGATCACTATGTAGCAGGTACTGTTTATTATTACATAGTATATGGAGAGTTGGATCATTATGTGGCAGGTACTGTTTATTATTATTATAAAGTACATGGAGAGTTGGATCACTATGTGGCAGATACTGTATATTATTATAAAGAATATGGAGAGTTGGATCACTATGTGGCAGGTACTGTTTATTATTATTATAAAGTATATGGAGAGTTGGATAACTATGTGGCAGGTAACATGGTACCATATATCATTGTATAGTCTATATTCTAATATATGGTACCATGGTACCTGCCACATAGTGATCCGACTCTCCATATAATATACAGTACCTGCCAAATCGTGATCCAACTACACTATTATACAATAATATACAGTATTGTGTTACTTGCCACATAGTGATCCAACTCTTTATATACTATATAATCAAATACAGTACCTGCCACATAGTGATCCAGCTCTTAGACCTAGACAATAAAACCACACGTTTTATCACACAAGAATCGATGGGGGGTCTTGCTCAAGGAAACCTCGGCAACTGTTGTGCAACCGGGGGATCGAAGCAGCAACCTTTCTGTTGCGTGGCGACCGCGACCTCCCGGAACTCTGGATCATCCATCCAGATGTCCTCCTCTGTGGTTGAGGCCTTAGTGGACTCCACCCCTGCCTTGGCCACGCCTTGGCAGGTGGTGGTGTCCTTGTCCTCCGTCAGAACGGTCGTCTTCCAGCTACTGACTGAGGTATCCACATTGCTCAAGTTGTCCCACATGGTCACCTGTCCTGTCCCACTCATCTGTCAACCGTCATTACAGACTTAAATATAGGAGGAGGTATTGGATTAGAGCCATGTAGCTCGGGGGCCACAGCAAGGTTCATGTTCAAATGAATGCAGCTGGAGAAGCCTGGACCTCTGCAACAGCTCCTGAATCTCCTGGTTGACTTTTGTCTACCATAGACTGTCTAACCCAGGTGTCTACTGGTCTGTTGTGCTCTCCAGGTCAGCCCTGGGGTCCTCTGTCCTGTGAGGCTCTCCACCATCCTCCAGGAGACCCAGCTCCTCCTTCTCTCCTCCTTCCCCTGGGTCAAGGTGACCGAGGACAGGCGGCAGACCAACAGTCTTCTGCAGCCCACCGCTCCACACCAGGTGGCCACTTGGTTGAATAGGATGCTCCATGGGCGACATATTAGTGACAGATTCGTTTTTAGGTTTTTTTTCAATCTGAAGACGCTTACTTGTAATCTGAATACATACATTTTAAACAATGAAGTGAAGTGTAGCGACCTGTCCTGTATTAATTATTTAATAAAGTAAAGTTTCCCCTTTATTGTTATGACATATTAATAAAAATAAATATTTGCATGACCTCCTGTGTTAAACACAAATTCAAAACAGAAAAGTAATTGGTAAAGTAACCAAATACTATTACAGAGGAACATAACAACATGTTTGTTGTCTTGTGTGTCCATCTTCCAGCTGGCCAAGTCCATCATGGCCCACCTGGAGCAGGATTTGTTCCCCATGAGTCTGAAGAAGGCTCTGCTCACCGCTCCAAACATCTTCCAGCACTACACTGTGTACCTGGTGGCTCTCAGCATCGCCCAGCTGGTCCCGGATCAGCTAGAAGCTAGCCAGAAGGACCTGCCGGTCAGTGACAGGGCTTTGCAGGACATACTAGAATTGAATCAATGATTATATTGGATTCAATTAAAAACAGTTTGGATGTTAGCGATTGAAGCAATAGTTACACTGTCCCCGATACTGCTTAGAAATAATGCAACATGAAAACACAAAACAAATAATCATAACAAGATCAAAACCAACTACATATACAGTATATAGCTATATTCTTATGCGTTGAGCAGTTCAAACGATATCAATTGATTCTCAACATACTGGTGACATGAAAGCCCATGTGTTTTAATCAAACATTTACATATATATTGTTTTCTTCCAGAGGATGAAAAGGCCGATGAAGTTCCCGCCTCCCGGCTCTATGCTGACCATCTGCAGCGACCTGGTGGACGACCTGGTGGTCCAGCTGATGCTGAGGCTCCACCCCCTGTATGGAGAGGGCTACAGCCGGCTGGGCCAGCAGCAGCTCCTGGAACTCACTCTCCAGGTAGGCCCTACAAGCAGCAACACTACTACTACTACTACCACTACTACTACTACTACTACTACCACTACCACTACCACTTCAACCACTACTAATACTACTACTACTACTACTACTACTACTACTACTATTACTACCACTACCACTACCACTACAACCACTACTACTACTACTACTACTACTACTACTACTACTACTACTACTAATACCACGACTACTACTACTACTACCACTACTACTACTACCACTACTACTACTACTACTACTACTACTACT
The DNA here is from genome assembly GCA_027704905.1 of Muraenolepis orangiensis. Classification (NCBI taxonomy): domain Eukaryota; kingdom Metazoa; phylum Chordata; class Actinopteri; order Gadiformes; family Muraenolepididae; genus Muraenolepis; species Muraenolepis orangiensis. The sequence goes on from CM051004.1 coordinate 18,702,399, forward strand.
ACTACTACTACTACTACTAATACCACGACTACTACTACTACTACCACTACTACTACTACCACTACTACTACTACTACTACTACTACTACTACTACTACTACTACTACTACTACTACTACTACTACTACTACTACTACCAACTACTACTACTACCACTACTGAATGGCAATACTGTTACTACCACTAGATTAGATTACTTCTTCAGTCAACCCCACTGATATCTGTAAATATGTAAATCTATTGACCATTACTTCCAATAGTTGTACAAGTGTACAAGCAGTCATATCTCCAAACTTGCTTCCTACCTTTCTTCTTCTCTCACTGGTCTTTGTTACTGTCCCTTCTTCGTCCCCCCCCCTCCCTCTGCCGGAAATGGAATTTCTTCTCATTCTTGCTCCCCCTTTTCTCCCAGGTGAGTTGTCTCATCCTGGACACCTTGAGAAGGATGCCCGGCATCGCCGTGGTCACCAGCCTCCCTCACCCCGGCTGGGACGTCAGCAAGCTGGCCATGCTGCTGCAGATCCGCCTGATCAAGGACTTCGAGACATCTGCCCAGGTACCGGCAATCGTTGGCAACCGTGGACCACTCAATAGAATAGCCCTCCATAGATCACCAGCGTAAAGATACTTTATGAGGTTATGAACTTCAACAAGAAGATGAAATAATCAACCACATCTTGAAACTAAGAACAAGATACATGATGACTAAATCCAAGCTGCTCCTATGTGAACGTATTGTGGAGGAGAGCTGTCTTAAGACGTCTTCTCTCTTCTCCCTGTTGTAGGGCCCTGATCCGCTCCACTCCATCATGTGGGAGGTTGTAGAGGTCCTGCTGGCAGGCTACAGTCTTGAGGAGACCTCTGTCCCCACCCAAGGTAATCACAACAACGGACTGTACTAATGGATAGACATCATTATTAAATGCAATAGGTGTAATGCCAGTTTAATTTAAACCTAACAACAACTACAAATATATTCCTTCATTATTTACCAGTGAAATTAAATGAGTTGTTACAAAAAAACAAAAACAAACAATATGTTGTCTAGTGTTGCCCGATTTGAAGAGCATTCATATCTTGACTCCTCGTGTCGTGTTCTTCTCTCAGCTCCCAGGGTGGAGCAGGAGAAGGAGCGAATGCTCTTCAGCCAGATGCTCCCTGAGCAGGTCGGGGCCAAACTCAGCCTGAGGTACGGCACGTGGGTCGAGAGCTCAAAACTCTTCCGCAGGGCTCTTCTGCCAGTTAGCACGGCAGTAGAGAGCCCCAGGGGAGTCGACCCGCCCTTCAACAGGGACACTCTGGAGGACGACCCTGTCGTTCCGGACGGCGGTCTGGACGGCCCCGAGAAGCAGCACCCCGACACCCACGGCTGGTGTGACCAGCCGTCTCAGGTGGAGGACAATAGCTGTGGTCCTGATGTTACTGGAGACCTGCCTCCTCCAGCGGCTCAGCCAGCGGTCTCCACTCCTGTAGGTTCACCAAGACACACAACAGAGATGGACTTCAGGTCTAGCTTCCCATACATGTGCATATCAGCAGCTTGAGAACACAAGAAAATAATAATTGATGATTAATTACTGATTTAGTCTTAAACTAAGCAGACTAAGACAGTCTACTACGACGACTACTACAGACTAAGTGTCTTCTGCTGTAAATCAGGACACGGCTCTGATCCAGCGGACCACCGTTGGATTCATTGTGGCCGAGTTCTTCAATGGCCAGGACCTATCGCCCATCCGGTCACACATCCTCCAGTACCAGGCCTTCGACAAGATGGTTGTCCAGGAAGTGCACCTGCTGCTGCAGAAAGAGACCACCGTACACCACCGGAACAACCCAGTGTTTCAACAGACTCTGAAGAGGTTGATGACGCCCGAGCATGAGGTCTGCTTTAGGTTTAGTTATAAAACCAGATCAGGAATGCAATTAGTTTAAACAGGAATAGCAAATGTACATAAGTACAACAGATCCCTATCTCACATCCATGTATTGTCAACCTGCAGGGGTTTCCTAATATCATGAATGACATTAATTGGAACCTGACATAATGATATAATATGTGATTTTGTTTGTAAAAACTAGCATTTGGTCAAATGCATGGAATATTTGTGTACAGATGCAATATTGTTGTTTGTTATGTATAGAGTATTTAAAGGTCAGGTCATTCAACAGAAAAGACTGGGCCTGGAGCTCCGCTCGTTCCTCCAGGCGAGGCTGAAAGAGGCCTTGCCCGGTGTGAGCCTGTGCAGGAAGGATCTCCTGGAGGACCTCCTGAACTCCCTGCTGGCCTGCTCCCTGATCTCCACGGGGGTCCTTGAATACCTGACATCCCCTGAGGGCTTTCTTGACCACATCGAGGTAGCAGAGGACTGTCTCCATGCGGAGCGTAAAATGTTCCTCTCCTCTCCTGAGGTCAGTTATCCCAGATCCTAGTGTAACAGCCTATCAAACAGGCCACAATGTGGTGTCCTACACACTAAGAAAGGTTTCTGTTGTTCCGCCCATATGCAAGGAAGTACTGCCCATATAGTAGATATATGTGGTGTATTTTGGCTGTAGATGAAAATGTTCCTTATCTATTATTACTGGACAGGAGGTGAAAAATAACAAGAAGAAGACGAGGTGGTCATGGCTTCGCAGTATCTTCACACGCTGCAAGAAACACGCCACTGACACGGAATGCACTCCTGCACTCTTGTATGCAATCTGTAAATAAACTTGCAACCAATAATTTTGATTGTATTACATTGCTTATACATATATTATCTATATTATGTAATAGTCACTACATGGCTGTCTTGAATTGCATTCAGTTCGAGGCTCGTTTCAAGTGAAATGTGCAAGTTTATGGAACAGTGAATCGCCATATAAGTGCTTTACAAAATGTTTATCACAAATAACAAGGTGTTATATAGCCATTATTCATGGGAGGTTGCGTCCACGCTAAGTTCTCTTGGGCAGAATCTGAGCAACAAAGTAACTGACAAACTTATTGTATTTGTAAGCCGGTTGAGACAATATAGTATTTTATTTTGAATATATATAAATATAAGGGAAAGCAAAAGGTACACAGTGAAGGAACGTCCAGTAGTCTGTAGTGACACACAAGTAGACTACAACACACGCCCACAATCCCTGGTAAGGATTCATCCGTCATCCCCCATTATGCTGCCATCTAGCCAAGAACCACGTCCAGTCCTATGAGGACGGAGATAGAAGCACTGAAACACACAGCGACTCAACAGACACCAGACCCATCCCACGTCAACGGACCACAACAATACGGGTGGGGTTTTAAAGGTGCCGTTTCCTCGATGGCCCCAAAGGAGACTTGGGTCTGTGGACCCGTGACCTCGAGGGTCAGTGGGCCCTGGCCTGCTGTGGGCGGGGCTCTGATCAGGGGGCTGGCGCACCGGGACCCGCACCGGGTGGCTACTAGCTGCTGTCACCGTAGGACTCCTGGTGCTCACACTACAGTGGAGCTTTTCAGTAGGTCTACTGAGGACCTTCAGATACCAAGCAGACATCCACCCTCTCAGTTCACCAACAACAACAACACATGGCACCGGTTCTTCTTCAAGGTGCCCTGTGATAGGCTACATATGTTATACACACTTGATCACGATGGCTCAATACCAGGACAACCAGTTAAACAACCATCCAGGTGAACGGGGAGGGGATTAGTGAGCTCTGAACCAGCAATTTTCCTCCCTGAAGCCAGTGTTACCATCTTTTTCTATTTAGTCATTTAGCAGATGCTTACAGGTAAATGAGAAACCCCTCATTAAGGAGCAGATTGGGGTCAGGCATTCAGCTCAAGCAGTCTACAAGTATGCTGTGGACATTAGGGACCAAACCTAGAACCTTGTGGTGGCTGGAAACTGAGCGTTACTTTGACCACCAATCAAAGCACCCTCTATGAGTGAAGTTGGACCAAACGTTTCGTAGAGCTATTAATCTTGGATACACCAGTTAGCGCTACTTGGTGTATATACACCTTGTAAATACGTGTATACACAAAGTCTGCTCTGGACATTTATTGTTATCGTTATACTGCACATTGTCATTAAGTTCAAGATTAAAGATTTGTATTTGCCATATGCAACAAGTGCAATGGAATGCTTACTCCCTATTCCTTCCCGCAGTATACATTTTCTAAAACACTACTATAAAAGTAAAAATACATTTACATACATTACAAATCACAATAAAGTGACTGATGGATGATATGCGTGAGACATTAGACTCAGCAGAAGTCTCCACTCATACATGTATATGCTAGCTTGTTGTCGACGGACAGAAAAAGAGACATGACCCCTCCCCTTGATCTGGAAGAGACCCGTCCAATGATGCGCATGCGAGTTAATATCTTCAACTGAATGTGCGCGCAGGCACGCTATGACGACGATGATGTCACATAGTAGCATAAACACACATGACGTTGTTATACTCAAAAATTATACTCAATATGCTTAGCACTCCCACTCAAAGACATGTTGTTAGCTCTCTATAGTGACACAAAATCCAATAAACAAACAAAAACCCAAAACTCCTCTTGTATTGTTAAATTTTTTAACAGTCAATTAATATTACTCTCCGAACATATACCGTTCAAATTTTTCGAACTTAGCCTTTGTCAACGGCTTGGTAAAAACATCAGCTATCATATCTGTAGTAGGACAATATTCTATAGATATTTTCCGTCAGACTGTATCAAGTGATATTTGATATCTACATGCTTGCTTCTCTGTCTGCATACAGGGTTGTTGGATAGAGCTATTGCTCCCTGGTTGTCTTCATATATGTTCATTGGTACATGCTGCCAATTACTGTCAACCCCTCTTAATAGCTGCACAATGTTAGGACCCAACGAGACCGGCGAGCCAAATGTGCCAGAGAACCCAGAAGAAGAGACAGGACACCCAAAACAACGCCATAAGGTTCTCAGTGAACTTGCCCCCGACGTCGGTCTTCGGCAGTAGGTCCTCAAGGATCTTGCCCCCGATGTCGGTCTTCGGCAGAAGGTCCTCAAGGATCTCGCCCCCGACGTCGGTCTTCAGCAGAAGGTTCCCAACGATCTCGCCCCCGACGTCGGTCTTCGTCAGGATGGTTCTCGGTAAGGTTCGTGATGATCAATCCCCGACGTCAGTCTTCGGCAGCCTTAAGAAAGGTAGATCCCAGCCTCAGCCGGCCCGATTACGATGGGCAACACCTGGGATTGATTAGAGTGTGGGGGCACAACAGTATCCCCCCCCCTGAGGGGAGGCACCGGACGACCGCCCGAGAGCCCCGGGTTCTCAGGATCTCGCCCCCGACGTCGGTCTTTGGCAGAAGGATCTCAAGTGTTCATTGGCCTCAGCCGGCCCGATTACGATGGGCAACACCTGGGATTGATTAGAGCGTGGGGGCACAACACACAAGGTACATGCTCTCTTGAGTAGTAGCTGCTAATGCCATGTACTCGTCTTCACAGGTTGATATCACCACTGTTGGCTGCTTCCTACTTTTCCAAGATATAACTAGACCATTTTTAGTTAAGCTTAAACAATATCTGGTTGTGCTTCTTTTATCTTTCTGGTCGGCTGCCCAATTGGCATCACTGTATCCCTCAAGCTTTAGGCTTTCCTCACTGTTCCTGTAATATAGCTCTTCATCTATAGTACCCTTTAGATCCCTTAACAGTTGTTTCGCTCAATGCTGCTGCTTTGGTTCTGCTAAGTGCTGTGACCGTTTACTCACAATCCAGCAGTGGTGGACAAAGTACACAAATCCTGTACTTGAGTAAAAGTATAGTTACTCTAGATAAAATATTACTCCAGTAAAATTCCTCCATTTAAATTTCTACTTGAGTAAAAGTACAAAGTACTCACCTTAAAATGTACTTCAGTATCAAGAGTAAATTTACTGTGATTTAATATAAGGTAATTTAGTTAGTCACTGGTGTCAATTAACAGTCAACATTTTCAATTTTCATTCAACAATTTCCATTAGAGAGATCTGAGAGGCTGTGAAAATAACAGGATTTGAGATCAGGCAAACGTTTTCTTTTACAATTTATTTGAAACTTCACATATTTACAAGTTTAGACTTGATAAAACTATAAACAAATCTGATCTTCTGTGCAGGGCATCGATTTAGCAGTGTGTGTCTATGTGTGTGTGTGGGTGTGTGTGCGTGCAGGTGTGTCTGTGAATAGGTATGTGACTACTAATGGATCAGTATGGAACTGATTATCTAAGCAAAGCTGCAGAATCGCTTGTTCAGCTTGAGAATGAGCTGGTTCTCAAAGTTGTTTGAGTCGATTCTTGCTCTTCTGGGACTGAAAATAAGTCCTGCTGTGCTGAAAAGCCTTTCACAAGCAGCTGAAGCAGGTAAAGCAGTATTCACCCTCAAAGACAACTTGCACACCGCTGGGAAGGACTTCAGAATGTCTTTGTCATCAACTTTGCAGGCAAGGTAACCATCTAACTGCCTAATACTTTCCTGACCATGAACAGGCTTTATGCTTGCAAAGAAGTTGTCTTCATCAGAGGCGCTGGAGGAATCACCTTGCAAATGATTGAAGGTCTCTTGTTCTAGATCAGGGATGCCAGGGTGAAATTAGACAGGGGGCCAGATTTTTTTCAAGTGAGACCTCAGGGGGCCGAATTACACTTTCGGACTGAGAAGACCAAACACTGACTCAACACATGGATAGGTAGGCTATTTGAAATTATTCATGAAGGCCTATACATCAATAAGAAATTGCATTGGCACCAAAATATCCTCACAATTACATAGCCTAAAGCAGGAGACAGTTACTCTAAAAACGTAAAATTGTCCTATCCATGCAAGTAGCATACATTTATAGAAATGCAACAAAATAGACTAGGTGCCAACAAAACACATTTCCTATAAATAACACAATGGTAAACTGTTAATTACTTGTATTGTATTTATTGAAGGCTTGCACATGAAAACACCAATGCATAATTAGGCCAATTGAAAGAAGGCCAGGCCAAGTAGGCCTATACCAGTCACAGAAAGTAAGCGCCAGAATAAAATAGTCCATAAAAAAAAAGTAATAAAAAAACAAATAAAAAATAAAAAAAATACATTCTCCCCTTATCACCTGAGGGCCGGATGTGACGGACATCCGGGCCGGATGCGGCCCGCGGGCCGTAACCCTGGCATCCCTGTTCTAGATGGTCCTTGAGAGTAAGCAGAAGCCATCTCATCTGAACATCAATTTCACCCTGAAGAATGTTGAGGGCTTTGGCGACTGGGCTCATGGTTCTGGCATACTCGTCCAGAAAGGCAATTTAAACTGGACTTAACCTATAACAAATTAACACATTTAAATACAACAACCATCTCATGTTTGTCACGATGAGGAGTGTGGGTTGGACCCCGAACGCAGACACCGACACAGTGGAGCGATACGAACGGCTTTATTCCAAAAGCACTCACAAAATACAAAGTCACAAGGGTACACGGGGAGAACTACGTGAGAGTAGGCAGGCGACCGGGGTGCGTACTATCTCTCCGATAGTCAGCAGCCGGGCGATCAGAACAGACGGGAGAACGTGCAGTATATGTAACGACCTCACGCTAGGGTAAAGGATAGACAAAGTATATATACCCCAGGTGAGGTGATTAGCAATTAGACAAGGGTGATCGCCGACAGGTGTGTGGGTGTGTGCGCCGCCAGCGCACGTGGCTTGGCCACGCCCCCTGCCAACCACCGTAACCGTGACAATGTTACCGCACCTTTAACTGATTGATGGGGGTACTCCTCAGATAAAACTAACAACGTGGAAAGTAATGGCAAATGTACATGCAACAAAAAGCTAATTTTTACATATGTTAAAGGAATTTAGAAAGGGTTCAAAATAAAAAATAATCTATTAAAATAGTTTGCTCACATTATTGGAACATGCAAAACACAGCACTTAAATGGGAAGCTTGAGTGAATTGCATACAGTTCTGATGGCCCCCTCTCCCTGTTCCTTAATGATTCTAAAGATTCTCTCCACAGCCAGGAACAATGAATTACATCTGGTTGTGTTGGGATGGATCAGCTGGATTTTGCACACCTTTTGAAATCTATAAAGAGAGACTTGGCTTTTATAATTTGGAATTGAAAATTGCACTACAGTCTTTCTTCTTTGACAGCTTTGCCAAAAACAAAAACAATGCACGTTTTCTACCGTCGACAGACTAACAAACCGCCCAGTGTCAGTAGCCTCTGAATTCCTATCCACCAGGGCCTGCAATGAATTTGCCTCCTTCTTCACTGCCAAAGTCAAGAGAGGCGACAAAGTTGTGCTTGCCGGCTAAGTGCTGTAAGTCTCAAGATAGCCGAGAGCTGACGCTGTTGGCAGCCAGACCACGGCTCAGAGGCCTTGGTCATGGCAAACATCAGTGGCTTGTGGTCCACAAAGGCGGTGAAGCGTCGGCCTTCCAGCAGAGACCTGAAGTGCCGGATAGCGTGGAAGAGACCTAGGAGCTCCCGGTTGAAGGTGTTGTACTTTTTTTCATTGTCTGGCTACGACAATGTCATCTAAATAAACAAACAAAAACGGCATTTCTCGCAGCACAGAGTCCATAAGTCACTGGAACGTTTGTGCCGCCCCCTTGAGGCCGAAAGGCATCCGCAGGAACTCAAAGAGTCCGAATGGCGTGATGACTGCTGTCTTTGGCACGTCCCTTGGGTGGACCGGTACCTGGTGGTAGCCATGCACCAAGTCCACCTTGGAGAAGATGGTGGTTCCCGCCAGGTGGGCGGAAAAATCTTGGATGTGTGGTACGGGGTACCGGTCGGGGGTTGTGATGATGTTTACTTCCCAACATGAACAGTAATAACAGCGGCAGAAGTCAGGCTTAAAACAGCAACAGTAAGGACATGTGAACGAATCAGAACCGGTACATTCAAATCTCCCGCTCTAAACATTACCCAGAAAGCTTCTCGGTTGAATTGTCTTAAAGGAGCCGTAACTCCATCTCACAGTGTCCAGTGAATGTCTGTGTCCCAAGTGGGTCACCACAATACTTTGATTAATCAGAGTTTAAAAGAATAGTGCGCTTTAAAATCTCGAGATTAATCACATGCGTCTACGTGTTAACTTTGACAGCCCTAATTTATAGTTAACATATTTATAGTTGACATACCTTTACGTATGATAGTCAAGTAAATTTGTACATTTTGTGTGGCGAAGCGTGTCTATCACAACTGGACCTTCTGTAGATCAGGGGTTCCCAAACGGTTCAGCCCGCGACCCCCAAAATAACAGACTGGCGACTGGCGACCCCCCACTATCACTGTCCGACGGGGTGGGGGGGGGGTAATCGCGATCACAAACATCGTGAAGTCCAACGGGGGGGGAGGGGGGGGTATGTCGCGATCACGAACATTGTGTGTGCCTTTTTTTCAATGATGATACTGTCGTGGATTCTATTATTTGTCACTCACGTTATTATTAACAATAATAATAATAATACAAATGATAAATAAATAAAAAATAATAATAATAAAATAAAAAATAAATAAACCTCATGGGTCCTCATAACCTCATAAACCGCGACCCCCACTTTGGGAACCCCTGCTGTAGACCGGAGGCAGTCACTTTATGCCTTATCTCATTTAGGCAGATAAGATTGTCGCAGCCAATTTCCAAGTGTACCATAGTTGGTAAAGCAGTGTCCATGTAGTGAAGTAACAGCCCATCGTCTTTGCCTTCGCCATTTAGACGTAAAATCCTACGTAGAAACAACGTAGCACTACGCTAGATCCCCTCTCGCTCCAGCCAGTATACCTTCTAGCTCCCTATTGAGCTGTGGGGAAATCTGAAAGAATACGCCCATTGGCTACACATCACTATATGATTGGTTGATCAAATTGTCAATCCAAACGTACGCTCTCATTCAGTCTAAGGGCCAAAGTCATCGGGAATACTTTGGTTGAAGGATATTCTTCCCAGCAACCTAGAAAAATATCTGATTGGTTGCATTGTTTTTCCAAAACAAAACCACTCAAATGCGTCATGCATGGACCGAGAAAGACAAACAAATCAACATAACACTGATATATAACAGATAACAACACAGATACCAGTCTCATTTATTCATTTGATTTAAATTTGATTAAATTTGATTAAATTTGATTACATTTTATTAATACAATTAATTAGATTTTTTTTGTTTAATCTGAGAGTTCCAGGGTCTTCTCTGAATACCTTGAAGGCCCTGACGCTTAACCACTGCCATACATATATATGAATCATCAACTGCTGATACAACTACACACCCCTGCTCACTACCTGCTGTATATACATTTATATATATTTATCTTTTGATAAAACTGCATACCCCTGCTCACTACCTGTTTATACTTGTATACCTTGTGTATATATATATACCTATAATTCTTCACATATCTCATACCTACTCTATAAGTTATTTTATACCTGTTTTTAGTCGTTTTTTTTGTAGACTGTTTTTATATATTATTCAACAACTGTACATTATATATTACTATGCACTTTACTCCAACATTTGTACTCTGGTTAGATGCCAAATTATGTTTGCTGTACTGTACTTGTGCTGTGCAATACATACATTTTTATCTAATGTAATCTAATATTTTCTTTGGTTCTTCTAAAATACAATATAATATATAATATAATACTATAGTCTCTGATCGAATAATGTCATCTGTAACTCGTTGCTTGATTTGTGAGGGAACAGTTCACAGTTCACCCCCCCCCCTTCTAACACCACCCACACACTGTATTGTCATGTGTAGTCGAGTCAATTCCACTTGCCATTATGTGCCTTTATTCTATTTTTATTCAACACTGTTTTGTAACAGTTTTCTAGAAGATGTTGAGACGCTCTTTCTGGACTTCATGTCTGGGTCCTGATTTCCAAAATTCTCTAGCGTTGAAAGAAACAGCCTGTTTGCTGAATTGATCGTTGTAAATAATTACCTGGACATTACAAAAACATGGCCATTTACAGGAATAGGCATGCTTCTTTCGGGAAATACAGAATCATTTACAGAAAGGTCAATGACAATATAGGTACTTTAAGTAGATGTCATAAAAACAATTAGAATAAAAACACTACCTTCAAGGAAAGAGACTCAATTGCCTATAATTAACAATTGTGCAAAATAGTTATAAATATATTTTTATCTTTATCTAGCCTCTCTGACTTTACTGGAAGCACCCCCCCCCCCACACACATACACACACACACACACCTCCATCACCACCTCGGCATGGTCCTCAGACATAATTTTTAGAGGAACAGACGTGGGCTTCCCTCCTCTAGATTGTACTGGTCTTGGTGTTTCTTAGTTGTTTTGTGAATGCCGATAACATGCATGCATTAAGTAGAAGGTGTGTTCTCTTACTGTGGATGTACTCATTTACGGTAGTGACAGTCCAAGGTAAGAACACTTTCAAAGAAAACTTTCACAGTTCACAGATAGCTTAGTTAGGTGTCTCATTGTTTCTGTGATATTGTGCTTCCGGTAGTCAGAGAGGCTTGATAAATACATAGATAACACATATGATATTTAAACTATTTTGCAACAACACGGTCAAAATTACAATGATTATAATAAATATATAGGTGTTTGAGTCCCTTTTCGGTATATGGATGAAAATATTTTTTTAAATAAATGTCTAAATGATACCATGTTTAGGGATAGTTAATAGTTCTGATCAATAATTTTCATAAAACATACAATTTACTGCTGAGCTGTCTTGGACAATGGACACCTCTGTGGGGTCAATTGTAAATTAATATGAGATTTGGTTTATGTCAGAAGAGCATGGTCAAAACTTCACCAGTTTGTCAAACTGGAGCAAAGAAATAGTTAAGGTTAAGCATTTTTGTACTTCAAAAGCATCATAAGCCTACATGAAGTTAATTATGCTGCAGGCTCTACACAGGCTAATGTAGTGCACCATGTGAAATCCAAAAATCTAAATTCACCCAACCAAGGTCTGTATAGTATGGCCTTATAACAAACAGAGGACAATCCATGGCCTTCTAATGAAATAGTTGATAATGATAATTAATGATAACAACCTAAGCTTGCTAACCTTTACTTCCCATATATATTGTAGCATCAGCAATTTTAAAATATTTGATTCTAATTTTGACACCACTGACCTGGAGCCAACACATTCTGATGACAGCCAGGTGGTTGTTCCCTGCAAAATCGGGCATGCTGGTTTCTTCAAAATAGAATGCAATGGTGGCCAATGGACCAAAGACATAAGCTTTTCTTTGTACTACCAAGTGATTGATAGTATTTGGAGTATATATGTTCTATGTTGCAATACTACAAATTGGTAATATCTTCAAACAAACAAATGATTCAGCCCTTGAATCCTTATAAGAGGCTTTCAGTTGTTGACGTAAGAGGGAAAGTCTCTGTCCTGGTTAGTGTATCTTAGGAATCATTTCAGTCAGAGGCAGCAATGTCACATTATCAAATACATTGCCATGTATTTATCATTAATATTTTCATCCTTTTCCAGCCGTTACGTGTCCACCAATTACAGTTGGTGACGATGTTCAAGTAACAGGCAACTCCTCACAGGCGTCCTACAGGAGTGTGGTTCAGTTTGGCTGCAGAACACACTTGTTGGTTCTCTATGGGCCATCATCTATTCGTTGTGAAGCAGATGGCAACTGGAATGCCCAGCCACCACGATGCGATGGTATAGTAACCAGTGATCTTGTTTGTTGTTGTTGATCAATTATGTGCATAAAACGTTAGGAATAAAACAATGTTTGTGTGCATGTGATGGTTCACAGTAATGAAATGTAAAGCGCCTATGATCCACAACGCTAAAGTGGACAATAACGAGTATGCAGGAGGTCAGTATCTGGATTTCGAATGTAACGCTGGATATTTACCTGAAAGTCGTAGACTACCACAGTGCAAAAAGATAAACAACAGAGCTGAATGGAGCCGAACGCCGAGGTGTGAAGGTGAGTGTTTCACATATTTAGAAAAATGATGTTAGATATTATGAGAAATTCCGTTTAAAAACGGTTTAAAGCTGCAGTATTTGTAAGAATTAAGGGTTGTAAATAGAGAGAGCAGAAAAGAGCAGAAATGGCCAGATGGGAGTGGCCTAAGATCTAAATAGTCTCACAGACAGGCGCAGTAACCTGAACACATACTGGATTATCACAGAGCATTTCACCCACCAATAGCTGACGGATAGCTTTTAGCCTTTCTAACAACTTTCTAACAACTTGCACTCAAGTAAATCATAAGCTGTAAAATCGTACCGAGCAACTTGAATTGTTTAACTTTTACGTTGACTTCAATTCGTAGGCCACACATAATAATATATTTAAGGGTTATTGTGCAATACCAGCAGTTAATCAGTCTAATTTGGTATGACAATATAATAATTTCTGATATTTTACAAATCTGTTCTCTTGCATAAAAGTATTAGTCTATCCTATGTTTAATGGGGGTGGCGGGATAGCGCAGTCTGTTGGGATTTGGCTTGGAAACCAGAAGGTCCCCGGTTCAAGTCCCCAAAACACCTGAGCACTGCCAAGGTGCCCTTGAGCAAGACCCCTACACTGCACCCCAGGCGCTGCATATACTAATAGCTGCCCACTCCTAATACTAGGATGAGTTGCAGAGAAACAACGTTTACTCTGTGTTTCCATGTATGTGACCAATAAAGAGGATTCAATCCTCCAGATGTAGTTATGTGTTCTCAAAGTTATCCAAAAAGCATATCTTCCTGTAGCTTTGATAATCAGGGCTTCATTGGTGTTTCTACCTTTCCCTAAAACCGCTTAAGAGACAGTGCAGAACAGGAGTAATAGGAGCTCCATGCATATGCACAGTTCTCCATTCTACCTCCTCCATGATCTTTAAATGTAATATTTAATATTTAATTGTATGTAAAAAAAAAAATGATTCACTCATAAGAAGGAACGACAGATGTCACATAATGTAGTAAAGTAGAAAGTAAGATATTTGACTTTGAAATGTAGTGGAGTAAAAGTAAAAAGTCGCCCAAAATGGAAATACTTAAGTAAAGTACAGATACTTCAAAAATGTACTTAAGTACAGTAACAAATTACATTTACTTTGTTACTGTCAACCCCTGCAATCCAGCTCAGATCAGGCCTAGTGCATGTCATAATGTATATCAAGCTACCTACTATCTCTCGTGTCCTATTGAATCAACAACTTATAATCATTGTCAAAAATGTTGCTCGCATTGGGTTGACCTTGGTTTGCCCTCTGACAGGCCAAACCTCTGTGTGAAGTCAATACCTGTGTGTTATAGTGTTAGTTCACCTAGATCTTTAATCTTAAACTTCCTCTTCAACATCTCTTTTACACCACTGAGCGAGCCGTTGTTGTTGGCCGCTATAAATAGGTAATCTACCTATATCAACAGGATAACTCTCGTTCTCAGACAATGGTCAGCATTATTTTGCACAAAACAATTCTCTGTAAGGTGATCAAGCAATAACTTGTTCCAGTTTCTCCCGGATTGCTTTAAACCATACAAAGATTTGTTGAATTTGCACACTAAGTTTTCTCCTGTTTTTGACTTGACCTCAAAACCTTCGGGCTGTTCAATAAATACCTCACAGTCCATTGAAGGTAAGCAGTTTTCACATCCATGTGGTGTAAGAGAAGATCCTCCTGTACTGCGACCTGCACTAATGTACGTACAGAAGTAATATTAGCTGTTGGTAAAAAAGGTTTCCTTATAGTCAATTCACGGCCTCTTTGAATGTTTTGGGTACGCCATAAGCAACTCTATAGAAACAATCGACATTTTCACTTTCATCATTACACTCAGCCTTACACTCCTTTAATTCTGATGGCATCCCCGGTAGCGTGCTCAGGAACTGCGCTGAGCAGCTGACCATGGTCCTTACTGACATTTTCAACATGAAACTAGCTCAGGCAGTTGTCCCAGCGTGCTTTAAATCCACCTCCATTGTGCCAGTGCCGAAACACTTCTCTGCAGCGAGCTTCAACGACTTCCGCCCTGTTGCACTCACCCCCATCATCATAAAGTGCTTCGAGAGGTTGGTCCTGGCTCACCTCAAAACCTGTTCATTGTCTTCAGCTCAGCATTCAACACCATCATCCCCTCCAAACTCATCCGCAAACTTGCTGACCTCATGGAAACCAAGAATCTCGACATTAACCCCTCTGTAACAGGTAATTGGACTTCCTAACCAACAGACCCCAGTCAGTCAGGTTAGACAGTCTCACCTCCTCCACCCTCACCCTTAACACCGGTGTCCCCCAGGGCTGTGTGCTGAGCCCTCTCCTCTACTCCCTCTTCACACACGACTGCACACTTGTACATGGTACAAACACCATCATCAATTTAGCAGACGGCACAACGGTGGTGGGCCTCATCAAGAACAACGATGAGGTAGCCGACAGGGAGGAGGTGCAGCACCTGGTGGCGTGGTGCACTGACAACAACCTGGCCCTCAACACCAAGAAGACCAAGGAGCTGATCATGGACTTCAGAATGACCAGAGCTGGCACACACTTCCCCATCCTCATAAATGGGGCAGAGGTTGAGCGTGACTCCAGTGTTGTGCCCCCCCACGCTCTAATCGATCCCTACCCTTCTTTAGGCTGCCGAGGACCGACGTCGGGCGCTTGGTTATTGAGAACCACAATCACGAGAGACTGCGTTTTCCAGCTCCAACCACGTCACGCCATGTAACCAGTCCAGCCCTGCCTAGTTTGTGTTTTTGATGTTGGAGATATTTCAGTAAAGACATTTTTTCCGTTGTTTTGAGTGTCCGTGTCTCTCTGCTTCTGGGTTCTTTGGCACATTTGGCTCGTCGGTCTGGTTGGGGCGTAACAGAATAACCAAGCCTAAAATGAGCCAAGCCGGGAACCCAGAAGCGGAGCGCGGGACACCGTCCGAGTTACGCAAGATAGTAACGGAACAAACCATCGAACTTACCCAACTGCAGGCCGAACTGGGAAAGGCTTTTCCCTCGGCCCAGTCCCAGATTGCGGTGCTGGAGAACACGTTGCCGACTACCGTCAGTACGGTCACCAGCCTCACCGCCAAGGTGGACGCTATGTCCGGAGCCCTAGCATCCATCCAGCGATCTCTGGACGCGTTAGCCGTCAGCACCTATCCAGCCCCAGGTTCCGGTCTGGGAACCGGTTCGTCCTACATCCCAGCTGGCCCCGATGTCCCCACAGGGTCAGTCGTTTGCGCCAAGCCCAGCTTGGTTAGCCCCAGATTGTTCGGAGGCGATTTGAACCAGTGCCGTGGGTTCCTAGCTCAGTGCGAGTTACTGTTCACATATCAGCCGTCCAAGTATTCCTCCGGTGGGGCCAGGATTGCTTTTGTCATGCCCCTCCTTGCCGAAGAGCTCTTAGCTGGGCGATAGCCGTGGTGAACAGCGACGGGGGTTATGCCACCGATTACCCCCTGTTCAAGCGAGAGTTTTGCGCGGTCTTTGACCATCCGCTGGACGGGCTGGATTCTGCAAGCCGACTGCTAGTTTGCCATCAGGGGTCTTGCTCGGTGGCCAATTTCACGGTGGAGTTCCGGATCCTAGCCATAGAGAGTGGCTGGGACGATAGAGCTCTTCTCTGTCTCTATCGCAAGGGTTTGAGCGATGCCGTCAAGGACCTCATCGTTCGAGACAGCCCGGAGACGCTGAGGGATTTAATCACCCTGGCGCTCCAAATGGACTCACGGCTGCGTGAACGCCGTTCGTTCCTTCGCCCGGCTCCCGGTCGCTCTGCCTCGGCGACTGCCACCCAGTCCACGGCGGGCTTGGCCATGCCCCCTTTTCAGCATGCACTGTCTGTTGACAGGTCGATGTCCGGGCCCGGAGAGCCCATGGAGATTGGCCGATCCCACCTTTCGTCAGGACTACGAGAGTACAGGATGTCCCACCAACAGTGCCTCTACTGTGGGAAGGAGGGACATTATGTCAGAGCCTGCCCAACCCACCCAAACGACCGAGCTCACCAGTAAGGGGCATAGGGTGAGCAAGACATCCCTTGCCCCTCCCCATAGTACGTTAAATCGTCTCTTTCCGGCCACCTTAGCCTGGGGTACGGAGACCTTGTCGGTTGGCGCTCTCATAGACTCGGGTGCAGAAGATTGTCTGCTTGATGTTACTCTAGCCCGCCAGGCGGGGGTCCCTTTGGTGGCTTTAGATTGCACCCTCTCTCCTCGGGCCATTGACGGGCATTCATTGGGTACTATCATGCACGCTACTGACCTTCTCACACTCACTCTTTCGGGAAATCACTCTGAGTCCATTAGTTTCGTTGTTTTGCACGCCCCCACGGCGCCTCTAGACCCTGGCTGGAGAGGCACGACCCTCACATCTCCTGGGCGTCTGGGCGGGTCTTGGGGTGGAGTACAGCTTGTCACGCTACCTGTCTGCGTTCCACCCTGTCTCCGTCCAGCGATTCCAGGCCTCTCCACCAGATATCACTGGGGTGCCTCACATTTATCACAACCTCTCTCTGGCGTTTAGTAAGGACAGAGCCCTCTCACTCCCCCCTCACCGGCCTTATGATTGTCCCATCGACCTCCTTCCTGGGGCCGCCCTTCCTCGCGGCTCTACAACATCTCCCAGCCGGAGAGGGAGGCGATGCGCAACTATATCGCTGAGTCCCTAGCCTCAGGCCTTATAAAGCCGCCATCTTCGCCCATCGCAGCGGTCTTCTTCTTCGTGGCCTGAGGCCCTGTATAGACTATCGGGCACTGAACAACATCACGGTGAAGAATAGGTACCCCCTGCCACTTCTTAGTTCCACTTTCGAGCCACTCACGCACACCCAGGTGTTCACCAAGTTGGACCTTCGTAACGTGTACCACTTGGTCTGGATCAGGGAGGGTGACGAGTGGAAGACTGCCTTCAACACCCATCTCGGCCACTATGAGTACCGCGTCATGCCGTTCGGTCTGTCCAATGCCCCCGGAGTTTTCCAAGGCCTGGTGAATGACGTGCTGAGGGACATGCTAAACATCTTTGTGGTGGTGTACCTGGACGACATCCTGATTTTCTCTAGGTCCATGGAGGAACACCACCAGCACGTCCGTCTGGTGCTACAACGGCTGTTGGAGAACAAGCTCTACGTTAAGGCTGAGAAGTAAGTCTTCCACACCACCTCGGTGACGTATCTCGGCAACGTGGTGGAGGATGGACAGATGCGTGCAGACCCCGCCAAGATCAGGGCGGTGGAGGAATGGCCGCGCCCCTACTGACCGCTTGCAGCACAGGCGCTTCCTGGGTTTTGCAGGCTTTGTGCGGTGGTTCATCAAGGGGTTCAGCCAGGTGGCTGCCCCCCTCAACGCCCTCACCTCCCCCTCTCGACCGTTGATGTGGACACCTGAGGCGAAGTCGGCTTTCCTCCGACTCAAGAGCTTGTACACCACAGCCCCGGTTCTCGTCCACCCCGACCCGGCGAGGCAGTACATCGTCAAGGTAGATGCGTCTGACACAGGCATCAGAGCCGTTCTCTCACAGCGGTCGGAGGAGGACCACAGGGTCCACCCATGTGCCTATTTCTCTCTGTGTTTCGAACCCGCTGAGAGGAACTATGACGTGGGCAACAAGGAACTGTTGGCGGTTCACGCCGCCCTGGAAGAGTGGAGACACTGGTTGGAGGGAGCAGAGCTACCGTTCATCGGTCGGATCACAAGAACCTGGCCTACATGAGGACGGCGAAGAGGGCCCAACGGGCAGGCCCGTTGGGCCCTTTTCTTCAGCCAGTTCAATTTCACCCTCACCTACCGTCCAGGCTCCAAGAACGTCAGAGCTGACGCCCTCTCCCGTCAGTTCCCGGGGGAGGGTCCTGCCGTCAAGGAGAACCCCGACACCATCCTTCCCTCAGCCCGGGTGGTGGGTGTGGTCACCTGGGCCATCGAGCCGCTGGTGAGACAGGCCCAGCGGGCCGAGCCAGACCCAGGTAACGGTCCATGTAACCGGTTGTTTGTGCCTCTTGCTGTCCGCCCGCAGGTGTTGGAGTGGGGCCACTCCAGCCACTTTGCTTGTCACCCGGGGGAGCGGCGGACGGCGGAGTTCATCAGCCAGAGGTTCTGGTGGACCACCCTCAGGAGGGACGTCAGGGGGTTTGTAGCCGCCTGCAGCACCTGCGCCCGGAGCAAGGCCTCATATCGCCCTCCAGCAGGTCTCCTGCACCCCCTCCCTGTTCCCAGTCGAACGTCTTTGGCACGTCCCTTGGGTGGACCGGTACCTGGTGGTAGCCACGCACCAAGTCCACCTTGGAGAAGATGGTGGTTCCCGCCAGGTGGGCGGAAAAATCTTGGATGTGTGGTACGGGGTACCGGTCGGGGGTCGTGATGTTGTTCAGGCGGCGGAAATCCCGGCAGGGGCGCCAACTGCCGTCAGCCTTCGTCACCATGTGCAAGGAGGAGGCCCATGGGCTGTCAGAGCAGCGCACGATTCCAGGGCGCTCCATGGCAGTGAACTCCCCCTTTGCGATGGCGAGCTTAGCCGGCTTAGCCGGGTCCATTTGTGTAAAAATAAAAGCGGGATCCATGGAGTAAAAAACAGCCAACATCCTCTCCAGCAACTCGGACGGTTTGCTGTCACCAAGTCCGGTGAGAGACAACATACGGTCCGCCTTCTCCATCTTCGACAGCTTGAATGTTCTTAAAAGGATGTACTTGCCGTCCGCCGGCGGAGCCTCAAGCCCGGGCCGTGATAATATAACGTCCTGGGTTATTCCTCTCAGTTGGAACCGGGCTTCGATGTGTTGGAACCACGGCCGGGGGCTGTGCTGCCAGAACTCAGGCAACTAAATCGCTACGGCGTAGACGTTAACCGGAGCTCCTGCCGGCGCTGCATTACTGTTTGCTTCGAGCATGATTTATATCAGCGTTCGGGGTCACCAATGTGGGAGTGAGTAGGAACAAGGACACGTTAGACATGTTGTCGAGTCGAAACGTTTACTTCCCAACATGAACAGTAATAACAGCGGCAGAAGTCAGGCTTAAAACTGCAACAGTAAGGACATGTGAACAAATCAGAACCGGTACATTCAAATCTCCCGATCTAAACATTAACCAGAAAGCTTCTCGGTTGAATTGTCTTAAAGGAGCCGTAACTCCATCTCACAGTGTCCAGTGAATGTCTGTGTCAAGTGGGTCACCACAATACTTTGATTAATCAGATTTTAAAATAGAATAGTGCGCTTTAAAATCTCGAGATTAATCACATGCGTCTACGCGTTAACTTTGACAGCCCTAATTTATAGTTAACATATTTATAGTTTACATACCTGTATGATAGTCATGTAAATTTGTACATTTTTACTGTACTTACCATACATATATATGAATCATCAACTGCTGATACAACTACACACCCCTGCTCACTACCTGCTGTATATACATTTATATATATTTATCTTTTGATACAACTGCATACCCCTACTCACTACCTGTTTATACTTGTATACCTTGTATATATATATATACCTATAATTCTTCACATATCTCATACCTACTCTATAAGTTATTTTATACCTGTTTTTAGTTGTTTGTTTTGTAGACTGTTTTTATATATTATTCAACAACTGTACATTATATATTACTATGCACTTTACTCCAACATTTGCACTCTGGTTAGATTCCAAATTATGTTTACTGTACTGTACTTGTGCTGTGCAATGACAATACATTTGAATCTAATCTAATCTAATATTTTCTTTGGCTCTTCTAAAAGACATGACTATAGTCTCTGATCGAATAATGTCATCTGTAACTCGTTGCTTGATTTGTGAGGGAACAGTTCACAGTTCACAGTTCACAGTTCACAGTTCACAGTTCACCCCCGCCCCCCTTCTAACACCACCCACACACTGCATTGTCATGTGTAGTCGAGTCAATTCCACTTGCCATTATGTGCCTTTATTCAATTTTTATTTGACACTGTTTTGTAACAGTTTTCTAGAAGATGTTGAGATGCTCTTTCTGGGCTTCATGTCTGGGTCCTGATTTCCAAAATTCTCTAGCGTTGAAAGAGCCAGCCTGTTTGCTGAATTGATCGGTGTAAATAATTACCTGGAGATTAAACACAAAGACATGGCCATTTACAGGAATAGGCATGCTTCTTTCGGGAAATACAGAATCATTTACAGAAAGGTCAATGACAATATAGGTATTTTAAGTAGATGTCATAAAAACAATTAGAATAAAAACACTACCTTCAAGGAAAGAGACTCAATTGCCTATAATTAACAATTGTGCAAAATAGTTATAAATATATTTGATCTTTATCTAGCCTCTCTGGCTTTACTGGAAGCACCCCCCCCCCCCCCACACACACACACACACACACACACACCTCCATCACCACCTCGGCATGGTCCTCAGACATCATTTTGAGAGGAACAGACGTGGGCTTCCCTCCTCTAGATTGTACGTGTGCATAAATGTATGTGTTTTGTGTATTTTATGTGCATAAAAAAGGCACTTGGTGTTTCTTAGTTGTTTTGTGAATGCCGATAACATGCATGCATTAAGTAGAAGGTGTGTTCTCTTACTGTGGATGTACTCATTTACGGTAGTGACAGTCCAAGGTAAGAACACTTTCAAAGAAAACTTTCACAGTTCACAGATAGCTTAGTTAGTTGTGTCTCATTGTTTCTGTGATATTGTGCTTCCGGTAGTCAGAGAGACTTGATAAATACATAGATAACACATATGATATTTAAACTATTTTGCAACAACACAGTCAAAATTACAATGAGTATTATAAATATATAGGTGTTTGAGTCCCTTTTCGGTATATGGATGAAAATATATATTTTTTAAATAAATGTCTAAATTATACCATATTTAGGGATAGTTAATAGTTCTGAGCAATCATTTTCAGAAAACATACAATTTACTGCTGAGCTGTCTTGGACAATGGACACCTCTGTGGGGTCAATTGTAAATTAATATTATATGAGATTAGGTTTATGTCAGAAGAGCATGGTCAAAACTTCAGTTTGTCAAACTGGAGCAAACAAATAGTTTAGCATTTTTGTACTTATCATAAGCCTACATGAAGTTAATTATGCTGCAGGCTCTACACAGGCTAATGTAGTGCACCATGTGAAATTCAAAATGCTAAATTCACCCAACCAAGGTCTGTATAGTATGGCCTTATAACAAACAGAGGACAATCCATGGCCTTCCAATGAAATAGTTGATAATGACAATGAATGATAACAACCTAAGCTTGCTAACCTTTACTTCCCATATATATTGTAGCATCAGCAATTTTAAAATATATCCCGTTTGATTCTAATTTTGACACCACTGACCTGGAGCCAACACATTCTAATGACAGCCAGGTGGTTGTTCCCTGCAAAATCGGGCATGCTGGTTCCTTCAAAATAGCTGGTTCCTCCAATGCAGTGGATGGCTTTTCTTTGTACTACCAAGTGATTGATAGTATTTGGAGTATATATGTTCTATGTTGCAATACTACAAATTGGTAATATCTTCAAACAAACAAATTATTCAGCCCTTGAATCCTTATAAGAGGCTTTCAGTTGTTGACACACGTAAGAGGGAAAGTCTCTGTCCTGGTTAGTGTATCTTCGGAATCATTTCAGTCAGAGGCAGCAATATCACATTATGGAATGCTAAGTTTTGGCAAATAAGGAATCCATTAAATAACATATAAACACATGTCACTGCCTTACTCAGTGTGTATATTTATTTAATGGTAATAATAATCAAATACATTTTCATGTATTTATCATTAATATTTTCATCCTTTTCCAGCCGTCAAGTGTCCACCAATTACAGTTGGTGACGATGTTCAAGTAACAGGCGACTCCTCACAGGCGTCCTACATGAGTGTGGTTCAGTTTGGCTGCAGAACACACTTGTTGGTTCTCTATGGGCCATCATCTATTCGTTGTGAAGCAAATGGCAACTGGAATGCCCAGCCACCACGATGCGATGGTATAGTAACCAGTGATCTCGTTTGTTGTTGTTGATCAATTATGTGCATAAAACGTTTGGAATAAAACAATGTTTGTGTGCATGTGATGGTTTTTAGTAGTGAAATGTAAAGCGTCTATGATCCACAACGGTAAAGTGGACAATACTAACGAGTATGCAGAAGGTCAGTATCTGCATTTCGAATGCAACGCTGGATATTCACCTGAAAATCATAGACTACCACAGTGCCAAAAGATAAGAAACAGAGCGAAATGGAGCCAAACGCCTAGGTGTGACAGTGAGTGTTTCACATATTTTGAAAAATGTCATTAATATGAGTAATTCCATAACTGTTTAAAGCTGCAGTATCTGTAAGAATTAAGGGTTGTAAATAGAGAGAGCAGAAAAGAGCATAAATGGCCAGATGGGAGTGGCCTAAGATCTAAATAGTCTCACAGACAGGCGCAGTAACCCGAACACATACTGGATTATCACAGAGCATTTCACCCACCAATAGCTGACTGTTAGCTTTTAGCCTTTCTAACAACTTTCTAACAACTTGCACTCAAGTAAATCATAAGCTGTAAAATCGTACCGAGCAACTTGAATTGTTTAACTTTTACGTTGACTTCAATTCGTAGGCCACACATAATAATATATTTAAAGGTTATTGTGCAATACCAGCAGTTAATCAGTCTAATTTGGTATGACAATATAATCATTTGATATTTTACAAATCTGTTTCTTGCATAAAAGTATTAGTCTATCCTATGTTCAATGGGGGTGGCGGGATAGCGCAGTCTGTTGGGATTTGGCTTGGAAACCAGAAGGTCGCCGGTTCAAAACACCTGAGCACTGCCAAGGTGCCCTTGAGCAAGGCACCAGACCCCTACACTGCTCCCCGGGCGCTGCATATACTAATAGCTGCCCACTCCTAATACTAGGATGAGTTGCAGAGAAACAACTTTTACTCTGTGTTTCCATGTATGTGACCAATAAAGAGGATTCAATCCTCCAGATGTAGTTATGTGTTCTCAAAGTTATCCAAAAAGCATATCTTCCTGTAGTTTCGATAATCAGGGCTTCATTGGTGTTTCTACCTTTCCCTAAAACCGCTTAAGAGACAGTGCAGAACAGGAGTAATAGGAGCTCCATGCATATGCACAGTTCTCCATTCTACCTCCTCCATGATCTTTAAATGTAATATTTAAGTCATATTTAAATACAAATTGTTAATGATTGAATGATGAATGGTTAAGTAATTGACACCCAGCAAGCTAAATTGCATCTAAAAGATGCCTATATGCAGCCCAAACCGCTAAACTAAATAATAGTTATGAATGGACTATGGGCAAATATTATGGCTTATCTTAGCCATCTTATAAGAAAACTTATATTAATTGGCCTTACGACATCTAGGAAAAATCATGGCTAATTTTGTGTAAGTGTTGTACTTGTACGGCAGTCTTAGCAGTAATTAAGACATATTTCAGTTACTTCATATATATGGCTAATATCCATCTGTACAATATCGAGGCTAGATCCCGGATTATTTTGTGCGGAAGGTGAATGTGAGAAATTGTGCGATGTAATCAGTATTATTACATTATTCAAAACAACAACATCCCTGTTAAATATAGTCTGTGTATAACCAATTTAATTCAGGGTGGGTTATACTTAATGTCACCCCTGGGTGTGGGTGGGACCCAAAAGCATAGTGAACAGAAGCCGGGTAGAACAGGTGCTTTAATGAACACGAGCATAGGCAGAGGTACAGACAGGGAAAAAACAAGGTCTTTTTCCAGGCGATAGTCATAACACAATAGATCAAAAAACAGACCACAAGACGTGACACTTAATACCTGACGTGAGGCTTTCCGAGATTCAGTGTGTGATAATCCAGCCCCGTGAGAGTGTGCGGGGTAGGCTTAAATAGGAACGTGAATTGTGATGCGCTGCAGCTGCGGGTGAGACTTAATAAGGGGGCGTGGCTATCCGGTAGGGTGGAGTGGGAGCGAGGAGACAGGAATGCGGAACGTGATTAGGGGGCGTGGCTATCCGGTAGGGTGTAGGGGGAGCGAGGAGACAGGAATGCGGAACGTGATTAGAGGGCGTGGCTATCCGGTAGGGTGTAGGGGGAGCGAGGAGACAGGAATGCGGAACGTGATTAGAGGGCGTGGCTATCCGGTAGGGTGTAGGGGGAGCGAGGAGACAGGAATGCAAAGTGTGACACTAAAATCGTTCATGAATGTTTGACTGTTGGCCTACATGAATAACTTTCACACAAACCAAAAACAATTAGTTACTTTCAACAGGTTTTGAGACACTAATTCAGGGCTTAATCTAGTTTGCCATCAAAATGACTACTATTGCTTGCTGAGTAATTGTTATATTAGTTTGTACTAATTTGTAATACTATTTGATTTCCAGGAAACACATGTAGACTGTATTGGCCAGGGACAGGAACAACTTATCCTGACATCAACAAAAACAAATTTATACCTGGAGAACGCATTGTCGTGGAATGCACCCGAGGCTACTGGTTTTCCTATCAGCGTACCTTGAAAACAATTCGTTGTACAGAGAATGGGCAGTGGGATACAACTGAGACATGCCAAGGTAGGCAACATTATCTCCTTCACAAATAGTTTGGATTCGCATAACAAGTTCTGTGCTTCTAAATAAGCACAACAATACAAACCCCTGATTGTTTTCTATTTCAGCCTTTTAGTTGTAGATTTACAAATGTGCTTGGGATTGTTGTCCTGCTACATTATACATAGATTCAAATATATTGTCATTGCACAGCACAAGTACAGAGAAACATTTTTTGGCATCTAACCAGAGTGCAAATGTTATATAATTTTATTATAATGCCGAAACTATCTAAATTACATTTTCCACCAAGAATACAAGGAAACGTGACTGTGCTTGACATTATAGCTGCAAGAGTTTGCGCATGCGCACAGATAGGTTGATACGTACGATTTCCTACGAAACAAAGCACTGTTTTTCGTAGGGAATCCTACGTATCGTTTATGAGAACAGCCTGCGACAATCGATATTTTGTAATGGGAGTAAACAGCTGCAATATAAGGTTTCTAGTCCATGTATGGCTGAAACCGAATGAGCAAATTGAATGGTGATTCACGTATAATAATATTCTGTGATGGAGCTGAGGTGGATATGGTTCCTGGGCCCAGTGGATCGACCGCGACAGGTACGGTGTGTGTACAGGAGAGCAGGGGTTCTCAAACTAAGCAACGTTAAGATACAATAGCGCAGCCTTTTGACAACTTACATAAGCCTAATGAGAAGGGTGGGCCAGACTAGTTCCTGAGAACATGCCCATCACATTACAGTACATAATAAAAGCTCAAGTCATTAATGAATCTAGCATGTTCCCCCCCTGTCTGTGTTGTGAGTTGTGAACGGAAATCCACTCCAAACACCAATATCTGGGGGAATAACAGAATACGGTTCCATGGGATGGAATTATGGAGGTTCAGACGATTTACTCACAGCTACATAGTTTGTCCATCAACATCCCTTTATAGCGGGGTTTTAGAGCGTTGAACAAGAGTGTGGACGTCGTCAAGGATACCCAGCGTAGTTCCTATTCGTCCGCGTAGCCTACTTCTCTCAGACAGGCCAGCCCAACATGCCCAGCTGGCCGAACTGGCCACATTCCTTTTGGAGAGGGTTTTGGAGCGTTGTACGAGCCGTCAGGTCCAGAGTGAGAGGCTACTGTGGCGTGGACCACACATCCGGGTCCGGGCTCTCCGCGAAAAGGAGGCCCCGTACACGCAGTTCTCCGCCGTCTTTATCCTTCCACACCCCCTCCTTGATTCACCTGTGGAGACAGCACCAAACCCAACCACAGCGCACCTGCATGCAATCATTAGCAAGGCTCAATCAATGAAGTCTCATGGTTTGAATGTTTATGATTTGCGGTGACTATTGTCACATCCACTACAAATACATGACGAATGCTTAGTGAAGTGGAAAATAAATTAACATAACAAATACAACATCACTAGACACACACAAGATATGTGACATACTGTCACATATACCTCAACTCACTCTAAAGCCAATTATATGTTGTCACTCTCTCTCTTTAAATAGAAAGTGGACAGTGTATGAATCCGCCGCCTGTTCTTGATGGAGAAATCAGCGGGGATCATCAGACCAGCTACCAGCACGGGGAAACAGCGCAGTACATTTGTCAAGCGAACTATACAATTCAGGGAGAAATTTCCTGTCAGAACGGAAGATGGACCGGACAGGTTGAATGTTTAAGTAAGTCTCTGACACACACACACACACACACACACACACGTACAGTCATTTTCAATTGCGGTAAAGAGTGCTGTTGGTATTTTGACACAGGGACATGATTTTTGATATATGAATATATATGAATACAGCTGAAAACGTTTTCACGTTTTAATGCGCCACCTAGTGGAACATACTTGAATCAAAAAAATGGTCAAAAATATGACAAACAAATAATTTTTTGTTATAAAGCTCTACCTGGTGGCAAGATTTGGAACCTGAGAAGCTGATAGACATCCTCAGGTCCAGACCTTTATATTTGAGCATAACTTGGAGTCAATCAGACAATATATCCCGAACAAAAGGTTTGGGGATATACTGTCTGATATACCTCAAGATATAAGATAATACAATAAGCTCTGAAACATCGGGGGCATGTCTTCTGAAGGTGCTGAAACCACACCCAGTCGGTTCGGCAACAGACGGCTTTTGTTGTAGCTTGTTCATCCCAATTGACTGTGAGACCAGCACACCACGCTGGTGTAAAACAGAAGCACTGGGATGTGGACAGAGCACACAACATTTCAGTTAACTCTGATAAGTTAGTCCAAGTTACTTAGTGGTTCCTTGTCTTTTTCTCTTTCAGAGCCGTGCACCGTGCGCCAAGAAAGATTGCAAGAGCATAATATTAAATTCATACGTAGCGGTATCGAGGAAATGTTCTGTCCTCACAACGATCATCTAATGTTTGCTTGCAAGGAAGGTTACAACGACAGTGGCTCAATAGAAATGAAGCAGCTCTGTTCCAATGGAACCATGGAGTTGCCCACTTGCCAATAGGTTGTAGGTAACCAGGCTGGTCCCTCGTTCACAGGGTTAACCAAACCAAGTTGATGATATGGATGAGTAAAGTCAAATGAATAATTGTCTTTATTTCTGTTATTCTTCTTTGGATGAGCACTTGACACAACATGAGACCGTAAAGACAAAACCAAAGACTGATAGAAAAAGGCCAAGTCTACTTTATTCACAATGGAACATTCCATACACAGAAACACATGACATTGAAAATTGCAAATACACACAGCAGATAAGGGAAATACAGATACAAAAATGATGCCATGAAAAATGCAAAATATGAAAACCACTACAACGTTAACGTTTTTTACAGCACAATCGAAAAAGTATCCGCTACCATTTGAATGGCTCCAAGTGGGTCCACGACGTCTCTGAGCTTATCCTTTTTAAGAACCCAGTCTGGTGCAAATCTGGAAAAAAATTATAATAAAAAAGGAATAGGTTAATGTTTACAATGAATACAATGTCCTGTCTCCCTAGAGTCTCATAGAAAGAAATATATTAGAAACATCACATTCCTTGAGTCTCAGAATTCAAAATATCAATTAAGTCACATTCCTTGAGACTCATAGAATAAAAAAAACCTTCACAAAACTTCACATTCCTCCTGCATTTTTCAAAAAATCCATCCAATGGTGGAAGTAGGATGCCCGCTCAGCCCCCAACCCCCCGTTCTACTGCAAGTGTCTGAGAAGCTCCCACACGGGCGTCCCGTGAGGAGGTGTGGATACCTTCGCGGTGGCCGGGACTTCCGAGGCGTGGCTTGGACCGAGAAGCCGCTGTTGGTGGAGGCGTTCATCTTGTGCTTGACGATGGTTCTCTCCGTGTCCATCCGGTACTTTCGGGCAGTGAGGTGGTAGATACTACGGATCCTATCCAAGGCCTTGGGGAGCTTGCTGACCTCCTGGAAAACCTTACTTCTGATTTAAACACTAGACCGAAAGAACCGTGTCAAGTTTATCTCATCACTGAATTCCCACACAAATGTAAGAAAAACACCAAGACATTATAATCACTTGTAGGCTAAATCGACCAGACTGCAAACTTATTATTATAATTTTTTCAAATTGGGTAACCCTTCTGAGTATACATTGAGTATCAGTGGAGTATCAACATTGTCTCAGTTTAGAGTCTTGACATGTTAACAGTGAGTCACCCGGTTGACACCCGATAAGGTTATCAAGATCATATCCACGTATATTCCAATTAGTGTTACCGTTCACTTAGTATAGTACAACGCACTACACAATAGAACAACGCCATTGGTATCATGTTGCATGTCTGTATGACAATAGTATAAAGACGTTGGTATCGGGCTCTGCGTCATCTGCCATCAAGAGTCTTGAGGCGACAAGGACTCCCATTGAAGGAAGGACTTACAAGCGGCTCGGGTTCAGAGGAATTCTGGTAGGATGACGGGTTGTGACAAGTGTCTGGACTGTGTCTGCCGCATCTTTGAGAAACTATTAGTGTCAGTACCAACTCACCGATCGATAAAAATAAATTGCTAAAAGCTTGGGGCGTGTTTATCGCATTTATAAACATATTCCGCAGGTTTTAAATACATGGTTGGTTGAGATAACTTCCCTTTAAGCCTATTGGTTTATTGTGCATTATATTATTATTTTATTGTGTAATGTTTATTTTATTATTATTTTTTTTTAAAGAACAGCCACTGTATAATATAATAACCTATAAATAATTGTCTTTCATGTTGGGGCACAGACAATGACAAGAGCATTTGATGCCACGGTGAGCCTGGGCTTATGAAAGGGAAAACATTCAACATACACACCTTTTTTATATGAAAGAACATTCATTGTACTCTGCGATGCATGCAAGAACATACATGAGGATGTATATTTCTACAGAAAGCAGAAAGGGCTGTGTCTGATGTCCTGGCGTACCTTGGAGAGGTTGAGGAGGACCTGCATGGAGAATGAGATGACCTCCATTCAGGGCACGCTGCGGTTGCAGCAGCGGATGAGCGTGAAGATGACCAAGGTCGCACCGCTCTCCACCAGACGCACACAGCACTCTGATGACAGGCGGGTCGCCGTCTCTGTAACACACACACACACACACACACACACACACACACACACACACACACACACACACACACACACACACACACACACACACACACACACACACACACACACACACCATAGTGCCATAGTATTTCAGCGCCTCGAAGATGCAGGAGAAGTGCTTGTATCGAAGGAGGTAGTCCAGGGCGGACGCCGTCTTGTTGCCCAGCTTGTCCTCCTCTCGGACGCCGAGGGAGACTTTGCGCAGACGGTGCCTGGCGGCCACCACCTCTGCGTCATCGCTCAGCTTGCGGGAGCGATGTCCTCTCCACAGCGCCTAGGGAGGGGTCAGAATGCCTCGATATGGATAATGGGACAACGCAGACACCGTTTTAACCTTGCACATTTCAGTGCCCATCTGCCCACCTTCTCATGGAAATGCAGTGGACCCTAGCTTGTACCGGTCAATGTATCCTGCTTTTAATATGCATTTGTTTGGTGTCTTATACTTTCATGTTGTCTCACATCACTGTAACCTTGGACCATGCAAAGGAAGTTCCTAACCTTTGAAAAGAAAAAAGGACA
Organism: Muraenolepis orangiensis; assembly: GCA_027704905.1. Taxonomy (NCBI): domain Eukaryota; kingdom Metazoa; phylum Chordata; class Actinopteri; order Gadiformes; family Muraenolepididae; genus Muraenolepis; species Muraenolepis orangiensis. The sequence goes on from CM051004.1 coordinate 18,733,117, forward strand.
TGGATTGAAGGACATCGCTTTACGCCCTTAATGCTGTATTGTCATATTTGCGTCGCTGCAATGTAGCCATTGAAACTTGCAAGTCCAGACCGTTTTCCAGTTTTCCTCGGCATGGTTACGGAAGCACGAAGTGACATGCGTTAACCATAACATTACACGAGTATTGATGTGAATTCCAAAAAAAATCACTGCTGTTCACTATTAACTGCTGGAACCTGACCTAGGTTCAACTCTCTTCTTGCCCTTTAAGGCCATTGCAGTTAACATACGCCCAAGATACGTTTTTGCTGGCTGAAATCTAAGTAAGTAAAGCCAGGCTGGTGGTCAATGATCCATGTATCTGAGACTTGACGACGCCCTGCAGGATCCTCTGTTGGCGTCTACGCAAAAGGAAACTTCTGGCCGCGGCCCGACGGCGGCGGGCCGTCCTCTGAACACTGACCACTTTCCTCCTGTCTTCCACGTTGCTGCTTCGACCGCACCCACCGCAAGGCACCACAAAGACATTTAAGTTAGAAGAAACATTTGAAGCATGTTTTGCGAATGACGCAAGAAAAGACGTTGCATTCTGACTCATTCTGAAGTGGCGCGGCTGCCCCTGGGAGCGTGCTTGCTGCACGCCGGCGTCTACAACCTGAGCACGCCGCGAGTCTTCACCAAGTTCACCGCCCCCGCCAAGAAGAAGAAGGAGGTGTGGGAGGAGGGCGTGGCCGTGGAGACGTATTATATTTATATAACAAATTAAGTGTAAATAGAAAATCAATCAAAATGTAACCAATGACCAAGGTGCTGTCACCCTATGTGTGGTGGTGTATGTGTCATCCATCCTAGGTGAGGAAGACGAGCTACAAAGGCACTACTGTCCTTTACCGCCGCCATAACCTACTCTTCCTCACAGGGACCAATACATCCATCCCCCTGTTGTCCAAATGCTACTCATTACATAACATTACATTACAGTCATTTGGCAGACGCTTTTGTCCAAAGCGACTCACAATACTGCGTTCAACAAAGGTAAGAGAACAAGTCGTCACCGGAGGGAAAAAGGGCATTTCATTCCTAACAAGTCTCCAAGAACTGAGCCGCTGCTCGAATAGAGTACAATAAGTTCAGGTAGAAGTACAATAAGGTGGCAAACAATCAAACAATAGAACAATATCCAACTAACACGCAAACAATCCACTTAGAAAGACGCTAGTAAAAAGTGATAAGGGGGCTAGGAGGAAGGATCCGGGTAGTGTTTCCTGAAGAGGTGAGAGAAGGGGCCGTCCCAACTCTAGTATAGAGTTGGATCACTATGTGGCAGGTACTGTTTATTATTATTATATAGTATATGGAGAGTTGGATCACTATGTGGCAGGTACTGTTTATTATTATTATATAGTATATGGAGAGTTGGATCACTATGTGGCAGGTACTGTTTATTATTATTATATAGTATATGGAGAGTTGGATCACTATGTGGCAGGTACTGTTTATTATTATTATATAGTATATGGAGAGTTGGATCACTATGTGGCAGGTACTGTTTATTATTATTATTATTATATAGTATATGGAGAGTTGGATCACTATGTGGCAGGTACTGTTTATTATTATTATATAGTATATGGAGAGTTAGATCACTATGTGGCAGGTACTGTTTATTATTATATAGTATATGGAGAGTTGGATCACTATGTAGCAGGTACTGTTTATTATTATTATAAAGTATATGGAGAGTTGGATCACGCAGGTACTGTTTATTATTATTACATAGTATATGGAGAGTTGGATCACTATGTAGCAGGTACTGTTTATTATTATTATAAAGTATATGGAGAGTTGGATCACTATGTAGCAGGTACTGTTTATTATTATTATATAGTATATGGAGAGTTGGATCACTATGTAGCAGGTACTGTTTATTATTAGATAGTATATGAAGAGTTGGATCACTGTGGCAGGTACTGTTTATTATTATTATATAGTATATGGAGAGTTGGATCACTATGTAGCAGGTACTGTTTATTATTATTACATAGTATATGGAGAGTTGGATCACTATGTAGCAGGTACTGTTTATTATTAGATAGTATATGGAGAGTTGGATCACTGTGGCAGGTACTGTTTATTATTATATAGTATATGGAGAGTTGGATCACTATGTAGCAGGTACTGTTTATTATTATATAGTATATGGAGAGTTGGATCACTATGTGGCAGGTACTGTTTATTATTATATAGTATATGGAGAGTTGGATCACTATGTAGCAGGTACTGTTTATTATTATTACATAGTATATGGAGAGTTGGATCACTATGTAGCAGGTACTGTTTATTATTATATAGTATATGGAGAGTTGGATCATTATGTGGCAGGTACTGTTTATTATTATTATAAAGTACATGGAGAGTTGGATAACTATGTGGCAGGTACTGTTTATTATTATATAGTATATGGAGAGTTGGATCACTGTGGCAGGTACTGTTTATTATTATATAGTATATGGAGAGTTGGATCACTATGTGGCAGGTACTGTTTATTATTATATAGTATATGGAGAGTTGGGTCATTATGTGGCAGGTACTGTTTATTATTATATAGTATATGAAGAGTTGGATCACTATGTGGCAGGTACTGTTTATTATTATTATATAGTATATGGAGAGTTGGGTCATTATGTGGCAGGTACTGTTTATTATTATATAGTATATGGAGAGTTGGATCACTATGTGGCAGGTTCTGTTTATTATTATTATATAGTATATGGAGACTTGGATCACTATGTGGCAGGTACTGTTTATTATTATTATATAGTATATGGAGAGTTGGATCACTATGTGGCAGGTACTGTTTATTATTATATAGTATATGGAGAGTTGGATCATTATGTGGCAGGTACTGTTTATTATTATTATAAAGTATATGGAGATTTGGATAACTACGTGGCAGGTAACATGGTACCATATATCATTGTATAGTCTATATTCTAATATATGGTACCATGGTACCTGCCACATAGTGATCCGACTCTCCATATAATATACAGTACCTGCCAAATCGTGATCCAACTACACTATTATACAATCATATACAGTATCGTGTTATTTGCCACATAGTGATCCAACTCTCTATATACTATATAATCAAATACAGTACCTGCCACATAGTGATCCAGCTCTTAGACCTAGACAATAAAACCACACGTTTTATCACACAAGAATCGATGGGGGGTCTTGCTCAAGGAAACCTCGGCAACTGTTGTGCAACCGGGGGATCGAAGCAGCAACCTTTCTGTTGCGTGGCGACCGCGACCTCCCGGAACTCTGGATCATCCATCCAGATGTCCTCCTCTGTGGTTGAGGCCTTAGTGGACTCCACCCCTGCCTTGGCCACGCCTTGGCAGGTGGTGGTGTCCTTGTCCTCAGTCAGAACGGTCGTCTTCCAGCTACTGACTGAGGTATCCACATTGCTCAAGTTGTCCCACATGGTCACCTGTACTGTCCCACTCATCTGTCAACCGTCATTACAGACTTAAATATAGGAGGAGGTATTGGATTAGAGCCATGTAGCTCGGGGGACACAGCAAGGTTCATGTTCAAATTAATGCAGCTGGAGAAGCCTGGACCTCTGCAACAGCTCCTGAATCTCCAGGTTGACTTTTGTCTACCATAGACTGTCTAACCCAGGTGTCTACTGGTCTGTTGTGCTCTCCAGGTCAGCCCTGGGGTCCTCTGTCCTGTGAGGCTCTCCACCATCCTCCAGGAGACCCAGCTCCTCCTTCTCTCCTCCTTCCCCTGGGTCAAGGTGACCGAGGACAGGCGGCAGACCAACAGTCTTCTGCAGCCCACCGCTCCACACCAGGTGGCCACTTGGTTGAATAGGATGCTCCATGGGCCACATATTAGTGACAGATTAGTTTTTAGGGTTTTTTTCACGCTTACTTACTTGTAATCTGAATACATCAATTTTAAACAATGAAGTGAAGTGTAGTAACCTGTCCTGTATTAATTATATAATAAAGTAAAGTTTCCCCTTTATTGTTATGACATATAATAATAATAAATATTTGCATGACCTCCTGTGTTAAACACAAATTCAAAACAGAAAAGTAATTGGTAAAGTAACCAAATACTATTACAGAGGAACATAACAACATGTTTGTTGTCTTGTGTGTCCATCTTCCAGCTGGCCAAGTCCATCATGGCCCACCTGGAGCAGGATTTGTTCCCCATGAGTCTGAAGAAGGCTCTGCTCACCGCTCCAAACATCTTCCAGCACTACACTGTGTACCTGGTGGCTCTCAGCATCGCCCAGCTGGTCCCGGATCAGCTAGAAGCTAGCCAGAAGGACCTGCCGGTCAGTGACAGGGCTTTGCAGAACATACTAGAATTTAATCAATGATTATATTGGATTCAATTAATAACAGTTTAGATGTTAGCGATTGAAGCAATAGTTACACTGTCCCCGATACTGCTTAGAAATAATGCAACATGAAAACACAAAACAAATAATCATAACAAGATCAAAACCAACTACATATACAGTATATAGCTATATTCTTATGCGTTGAGCAGTTCAAACGATATCAATTGATTCTCAACATACTGGTGACATGAAAGCCCATGTGTTTTAATCAAACATTTACATATATATTGTTTTCTTCCAGAGGACGAAAAGGCCGATGAAGTTCCCGCCTCCCGGCTCTATGCTGACCAGCGACCTGGTGGACGACCTGGTGGTCCAGCTGATGCTGAGGCTCCACCCCCTGTATGGAGAGGGCTACAGCCGGCTGGGCCAGCAGCAGCTCCTGGAACTCACTCTCCAGGTAGGCCCTACAAGCAGCAGCACTACCACTACCACCACTACCACTACTACTACTACTACTACTACTACCACTACTACTACCACTACCACTACCACTACCACTACCACTACTACTACCACTACTACTACCACTACTGAATGGCAATACTGCTCCTACCACTAGATTAGATTACTTCTTCAGTCAACCCCACTGATCTGTAAATATGTACATCTTGACCATTTTTTCCAATAGTTGTACAAGTGTACAAGCAGTCATATCTCCAAACTTGCTTCCTACCTTTCTTCTTCTCTCACTGGTCTTTGTTGCCTTTTCGTCCCCCCCTCCCTCTGCCGGAAATGGAATTTCCTCTCATTCTTACTCCCCCTTCTCTCCCAGGTGAGTTGTCTCATCCTGGACACCTTGAGAAGGATGCCCGGTATCGCCGTGGTCACCAGCCTCCCTCACCCCGGCTGGGATGTCAGCAAGCTGGCCATGCTGCTGCAGATCCACCTGATCAAGGACTTTGAGACATCTGCCCAGGTACCGGCAATCATTGGCAACCGTGGACCACTCAATAGAATAGCCCTCCATAGATCACTGGCGCAAACATATTTTATGAGGTTATGAAATTCAACAAGAAGATGAAATAATCAACACATCTTGAATCTAAGAACAAGATACATGATGACTTGTAGAGGCCCTGCTTGCAGGCTACAGTCTTGAGGAGACCTCCGTCCCCACCCAAGGTAATCACAACAATGGACTGTACTAATGGATAGACATCATTATTAAACGCAATAGGTGTAATGCCAGTTTAATTTAAACCTAACAACTACAAATATATTCCTTCATTATTTACCAGTGAAATTAAATGAGCTGTTACAAAAAATCCAACAACAAACAATATGTTGTCTAGTGTTGCCCGATTTGAAGAGCACTTAACAATGTCTTGAATTGAATTCATATCTTGACTCCTCGTGTCGTGTTCTTCTCTCAGCTCCCAGGGTGGAGCAGGAGAAGGAGCGAATGCTCTTCAGCCAGATGCTCCCTGAGCAGGTCGGGGCCGAACTCAGCCTGAGGTACGGCACGTGGGTCGAGAGCTCAAAACTCTTCCGCAGGGCTCTTCTGCCAGTGAGCACGGCAGTAGAGAGCCCCAGGGGAGTCGACCCGCCCTTCAACAGGGACACTCTGGAGGACGACCCTGTCGTTCCGGACGGCGGTCTGGACGGCCCCGAGAAGCAGCACCCCGACACCCACGGCTGGTGTGACCAGCCGTCTCAGGTGGAGGACAATAGCTGTGGTCCTGATGTTACTGGAGACCTGCCTCCTCCAGCGGCTCAGCCAGCGGTCTCCACTCCTGTAGGTTCACCAAGACACACATCAGAGATGGACAGGTTTCAGGTTCCGGTTTAGCTCGGTATACCAGTAGTATGAATACCGCAGTATGAATTTTCTAAAAATACTTTACACAATACAAATAACAATAAAGTGACTGATGGATGATATGCGTGAGACATTAGACTCAGCAGAAGTATCCACTCATACATGTATATGCTACCTAGTTGTCGACGGACAGAAAAAGAGACATGACCCCTCCCCTTGATCTGGAAGAGACCCGTCCAATGATGCGCATGCGCGTTAATATCTTCACCTGAATGTGTGCGCAGGCACGCTATGACGATGATGATGTCGCATAGTAGCATAAACACACATGACTTTGTTATAGCTACGCTTCTCATGACGTCACTGCCAAACGTGTCACGTGTGTTTGTTATGTGTTGTGTTTGGCAAAAGGCCGTGGCTATAGATACAGGTCCCAATCTATATTAAGCGTATATGTACGTATATTTCCCTATATTCTAAAGGTACATCAGATTATAATGAAGGGGTATGGACAGGAGGAAATATAACCGTATCTCGAGGTACGGATCGATAATGTCAGATTAATATAGATTTAAAAAATGATATTAAAATAAGAAGTACTCCTTGTCTATGTATAGGAAGCTGTTAATACTTTAATACAAATGTAAAAGGTAACTTTTATAAAGAAAAAGTTATAATAATAATTAAAGCAAAAGTTATTTGCGCATTTGTGTGACCTGAACTTAACACACGAATGACATTGGAAGCTAAAGTAACCATTGTTTTAGGCGAGAGGCCTGAACTTACATTCATAGAAAGAACTGGGAGCCTTCGGGTCAGTCTCCGGTGTATACTCAAGATTCTAGATTTGTATTGTCCATGTGCAACAAGTACAATGAAATGCTTACTCCCTTATTTCCTCCCGCTGTATCAACACTTTTCTAAAACACTATAGGCCTACTATAAAGATGCTGTACACAATCAAAATAACAATAAAGTGACTAATGGATGTTATTTACATATATACTTCCTGTCAGGTCAGTATTGGGTAACGATTATGTTCAGTTTATAAACTTTTGATGACAGTTTGCTTTATTCAATGTTTTGGGACGAATTATCCAAATGATTGGAATTAAAAACCATTCAAAAACTCATAATAAATGCATTTTGCATGAAATAACGGTTACACTATAAGCTTCCAGTGATTGTGAAGCCTTTAGAGCAATGGTTCTCAACCTTTTTACACCAAGGACCACCTGAGAAAGTAGTTGGCTCTCCAAGTACCACCATATGACCGTCGTTAAAACACAGTCTATTCAGCTATGCACAGTTAACGCAGGAGGCAAATTTATATTTCTAATAACGTTATTTATTGTTGGCCACACCCACAATGTACAAAGGGGTAGTACTAGAACGAGCAAAGTCTTCCATACAATTTTCATAAAATGCAAGGGGCATTGAGAACATAATAACTATCATTCTCACACAGCAAGGGAAAATGAAGTGTATTTCAACAAATGTAGTTCATTCAAACTCTCTCTCTCTCACACACACACACACACACACACACACAGTAAGTGAGATCATTAATAACACACAATGAATAACAATAATAACAACAATAACAACTATCATTCTCAAACAGCAAGTAAGAAAAGTAAGATTAACAACACACACACACACACACACACAGCAAGTGAACATTTAGAACAGAGTAATAACTAACTCTCACAGCAAATGAGAACATTCTGAACAAAATAACTGTACAGTATTTTTCTCGCTCTCTCTCTCTCACACACACACACACACACACACACACACACACACACACACACACACACACACACACACACACACACACACACACACACACACACACACACACACACACACACACACACACACCATGTTGATTGTGTTGTGTTCAGAGATCCACGCCGTCAGGCGATCTGCCTCAGCGTCACTGGAAGAATTAGAATCACATCACACCTGTCTGTTAGTTATTTATTAATAAAATGATACCCTAATACAGCAATCTAAGATAGATGAGTGAATACTCAAATACAGAACCCGGGTTCAGGACACCAAGAGCTTCGTACCACCCAGACCCGTGACGTCGAGTTAGCTGACCAGTAGTCTACTCAAGTGCCCCGATTCCTTCGATACACAATACTGTTATATGTTTACTCCTCCCATTCGGCGCCGTTGTCTTCTGTCTTCTTCTCCATCTGTCTGGTTTCCCGTCGTACGTCACCATTGCCGTTATCTTCTTCCTTCCATCATGTGTTGTAAGTGTCTGCTGTAAATCTCGGCTATGTTTGGACACTTCCCCATGGCCACTCGAGGCCTCTTGACCTGGCCGGGTCACGGCGACCGTTCCCATAAGTTCTCCTTTTCTAAGCTAAGCCTGTACTCCCTTCCCTGTTGCTCAACCTTCACTTTTCATTCTCCCTACACAATGTTTACACTGTAAAGGAATGCATGTGTACTACACAATGTGTAGTACTACTACACAATGTGTAGTACACATGCATTCCTTTACAGTGTAAACATTACTATAAGGGAGGGGAGCACAACTTGGAGAGAGGTAGTTGGTTAGTTCTAGTTGTTCTTAGCACATAAAGCAAATAGTTATTTTACTCCACAGTGTCCATTGACAACTCACATAAGGGAAGGTTGCGCCTGTCTCTGTGAACACAGTCCTTTGATGTCTGGGGCAATCGACGTCAGCTTCAGTCTCAGGTCTGGCTCAGGAGTTGTATTTGCGTACTGTTTTGTGCCGTTTGTTTGTGGATTCCCCACTCGCGCTGCTGACGGAGCCCCTAGTAGCACATGTGGCGATGGATTCAGCGCTGCGCGCCGCTCTTACTGCGCGCCGCTCTTACTGCGCGCCGCTCTTACTGCGCGCCGCTCTTACTGCGCGCCGCTCTTACTGCGCGCCGCTCTTACTGCGCGCCGCTCTTACTGCGCGCCGCTCTTACTGCGCGCCGCTCTTACTGCGCGCCGCTCTTACTGCGCGCCGCTCTTACTGCGCGCCGCTCTTACTGCGCGCCGCTCTTACTGCGCGCCGCTCTTACTGCGCGCCGCTCTTACTGCGCGCCGCTCTTACTGCGCGCCGCTCTTACTGCGCGCCGCTCTTACTGCGCGCCGCTCTTACTGCGCGCCGCTCTTACTGCGCGCCGCTCTTACTGCGCGCCGCTCTTACTGCGCGCCGCTCCTCGTTCACTTGTTGAACTCCATTGCTGCTGGAAATATCCTCCTCCACCTTCTCTTTGGAATACCTCCCGTTTTGAGCCACTTTTCCAACATCCCTCTCGGCTTTCTGGTCATCACTAGCTTGCTTGTAACGTTAGCTAATCGTGCACGCGCAACAGGTGGTAGTGTCCGTCAGTAACAAACTTAAATCTAAAAACACAATAAATGTAGAACTTATATTAAACCCCAATTTCAATTAGCTCAAGCTTATTTTCATTCGTAGTAAAGTATTTTGATAGTATTACTGTGCATGTTTTACAACAGATTTTAAAGTTGGTTTTATTTCATTTTTTTAAAACATTGAGATTCCAGGGATCCTTCCGAGTACCCCCAGCAGGGGGCGCCAGAACCACCGGTGGTACGCGTACCACAGGTTGGGAATGGCTGCTTTAGAGATTCCTTCGTGTACATATCACCTCAACTCACATCTGGCCAGAGTTAAGAGGTTATTTTTGCCATCCTTTCAATGCGTACGGGTCTGGAAGTGAAGCCGAACCTTTATCATTTGTTAGGTCAGACGAATATCTACAACTAGCGACTTGATTGAGTTGTTACGTATTCAGAGACTAGGAAATCCCGTGAAGTAGTCGAGCACGCCATACTTTCTATGTCATTGAAAGAACAATAACACAACCTTTTGCCAACCGTTAAACTGCCCATGCGTTGAAATGACGTCATGGTTTTTAAACAAACATCGCTTTACTCAAATATTACTCAATATGCTTAACGTATTGAATTGTAAAGAAAAACATTTACTATTTTTTTTACCATTTACTTCAGCAAAAAAGTATGATAGTGTAATGTAATATGAATGACAATGTTATGATAGTGGCAGCACTCCTAGTAGTTCAGGAGGCACACTGCCTGTGGATAAATACTATCCTTGAACCTGGTAGTACTTGTACGGTTGCCCGGAGACCGGACTGTAGGGGGGAGGAGAGATGGTGCCCAGGGTGGTTGGGGTCCTTTATGATGGACATGGCCTTCTTCCGACATCTGGTCCTACAGATCTCCTCAATGCATGGAAGTGCACACCCGATGATCTTCTCTGCCGTCCTCTACGACCCTCTGGATGACTTTCTTGCCTGTGCAGTGGTGTTGCCGTACCACACGGTGACGCCACTCGTCAGGAAACTCTCTACGGTGCCACGGTAGAAGTTCACTAGCCACCTCTGGCCTACACAGCATCTCCTGAGGCACTGCAGAGCATAGAGACACTGACGGGCCTTCTTCAGCATGAAGGTCCACGGCAGGTCATCGGAAATCTGTAGTCCTAGGAAACGACTTCCAGGCTGATGGTGGAGTGGGGGCCCCGGTGGCTCCTCAAGTCCACGATGAGCTCCTTAGTCTTGCTGACATTCAATGCGAGGCGGTTGTCCTCACACCATCGTGTCAGCTGGACTACCTCATCAAGGCCTGCCGGGGCTCATCACTCTCACAAAACTTCACTTAACATTAAGGTTTAGATTCATTTATGTTTATTGATATTTGGTTCAAAGATACACTTTGTCGAAGTTTGAAAGTGAAGCTGCGTCACCATTGCAGGCCTACTATTGGTGTTGGGAGGAGTGTTTATCGGCCTTTGAATACACATTTGGATACGGTTTAAGGGCTTGGGTTGTTTAATGAGGGTAATATAATGAAATATCTATTTTATTGCTATGATCCGATTGTAATAATGTCCTGTTGAATTGACTGGGCTAAATATAGGAGGAGCCAGCCAATGGATGAACCAACCTGGGGCCCAGCGACCTCAGGGGGTCCACGACGCTGCATGCGTTTAGAACCTTTAAATAATAAAGAAAATCATATAAATTCATTCCAACAACAGATTAAAGACAATACTTTCCACCGCTGATCTTTCAAAGCAATTATTAGTTGGGGGGGGGGTCTTGTACAGTTAATTTTTGAACTGTAAATATCTATTCATAAACATTAATAGAATGTAAGTCTAATATATACAATTTTGGTTGGTTTAGTGAAAATAGTTTGAGTAAATGCAGTGCAACAGCTCCCCCACAAATAATAAAAACATGGTCCAGAATAGCTCTAAAAACTCACCATGTGGTTCTTCGTGTCCATGATTCAGTATCGAACCCGGTTCCTCGATTCATGGACATCCAACTAAATGCACCTCCCAGTATAACACATCCGTATTATTATTATTATAACGGTCCCGGAGCCATGGAAATCTGGTCAATAGCTTTCACCAATACAGAAAGATGTGTGAGGGCAATGTGAACTTTTGACTTTGACACACACACACACACACACACACACACACACACACACACACACACACACACACACACACACACACACACACACACACACACACACACACACACACACACACACACACACACACACACACACACACACACACACACACACACGACACTCACTTGAGCTTTAAACATTTTACTTGGAAAGGCACAAACTATGATTTCCTGGGAAATTATTCTCAATGTAGGAAATAAAAATTGAACGACATTATACTGTTCCATGTAAATTCACAACATTTGCGGCCATACATACGGAACTCAGATATATATATATTTATATATATATATATATATATATATATATATATATATATATAAGCCTAGCGAATGACTTCCTAGATCAGTCTTTATTAAGTTGTTTTCTTAATTGTTAATTTCAAACCTAAAATTTCACTGTACTTTTTCATTTTCTCCAAAAGTGCAATAATAGTAATAATAAGAGAGCTTAATATCAGATTCTCTCAACCTTCCACAGTAGCTGAGGCCAGTGACTGTGCTACAAAGACCACATCGACAGAAAGAAAGCCAGTATGAGGAAGGGGGGGAAATAAACAACAACAACATTGTAAATCCAGAACACTACAACATAAAAGTAAGCTTGTTTTCAATCCAGGGAGTCCACTTTGAAAACTGAGGATTCAATTACAAAAAAAAAAAAAAAAAAGAAAGAAAAGAAAAATATTACATAAAAAATCCTCCATAATTCTGCTTCATGGATGAAATGCGTCCCGTGTCTCTCAGTGATTGCAGACTTGACGTTTGTATAGTTCATGCGTGCGTCTTAACCTTGATCCCACAAATAAACTATGTTGCTAAGGAGCGTATTTCCTACCCGCGACCCGCCGCCAGCCACCGACGGCTCCCCGTTGAAACAATGCAGGTTCTTTATGGAATCTAGAACACAACTGTTTCAAACAGTAGGTATACATATATATTTTTTTCATATTCACGTCGGCGGTATTCACGCTTTCATCGTTACATCTTTGCACTTTTTTTTTAAGCCACTCCTGCAGCGCTTCTGCCCCGCCGTCACCACCCTCCAACCCGCCTGGCCCTTCAGCGCAGGGTTTCTTCTCTCGATGGTAGAAAACCCCCCCCCCCCCCCCCCCCCCCAAAAAAAAGGACCCAGAGTCTGTTGCCAAGTCAGTAGGACCACAACATTCCTTTACTCGCCAGTAGGGGGCGGGGGGGCACTGAGAAGAAGAGCCAGAGACAAGAGTGAGTGAGACACCGAGAGGTCGGGGCTGAGAGCGAGAGAGAACATGTCGGAGGGGTATGGAGAGAGAGAGAGAGAGAGAGAGAGAGAGAGAGAGAGAGAGAGAGAGAGAGAGAGAGAGAGAGAGAGAGACAGAAGGAAGGGAAGGGTGGTGTAAAGGGAGAGATGGTGTTCTGTGTTGTTGTCATTGTAGTCATGGTTGCTGCTTCCGTTTTAAAAGTTGACAGTGAGCTGAATGTTTCTGGTTCCCTCTGGGGGTTCGTCTCTCCCGCTCGTCCTCACCTCGTCACCTTGCTCACTTGTGCCTCTGGAGGGCTTTCCTCTTTCTTCTTTTGAAGAAACAACAGCACCTGTGAGGGGAGACGGGCAGGCTGCATTTCAGATGACACCAAAAGACCCCCTTATTCTAATCAATGTCTGAATAGGACACCATGGTTCAAACAGTGACCAATCCAAACATAACATGATCAGCCCGGCGTGGCGACAAGCCAGCTGTCCTTCTGACGGCTAACCCTCAATACAAATACTAATTCATCTCAACTTGTTTAACGACCACACGCAGACACCATTGAGTTTCACTTATCCACACCAATGTTTGAAATGAGTCCACCACCACTTTTTCACACCGATTTACGGAAAACTGTGTTCTACTAAATCTAGGGAGTTAAATGTTTGTGTTCACCCTTAAATAGCTTATCAAATGACCGGTTTGAATTGACAACCTTTTCTTTGCAATAACATACTACTATAAACAATTCAAAATGTTGCCATAAAAACACAAACCTTAAGAATATAATTTGTATATATATATATATGACGTAGAATATAAGTGACCATGAACGTCTTGCATCGGGGCTTGGTCCTTCAGTGCTCTTACTTTGTTTCGTCGGCGACATCCACCTCAGCGGGAGCGGTGATGGGGGCGTTGGAGTGCCCTGCGGTGGGGTCGTCAGTGTTCAGCTCACCGTTGGTCGAGCTCATCACCTGGATGGGGTCAACACGGTCGGAGGAAGACACACGGGCTTAACCACAACCTCCTTCCCCAACGTGGGGAAAGGTTGTGCAAGTCACGGGTTTACATATGGGTGACACTAGAATTTTAAACTATAATCCCGTATTACTGATCTATCGGTACATCTGGTGCAAGATCTATAACCGTCTATAACACAGCACGTCTATCAAGGACGTAGTTCTAGGAGAAGACACTAGATGGCGCATATACCCAATGAAATACATTTCTAAAGCGTCTAACAAAACTATGATGGCCATCTTACATGTGGCACAATCGACAATCTGTTGACTACATTGCTCCAAGAATTTGTCATCACAAAATATATGAAACACAAAATAAAAATAACACATTGGATGTTTACAATATAGTTATTCTGCACCAAGGCACTCATAGATGTAGCCACAACACGCATGTTGTTAGCAGTTGGCTATTCATGTTCCCACTTTTGAATAAGAGTGCCTTGATTTGAAATAAACTATACTGCAAAGACCACTATCCAGCTGTAAAGCACCAAGGGATTATTTTGCTCTGGGTTTTCTCCAACTAAGGGAGATAACACTTTCACTCTATGCCATAGTGCTAGCAGGGGGGCGGGTGTGAGTCCCGTCAATGTTAGCCCTCCTGTGACCAGCCCAGAGCAGACAACCAAGAACCGGCCAGCGAGAGACAGCGTGTTGACCGGCCACAGCGGCAGGAGGCCAAGAAACTCCAACAGTGAATAGTCAGAGGTGATTGGTCGGACAAGCCAGCAAGCGGAAAATAAGGGGGGGGGGGGTGGTTGTTTGGGGTGCAGAGAGTGGGAAAGGAAAGCGTTGAGACATCACAACACAGTGCCATGCAGCAGTTCATGCGTTAGCCAAGCAGCAGCAGCAACATCAGTACCTGAACAGAGCCCCCCAGCCGCTCAGCTGTGAGGTGTGACCCCAGAGTCTCCTTATTGGTCACGGGGGTGGGCTGAGACTCACTTCCTTTGGGCTCAGGCGACTGACGCATAGAGCAAAACACAGTGGAGGCAGGTGGTGTGGGCGGAGGCAGAGGAGCGGTGGTGGGTGATGGAGGAGGTAGTGGGTGAGGTGTGAGTTTGGGGGGGGGGGGGGGGGGGAAGTAGAGTGGTGTGTGCATGTGTGGGTGTGCATGCCAAGGGTAAGGTGGAATAAGGTGAGGGGAGTAAATAGAAATAAGGAAGAAAAAAAACAAACAAATCAAATACATTTAAACAAAAAAAAGAAGACAACTCCTGAGCAGAAGCAAGGCCGTTGAGAACAACTGTTAATCTGGGGTACTGGGGAGCAAATACATACGTGAAGCACAGATCAAAAACACACTTATCATGTCATGCAGGAATATCCAAACAAACCGACAGTCTTGATCACACACGTGGGAAAGCACTGAGGACCGTTAACAGTACATGGGCTCGTCAAAGACTGTAATTGTGAAAACATGTTTTCAGACTAACCACATATTAGACTTATTACACGGTGTGTTAACAGCAAGCCAAGAGCCAGGGTTGAATGTCGTCAATGTGTTTTGATTTCAAAGCCCTTAGCTATATTCGCCATTTCTTCCCCAGTTTGGGAGGAACACCTCTTTGGGGGACGGAAGACGTATTGTACCAACACGCGTATCCCGTTATCTCCTAACATAATCTGCTGTAAATCCATCAACGCAACGTCTCATACTGCAAAAGGGTTCATTCTTATGACACGACAAATGATCTCCCGCTGCGTCCAAGTGACTCGAGATTGCCAACTTTATAATGCCGGTAAACTGAGTGATGCCTCAAAAGCCATGGCTGAAGGGAGCTAAGAGTCATAAACGGTCTAGAGTCCACAGTGATAAGTCAATCATAAAACCCTTCGGCCCTCTTAAAAAAAACGGCTCTACGGAGAAAAATTCACCAGCCAAGGGTCCTCTCTCACTCACCTAATATATCATCTAGCGCCTTTTTCTCTCTTTGAAACCTTTTTTTATATTTAAAATAAAAAATATCTGATAATGCCAAAGGATCAAGGCTCTTATAGCATGCTAATAAATGGAATTTAAAGAGCGGTGGTGGCGGCGGCGGCAGGATCAAATATACAATTTATCACACAAAGCATAAAGCCGGTCATTACTGGTGTGAACAATGCATTTAGCATTTTCAACTCATGCATGCAATGACTGAAGCTTAGCGTGGCTAAGTGTGTAGGATCATGTCTAAAGCTGAAAGCAGCACCGTGTTTCACAGCCCACTGGGTCATGAACATGAGTGTCATTTAGCAGCAAATACACACGCTTTCTATTTTTTATTTTTAACCGCCTTCTCAGGCCACACGGGGCTACACTTAAGAGTAGTGTCATAGTAGTGTCGGGAATGGGGAGTTAGCATTCCATTGTACTGGTTGCAAATAAAAAATATAAATAAAAATCTTAAATCATGCTTTTGAAAAAAAGTGGCAGGAGACAACCAGGACAGAGAGGTGTGCGGCAGCCATTTTGTCAAGGAAGTTGCACTGGTGACGTGGAAGAGGAATCCTGACTGACGGGGTGAGTCAGCCGGGTTGGCCTTTGGTTAATAGTAGCGGGTGTGTGTGCGTGTGGCAGCAGAAGGGAACTCACCGGGTTTTTGGTGGGCTGTTGTGTTTTGTCTCTGCTGGTCTGCAGGGGCGTGTCGCTGGGAATAGGGCCGATAGGTGTGGGCTGGGGCGGACCAGAGGGAAAAAGTAGGCGGCATTAACAGGAAGGAAGAGGAACTGGAACTAGATTTAAGCACCACAGCCCAACAACAATTTCCTTGTGAGAAAGGAACATGCAGCTATGTGAGGGGCTGTTTCTAGGCTAAGTCAGTCTTTGTCGCATTGACTTTATGTTGTCATTAACTCATAGTGGCCAAATTGCCACCGTGGACAGGGTGTGCGCCATCGTCGCGCTTGGCAGAACAGGGCAAATGATAAAGATAAGCCGACAGAGAGGGAAAAACTCACAAGTTGCTTGCCGACCCAGTCGTATTCGTAATCAAACACGTAGCCATTCCTGTCGAACAGATCCGTGAAGAGTTTCCTCAAGTAGTCGTAGTCGGGCTTCTCAAAGAAGTCCAGTCTCCTTACGTAGCGCAGGTACGTAGCCATCTCTTCTAAAAGCACAGGACAACTCTCAGTTTCAGGTAGTATTAGAGTGGACCGATGCCTGGGTGATTAATGAGGAGTTAAAGGGAGGCACTAAAACTCAAGGGATATGTTTCCCCCCCCCGGCTCTGCTGACCTGGAAAGCTTTCACAAAGCACTTCGATTGGCGTGGCGCGTTTGGTGTCTCCAATTTTCTGATAGCGCTCCTTCAAAGTGTCCGCCTGGCAGAGAGAGAGAGCGAGAGCGAGAGCGAGAGAGAGAGAGAGAGAGAAAGTGGATCGAGAGCAGCCATTATCTTTTGACCGCAGTGTCAAAATGAAGTGGTGGCAAGAATTCAAAATATATATATATACTAAAAAACATATTGAAATGTCATCCCAACGCGTAGTCAGGCACACTGCAACTGTGACTAAATGCACTTTGTTTTGTTGCAGATGTATGCATCTTCTCACAAACACCCAATGAATCTTAAACACAATGGAAATCCCTGGGGAGTGTCATCAGAATCTAAAACATATTTTGTGATATCTTTATTATTCTCAATAAACAACCTAATTTTGATAATAATTGTACAGTTAGTACTGTGAATAGTTTGACCACACCATCCAATGGAGAACGTTCTGCTTTCCTGTGAGGAGAATACCAGTGTTCAAAACTCAATGATGGTTTGCATTGGTGTGCCTTAGCGTTTAGCGTGATTGACGGCGACACCCGGAAGAAAAGCTCCTGGATTCGAACCCCAATGTCCCGAGCAAGATGCCCACATCCACTAGCAGCTGATTAATGACACGCTATGGCACATTTAACATTCACTGTCAGTCACTGGGTCTTAGAGGGTCAACCACTTAACGGCAGTAGTAGAATAGTGGTTACGTTGCATATATCGTGATATCCCAATGATATCCCACCGTACCTTTAGGCCCTGCCAGGGAAGGCTCCCACGCAGGAAGTACATGAACATGTGACCTAACGCCTCCAGGTCATCCCTTCGGCTTTGCTCTGGAACATGGCGACACGTGAGAGAGAGGACATATTAGTCAAATGGAAACACTGGGCAATGTTCACGGGTGCATTGATGACCCGTGTGCTGAAAGAGGGATAGGAAGACAATAGACCATTGAGACTGCGTAACTGGTCCCAGGCCTTGTGCAAGGTCTGTGTTGTATCAGCTATCAGGTCTACTGTTAAACGCCGCGAAGAAGGTGTTGACAAAAACGTGGAAAGGTAATTCAATGAAAACAATAAGAAATCCCCAAGACGACTCAGTTAAAGAAGGTACGGATCACATCTCCCAAAGAGACATGTGAATTAATATCCCAGCACAGCACTGTATGTGCTATGTAATCTGTGTTTTAATTTAAACTTTTAAAAACAATTAAGCTGGTACCAAATTGTGTAAAAAGGTTGGAATTATGACAATGAATCCAAGCCACTTATCTCACATTTACCTCAATACATTCAAACATCTAATTGTAATTCAGCAATCTGTAGTGAGGCAGCATTTTCCCCATGTACACAGCTAGGTTAGTGTGTAAAGTTGGGTTGGTTCTCTCACCTTTGCCCAGGTGCGTGTTGATGCTCATGTAGCGCGCCGTGCCGGTCAGGCTCTTGTGCTCCCTGTAGGGGATGTGTTTTTTGGTCTCTGGGTCTATGTACTCTTTGGCCAGACCAAAGTCAATGATGTGGATGGTGTGCTGCCGCTTGCTCCCTGGTCGGCCCACCAGGAAGTTCTCCGGCTTGACGTCTCGGTATATCAAGCTCTTGGTGTGAACGTACTCCATCCGCGTTATCTGGCAGGGAGTGACACACACACGTGTTCACCTTTTGTTTTCAGTACCACCAGAAAAATCTCATCCTAAAATGAAATGCATTCAAAAGTCATTCAAATAAGGTTTTACTCATTGCTATGTAATGTAGCCTGACAGTCCAACAAGGCCTTTATGTCAGGACCACAGAATGAACCACACACTCTCGCCCCAACACCAGAAATGTCTTATGCAGCCGTGTTCCCTTGTCATGTATCAGACAGACATGCCTATTCGGCACATTTTAAGAAAATGCTACCAAGCTACCTGTAAAAACATTTGAACAGCATGCATGAAACTTCAGCCTCCGGGTGGGCCGAGGGGGTGTTTGCTTACCAGCTGTATGGCTATCATGAGGACCGTCTTGAGGGAGAAGGTGCGGTCGCAGAGGTCAAACAGGTCCTCCAGGCTGGGCCCCAGCAGCTCCAGCACCATGGCATTGTATTTCCCACAGGGACCAAAGTAGTACACCTGAGGGATTCCCTCTGTACAGATGAACCACAATCACATGGGTTACAACCCACTAGATTGGCATAGTAATAGAGAACACTCTGACCTTCACGAGTTAATGGTTGCACTTTGAAATGTGGCTACGCCCCAATAATTGCAATTGGTGATGCACTGAAATGTGTATTGATTAAACTGGACAAATTTTCGCATGGCAATGCAGTGTTAGTCTGAGGTAAGTAGAACATCATAATTGACCTAGAATAAACGGATACATACAGATACATACAGAGACATTTAAAAGGTAATGTCAGTCAATAAAGAAAGCAAAGTCCTTTTTTTGTAAATGGGCATCTTTTCTGACATCAACTCTTTATTGTAGCTAGCCTCATATTTTGATTATATCTGAATACTAGTGATGCCTTAATCCCATCAAAGACCATTGTCGGCATCAAGCCATTTGAAACAGTGATTAAAGGGCAGTACACAATATAACACTGACTTGATTGACTTGGTTCTCTTTGTCTTGTCTCGTAATTGTCACATTGACATAAACCACTACATTATCATGGCAATTTGTAAAATTACAGGGATTGAGCATATTCATCTAATGTGTACAACGCCAACCCACACAAGGCTGCAACTAACAATTATTTTTTCGATAAATCATTTAGCCTATAAAATATCATAAATGACCACAAATACCATCAGTTACCAGAGTCCAAAGTGATGTCTTAAATGTGCTTGTGCTATCTGACAGGCCGCCAAGAAAAACATTGTATTGCTTTTATAATGATCCATGATATTTGAATTGAACTGTAACATTAAAGCAGCAAATGGTATTTTGTAGAAGTAGTACAGAAATTTGTATTTGATTAATTCCCTGCCGACTAAAGCAAACTGACTCTCAAAGCAAACCGACAACTACACCCTCGTCACCAGCCATTATACCTGTGCTAATTCAAAACCGCCGCGCCCTGTTCTGTAACCGCCCGCATGACTTCAGAAGAATGTGGGTGGAACTCCTACCACCATTCAGAGAGAGGAATGGGGAAAGAACCACGAGGATGTATCACTGTCCTTCTCAGCTAGAACCCCATTCGGTCAGCTATGAGGCCCATCACTGCGCACATCACTGCACGGTGAGCCTTCCTGCCTACCACACAGTCCAAAACTCCCAAGCCATGACTTGACTGGAATAACTCAAATGTATTGAAAGTCATTCAAATAACGTTTTACTCATTGCCTCATAATGTAGCCTCCCAGTCCAACCAGACCTTTGTGGCAGGATCACAGAATGAACCATACTCTCCCCTGAACACCAGAAATGTCGAATGCAACCGTGTTGCCTTTGTCATTTATCAGACAGCCACGTCTTTGTGGCACATTTTAAGAAAACGCTACAAAGCTACCTGTAAAAACATTAGAATGGCATATGTTTGAAACCGAATTGAACCCAAACGAACAGAAAGAAGAATTTATTAACATGAATTGCAAAGATGGCATTATACTCCTGATTTTGGTGTCCAAGCACAAAAAAAAAATGGAAGGACAAGCATAGCATCAGCAGATACTATGCTTGTCCTACATTTTTGGGAGCCACCCTTTTTGGTCTCCATGTTCTGGGTTATTTTTTGATGTGAAGGACGAAACTCTGTTCTATGCAATAGTTGTAGTGAATTAAGGAACACACAATTCTGAAGGTGGGCTAGGTTTGTGGCTGTGTGTCAGAGAATAAAGGAGCTCAGAGTAAGTATGTTCACACACACAACTAATGTCAATAACTAATGTCAATTTTTATTCCCCCTGTTTCAACTGTTGCACCTTAATTTCCCTCGGGATAAATAAAGTCATCTTGAATCTTGAAACAGACGAGGCCATGGCAAAGATCACTGGGATGCTCGTCCACACTGGGCCACACTCTGGAGGTCATTTACAGCAGACCTAATCATCAGGGGGAGGGGAGCCGTGGTTCTACGGCCTCCTGCTCAGTACGTTGGCCAAAGGCGGTGGTGCAGTCGGGCCAGTAAGTGTACGCACTCACTCACTCTCACTTCATATAACCACTATCACACGGCTGGTTTCTCTAATAGGACTGTCACATTTCCTGCTTCCGGAACGTTACAAATCGCCGAGCAGTGTACTCTTACTTCCGGTAGTTACCCCAGATACGGGACAAACTGTGGCCGCCTCCTCTCGGTTATTGTAGTGTACCGGGCTGCTCAACGTCTAAACAAAGACAGCCCTACTTCAGTTTACACGATTTCCCGAAAGACTAACTCCTCCGCAAGTCTTGTGTGAGGCTGATAAGGAGGGATGAAGGTCCCTCGTTTCATGTTCTCAGGGGTAGCGCGTATGTCTGCAGTTTGCACTTTGACAAGGAGAGCATATACGTCTTGAAAAGTGGGTGGAATAGGCTAATAATGTCAGGTATGTGTATGATTAAAAGCACTGGTCCTGACCTCCTCAAACACTCCATCTCTCATCCGAATAGAGTCACATAATGTCGGGTAAGTGTGTGATTAAAAGCACTGGTCCTGACCCCCACACACACTCCATCTCTCATCCGAATAGAGCCACATAATGTTGGGTATGTGTGTGATTAAAAGCACTGGTCCTGACCCCCACACACACTCCCTCTCTCATCCGAATAGAGCCACATAATGTTGGGTATGTGTGTGATTAAAAGCACTGGTCCTGACCCCCACACACACACTCCATCCATCTCTCATCCAAATAGAGCCACACAATGACAGGTAAGTGTATGATTAAAAGCACTGGTCCCAAGTAGGACTGGGCGATACGGACCAAACCCCGGTATTTTTAGGCTGCATCGTGATATACGATATATATCGGTATTTTATACAAATTCGGTTTTAACTCAATGCCACAAGTATGTCACAAGCACTTTTATTTTAAGACAACTCATATTCACAAGAATAACAGGTATTCCCTTTTAGAAAATATACAGCTGCACACTACATATTAACAGGTAAATGAAAAGGTACATTGAAATAATCAAAATCCATAAAATAAATAGCCTATATTAAATACACAGGCATACCTCCGCTCCTACACAAAATCACCTTCGTTATATGGCGATATATCCAGATAGAGCCACAAGACACAATGTTGGGGAATTGTATGATTCGGACTTAGACTTCTTCACTGTAGTGTTCATTCACTAGTTGAACCACATCGTCTGGACCGACTTTTGGAAGGTTATGCAGCGATGTTGTCCAGCGATAACTGTCCTCCATGGTGAATGCCCAGCTGAACGCATTAACCGGAACTTGGGATACACTGCTTCAGCGATTTTTAAACGGGGAACTTCCGGCTTTCAACTGTGCCGTGATATAGGCCTATTGACCCAGATGTGATTCACAATACGTTCCAGCATGACACATGTTGTTATCGTTTGTTGAATAACATGCAGTTAATAATAGGTGTCAATGCATTGGCTTGCTCTAAAGTGACATATTTTGTTGGCTTTCCCGGCTAAGTGCTCAAGCAGCCCACTCGCCAATCTCCTCAACAGTGGAATGTCTCAGAGACAATCCAGCCTATTGTGTGTGTGAGTGAGTGAGCAATGCCGCACTACAATCAAATGTCGAAGTTGGGGGCAAACCGCTGAGGAGGAGAAGCAGAATAAGGGATAAAAATGCACATTAAAGATTTACCGGGAGCGTGGAGGAGATGGCGAGAGACTCGTCACTAGCCAATCCTGGCCTGATCTGCACTCTGCATGCGTGTACCAGCACTTTATGACTATGCCCATCACTGAAGGGTACATCCATCTCCATATCTCACGTTGTGAATAATGAATGAGTCTTACGTAACGTGAATAAGAATAGATTCAAAACAGGCGGCACCGTGTGTATTCTGCTTGTCCAGTGCTATGCAAATACTACTGAAACAAAGATGCGAGGATGATTTAGTCGCTACCTGTGAATACATTTAAGTGAAACAGCTCATACATGTATAAGGTTTGCCTACTGCTTTATTAAAAAAAAATTAAAATACTAATACCATACCGAAGCATGACCTTTACACATTTTTGTGCAGCCTATGGTGATTTTCTCTCTCCGCGGGAGAAAATCATAAAGGTGGAGGCATATTACCTGCACACATTGTCCTATGTTGAATACACAGTGGGTAGTCAGTGTGAGAAGCAGCCCTGTGCTGCGTGAGCCAGATGTCGAGATGGACCCTGCTGTTCTTTGGTGAAATCTAGTATACAGTACGTGTACAGTACAGAGTCCTCTGTATAAGTTACATTACGTAAAACGCTTCCACCGTACACATCAGACTGCCGTCTCGTGGAAGCTTATCCTGTCCCGACTCCCAGCACGGAAGACTTATCGTAATAAATAATGAACGCGCAATACATGAATATCCGGTAGAATAAATACAGCGTGGGTAGACGCTCGAGTAGATAAGGGAGATTATCTTCACTGATGTATATCTTAATAATACATAGAACATATGTCAACATGAGTCAACATGAGAGCAGCTTTTGTGAGAGTGATGGAAAATGTGTCTTCCCTGAACACGACTTGTTTTTAGCACAAATCACGTTAAAGATCGTAACCCTTCACTATTGCAGCAGTCTTTTTCCAGTGAGCATATATTGGACACAGAATGCTGACGTGCACACAAACGCACTCTTCGAGTCACGAGACCCTGCGTGGTACAGAAATACCGTCACTCACATCGAGTTGAATGCATCCATTGGGGTAGCCAATGAATAAACAGAGCATGTACATGGCACACGTATATGGGACAGCATGCGAGTGGAGGCCCTTGTGGGGCCGAAACATAAGCATCTAGATATATCATTGATGGAACCTTAAATCATGGAAGCCGCGACCACCACCACCACCACCGTGAACGCAGCAGTCACGGCAAACTGTGTATCCCTGATTGCATGCACCAAGTTAAATAATTGATGGCCAGTCCATTAAAATCTGGATGACGCTTCTGTGTGTAGCCCAGCCTCACTACTACTACTACTGCTATTAATAATGGCTGAAGACCACATCTTCTCAGCTGGTCTTTTGTTAAGAAAATGATTAAGATAAGACTGCCACATGCACATGTATTATATGAACACGTCATTGCAAAGCTTGTTTGTGTTGAAGTGTATAAATGCCCACCCAGTCTTTGAATATGAAACCCAAATTGAAAGGAATAGCATGGGAAGACCACAGTCAAGAGACACCTTGAAATACCATTTAAATCAATGTCGTCATTCCTATATCATTACCATATCTGGAGGACAGAAGATGACACCAGATGTCTTGAGAGGTTAGGTGCTCACCCATGTGCTTAGTGCTTACCCAACACCAGCACTGCTATGGTGCAACAGTGGTGGAATCCCAGATGGGCCAAGCCTGGACTGAAAGGAATCACCTCAGTGTCAGGAGGCTCAGAGGTCATCTGCACAGTCCACAGTAAAGCTATATCTGACACCCTGAGGTCTGACGGGGTCTCACACGGCCCACTTTGGGCTGTGTCAATTTAATCTGCTCTTTTATGGCCTTAAGCTCGTCACAGTCAAGTTCAAGCAGCCATGGTTGAAGGACCACTCCCATCCTCTCCCTCTTGGTGGGAGGAGCAATATAGCCAACTTATTGTACTTTTTCCCTTACACTTTTGCCTGAATTATTGTACCCGAGCACTGGTTCTACCCGAGCACTGGTTCAGTTAATGGAGACTTGTTAGAAATGAAATGCACTTTTGACTTCTGGTGACGAGTTCTCTTACCTTCCTTTGTTGAAACACTATTGTAAGTCACTTTGGATAAAAGCGTCTGCTAAATGACTAATGTAATGTAATATAGAGATATGCTTTCATTGTTGTCCGACTGAGCTAGCGAAAGCAGCTCCATCTTGGGTTTGGTCAATGCATTTGACCAGGTTGACCAGGTTAAGATGAGCGGTCAACCTTGTGTTACTCTTGTCTGTGGGAATGGTCAGGGCGTGCCAACACAACCAGCAGAGACAACTGGAAAAAGGTGACCTCACAAACAAGGACTGAAGCAGAGACGCCCGCAGCGTAGTCCGCAGAGGAGGGGAAAAGAGGGTAAAATGTGCACGAGTACACGTGTTGGCTCACAACAAGAGGGGACCACCGCTTTGCATTGGCAGAGTTCCCCCCCCTCCCCCCCTCCCCGAGTGACTCACTGGGGGCCAGCGGACAGGGAGAGGTGGGGAGGCACTCTGGCTGAGAAAGCTATCCAAGTAGATGTATGATAATGGCCCTACTGCTTGCGGAAGGCCATTTATAAATAGCCTAGGACAGCCCCAATACCCTGGCTCAATATGAACAGCACTGGGCTGTCGGTCTGACAAAAAGGGAGCCAGGGAACGAGCAGGTGATTACCAAACGACTCCACTACAGACACATACACACGCATGTACACAGGTGACAGAATGGGGAGGGTCCTTCTGGGAAGGGGAGGAGTGGGACACAAGCGGATTGGTCGTTTGATCTAGTCAACTTAATACATTGATTACAATATTATCACGATATATCATGTCAGCAACATGACTTCATAGACGAGCAATACCTACATACTGGTTGACATTTCACTTGAAAGTTTTCATTGAACAGGTTTGTTTATATATATATATATATATATATATATATATATATATATATATATATATATATATATATATTACACCTGAAATTCTTTACAGGCAATCAGTCTCACGTAGAATAACAATGAGCAGGCGGATATCGGTATATCCAGGGTTTTTCGGCTTATCTGCAGTAAAAACACTAAATCACTCCGTGTGTTTAGATTATCTGGATTTAGTTGGAGAATAACTTAATTTGAATTTGATTTCATACATTGCCCATTGTTGGGACAACAGAACACAGTTGGTGCAATAGAATAGGATGTGCTGCATATGACTGTAGGACTGAGAGCAAGGTTAACCCACCTCTAACAAGACAAAAATAGAGGTTTATGGCCTAAAAAAAAAACCCAAAAACAATGAATAAGCTTAAATGACTAAAACAGCTTTAGCAGCTCTACCTCTGGTCTCTTGAGGTAAACAGAGGTCAAATGGTGCAAATAATTTGATAAATAATGAAACAGGAACTCTGTAAGCCAGCCAGATTTCCACAAACGTACCAGCAAGTCGGGCTGGCAGTGCGATGAAGCCTATCGAGTCACTGCCCCTCCCAGCCATCTGATTTTATGCCCCAACCCTCTCTCTCTCTGTTGAAACCTGCCCGCCTGCTAGTCTGCCAGCCACAAGATCAAAAGGGATGCAGTTCTAGAGCCAGTCTCCCGGCTATGCATCACAGTACACTGCCATCGCATAATCAGTGTAACATAGTATAGTCAGTGGGCTGCTGTGGTGGAAAACGGGGCCTTCATAATATTTGGGGGCTTCTGAGCGTGGCAAGGAGAGCCAAATCAACAACACAGGGTAGACCTCAGGAAAGCCCTTATTGCATGTGCATTTCAATGAGTGTATGGTTTCTTACCTGAATTTCCCAACTGCTTGTAAAATCTATATTCCAAATGGAGTTGTGGCGCCCTGGACTTAATAGGTTCCTGAAAGAAAACAGAGAAAAGGAGAGAGAGTGCATTGGAAACATTATACAGCGTTGATTGTGGAGCTCTCAATGCAGAGTCAGGCTCAATTCATCTCCAGTGTCCTGACAAGGGCTGACGAGCACCGAGGGCTTGGCTAGCCTCCATGACTTTCTATGGCCATTTGTCTGATGCACAAACCCATAGATTACCTCTAGAAAGGAATAGAAAGCTACCGAGGATCACTGGAAACATCTGAACAGAAGCAGATTTGTTGAATTTGTCCACAGGCATCAAATGTGTAGGCGCAGTCAAAATATCTTACAATGAAATCTCACCTTGGATGAGATTTTAAATCAGGAATAAATCATACCAACACCGGCAGTTTATACAAAATACTAGAAAAAGTGTTTTGGCTAGGATGATGTAAAAGTTAGTAAATCTTGTGAAGCATTGTGAAGACAGGTCTACAGCCGTCGAGGACATATGTCTGGCTGCAGTTTTGCAAGCTCAAAGATAACCTAATTAACCCTGTTCCCACGGTAACCAGTCTGCTGGCGGTGGCAGAGATACAAGAAAAAAAAAATAATTAAATGCACAAGTCCAGTGTAGAACTTTAATCTTCATACAGGCTTTGGCACAGCCAAAACTAAAGCCCCCTTTCCTCATCGGGCCGACTCTCGGCGACTCATGGAATACTGCTGCTCTCACTTGAATGAGGATGATTTGCTCCATATTTTGGTTTTCTAACTGTGGCTCAGCTCATGTGCCAACATGGATTTCCCAGGGTGCTCTGGTTTCCCCCACCACACCTACGAAGTACATACATGGACTGCCTGTCCATGTATGACTCAGCAAGCCTCTATCTTGGCATCAAATCAATGGTAATTTTAAATACGTTTATATTTTATTGATATCTAGGATAATAAACATTGCATCAGAGGGTTCATAATGCTAGGCTTATATTGAATTGTATCGCAAGATACTGATAACGCAGTACTTTGAATTAGACGGGTTGCTGAAAAGGCAACTAAGCTGACAAGCATCTCCTTGGCTCGGGCCTAATGGCGTATACTACGGTTTAGTGTGAAACATATTCAAAAGCAATGGGGGACGGCCTCTCGCTTATGGCTGGTCAGTTTAAACAGACAAAACTTGGCAGGAAAAACCTCCCACTGACTCAGAACATCGACATGGCAGTGGTGGCATTGGGCAAGCCCGTGTGGGGAAAAAATAAAAAGAACAGCCTGACCCAAAAGAGTCATTGGGTGGCTAATGGCCCCGTTAAGCTCTAAACAGGTCCACACAACACTGATGGACATATGACCCCAGAGTTTCAGCATGGTCAAAGCAGTCAGGGAATATGAAAGAGAGAGAACAGGACAGGGGAGTAGAGCAGGGTGGTGGAGGAAAAGGTCACATGACCAGCCTTGAAAAGCAGGGTGGGTGTGGGTTGCTGGCGTGATGTCATCCGCCTGCTATGTGAACTAAAGCGCATGTCACACAAGTCCGGCCACGTCGGGGAGAGGAGGATGCTGGGTGAAAATATATAAATAATGAAATCAAAACAGATGGCACAAAACCGCAAGGACCTTCCAAAACGGCTTACAGTGGAAAAAACAGGAGGCTTATGGCAGCTTTACGCATTTAGACTCGGCTCATCTTGCGGCTGACCAGGGCTATAGATGCGGAAATGGCCGCGCTAAGAGCAGCAAAGTGTGGGGATGTCTTATCATTCTGTAGAACTAGGATTCGTCACCAAGATGATGGTATGCCCACCATGCCTGGCAACATATGATTCATACATCAGGATCCTAGAGATGTTACTAACACTTTCAGGAAAATGTATATTGAAAGCCCCAACACACACACACACACACACACACACACCACCCCCCCCCCCCCGATTCTGGGTCTCTGGTTGGTGTGCTGGCCTGTCTCCAGGCCCTGGTGTCGGGGACAGCTGACCCACCGGCCAGGAGAGCCCTTCACCTGCTGCTGCCGCAGTCTGCTCTCACACTCAGCTGCTCTGCACCATAGCAACCAGTGAGGCTTCTTCAAATGATGTGTGAGGACCCAAAGAAGTGGACCCACTTTGGGTAGGGGGTCTATTCCTGGTGGGTCACTTTGTGAAAACGACGTGTACACAAGCAATATTTAAAGGACCATTTTGGTTGTTGACGTCAACGTATCGAGCTTCTTGAAAAGAGGCCACCACGTGAAAGAAAAACAAAACCTAAATGTGCTTTTTTTTTGTAAATGTTGATCAAATAAAAGCAAGCAGGTAAAAAGGAATGGGGAATGGGTGTAAAACAGAATGGCCAGTACTTTCACCTCGAGTAGCCTTCAATAGTATTCCAAAGAGCTATTCAAGATTACTGGCAGCACACATACAGTACATCACGGTCAAGCAGATTAGATGGTCGTTTCTATATTTGGAGCAAAAGCTCCAAGATACTCAAGCTACCGGCTGGGAGTAGTCATCTCTACAATGTGATGTTTTACGAAGTAAATCTCCGCTCTGTCCCACCACAGCATCAGAGCCCTCAAATGTGGCTGGATCGGAATGAATAAACAACCACGAGAAAGAAAAAAAAAAAAAAAAAACTGACGTGGGCGCAACCAAATGTGCAACATAGAAAAATGGTTAGGTGAGGGGAAAGAAATCAACACGAGCCGACATTGGATTGAAGATGCTGGAGATGTGTGCGACAGGTGAATCTACCCTTGAAAAGTGCACCGCAACTGGTGGTCTTTCGATACTGCAGATATAAATATCAATTGTGAAAATGCAACCACCAATAAAAAGGTACATTGCTTCTGAAACCCACTGAAGAAAGAAAGAAAGAAACCACGTCACCGACGAAAGATCATCAATGACTTGGATGCTGCAATCTCCTAGCCAAAAGGTAAACAGTTCATTCTGACCCTCACCTAGAAAGGCTGGAGAGGGAGAGACTGTCGAGGGCTGCGGTGCAATGCCAGAGAAACTGACCTAGTAGTATGTATGTGGCCCAGAATAGGCCATGACCTTTGCCTGACTATTTGTGGGGCGAGAGGGGGAGGCGGGGGAGGGACACACACTGCAAGTGTGAGTTGGAGTGTTTCTCCTTCTCTGAAAGCCATCTTTATAGCCAGAGGTGTGTGGTCGGAAGGGTGGTTGTTGGGAGGGAAGTGGTGTGAGCAACAGCTGGCCGGTGTCCAGCGCCCTTCTCCCGTTTCAGTTCAGATTTAGAGCGCCCAGATGAAACCATCAGCTGCCCTGTCACCTCCCCTACCATCCGCCCTCAAGAATCAGAGGCCATAGACTTGGAGGATAGAACGGACACTTCCTGGTGTATCAGTTACAGAGGTCTTTAAAAAGGCACCCCCTGGTGTGACTTAAAGTGCAACAGAAAGGTATTTTGTCATATATAATAATATCTAAGCAACTGCTAAATTATGTGTAAATAATTGTATTGGTTTCACGTGGGGGGGTGTGTGTGTGTGTGTGTGTGTGTGTGTGTGTGTGTGTGTGTGTGTGTGTGTGTGTGTGTGTGTGTGTGTGTGTGTGTGTGTGTGTGTAGGCAGTAGCACTGGCTTTCACAGACGCACTGAAATAGCTGGGACCAAATTATACGGCAATCACTTCCATTGTAACAGCCAAGATATGGGTGAACAGCAGTGGCCTTACTCTGCATTCACATTCAACAGTTGGGCCAGCTCCGTCAAACATGCATGCCCAACCCAGCTGCTCGTCGGAGGAAGTCGTACATGAGTGACGGAGCCACCAGCTTCTCGCCTTACAGACGAGCACAGTAGGCAGTCAGCACGTTTTACCCTCTGGTTCAACCTCAGTGCAGCGTTCCTTTACAGTACACGTACAATAAACATTTCTTCTCTATGTTCTCTCTAAGTTCAGCCTAAATGCTGGATCGAGATCCAACTGATGATTGCCATTCCGTGGAGTTGCTGAGGTAAATTTAGCTTTAGAACAAACTCAAAATACCAGCATCTAATTTTCACTTAGTAATTCTGACTCAGCAAAAACATAAAACAGAAAGTATATCAACAAGGTCGGCTAAATCTAGCATAGCTAGAGAGAGCCACACAGGATTACCAGTAGCACCATGATCGTCTAACCCCGACACCTAAAAATGTTTCCCAAAACCGGTTTGTACAACACGGCGTGCGCATCGAGGGGAACTCCTACGGACTCCCAATGGAAAATATGACCAGTGGCTTGCCATGAACCAGGAAGTATGCTAAGTCTTAAATTACATGCACGCTGCTGGCCCACACCCTGCGTCGAGCTACAAATCAATGACTCATGTGCAAAGTTATCATTTACACCCGTGTAGTCAAACACCGAACACTGACAATGTTGATCCTGCTTACCCATGCTACTTACTCTACTTACTTGTGTGTGTGTGTGTGTGTGTGTGTTTTTAGCATTGATTTATTAAATGTGGTTGAAATGGAAGGATTGGTCATTCGACCTGCCTGCTCACGAGGAGGGCCTGGGAGAGGGGAACTTTAATTTCCGCGCCGGCCGCCACTAGAGTGTGTGCCCTCCCACTAGAGTGTGTGCCCTCCCACTAGAGAGTGTGTGCCCTCCTACTTGTGCACTGACTACGCCTCAAAGCACGGACCCGGAGGGCTGCAGAGCTACCCTGCAGCAAGAGCCGCTTATCACACTTCAGGGGAGAGGAAGTGAAGGAGGCAGGATGAACTAACTCAAGATATCCTGCAGTCAGACCCTCACACAAGTGACCATCATTAGTTCCTATGGGGCGGGTTGAGCTTTGCAACGTCTGAAACGTATTAAGCAAACAGCGCTGAGAGACATGGGCAACAACACACACACACTATTAAAATGGTTGCCCCTCAATGCATATTAGAAGGCTTCCACCTCCATACAAAGTAAATTGCTATAAACTCAGTTCTGAGCATCAAGGTAATTTCACCCCTCCGATTCCCTCCCCTACATCCGTCTTTCCAGCTGCCATGGGCAGGGTGTATGGTTCAAGTCCCTGCAGTAGTAAGAGTCACTTATCACTCCTCCTCCCACGTACAGCAGAATCGCTGCCACAGCAACAGGGCCCTATCTGAGCCCACCGCTGGATTATTGCTGCTTACATACCCAGCCTCACAGATGGTGCTATTCAGAGCTACCACCCATCTCCGTCCACCCATGAAGGACTTCAGCTACAAAAGGGCTACAAACTTTGTGACCACGCCTCTTATTTTCCAGAATGGATTGGAGGGGATGACGAGTGGAAATGGATTTGTTGAAGTTGCAGAGCACAAAAGATACATCGGATGGGAGTGGTTGTGCGTAATCTCCACACCTAAAGCAAACACTAGGACTAGGTCAAGGAGGACTGGATGACCTTGACCGGCACTACCCCTGAAGCTTAAGCAAATACGAGGAGGAGGGGCTATGCTGTGATCAGCGGAGGCCATAAAAAACAACTAGAATGTAGGCATGTTTAATGGCAAACATGATTGCATGTGTGAGGGGTCCATGGTAATTTCCTTGTTCAACTTGAGTGTGCTCGTTATCATGCTTGGACAGAGTGTATGCGTGGGTGAATGTGTGTGTGTATATGCACGTGTTTGTGTGGAGGGCCAGAACGACGGGTGGAGGTGTTTCACAGTAAGCCAGGAGCGCGTGAGACCGCAGCATGTCTGCGTTTCATTAAGACACCGGGACCTCCCCATGGGGGTGAAGCCTACAGTCTTCATCACACAAGCGTTTGTCAGGGCAGGGAACGCGCCCAGCTGAAGCAAAGACTGAACTACTGTGAGTCGACCAGGCCTGCTAACAAAGAAGACCTTTCAGAGCTCAGCACTCTCTCTCTCTCTCTCTCTCTCTCTCTCTCGCTCTCTCTCGCTCTCTCTCGCTCTCTCTCGCTCTCTCTCGCTCTCTCGCTCTCTCGCTCTCTCTCGCTCTCTCTCGCTCTCTCTCGCTCTCTCTCGCTCTCTCTCTCTCTCGCTCCCTTCCATTCCTCCTCCCCTCTCACGTGCTTCCAGATGCTGTCATGAAGGCTGTGCTCGGGCCTACTCTACATCTGCGTGGCCGCTTGCACATGCTGGTGCAGGGTGACACAGCTAGTGACCTTTGTCCCAGGTCCAATTACATTGGGCGTCATGCAGATGCCCATAAGTGCAAGTTGGCCTGATGGATGGGCTCATCTCAATAGAGTACGCATCATCTCACCAGTAAATGGTGTAATGTTAAGATGTTATTACGTAACAATACAACACAAAAAAATTGACTGTTAAACTGTAAAGACTTCAGGCATCAACCAATATTTGAACATTAACATGATTATTCTTTACAATAGTTAACATTATCCAATGTGTGACTGTTTTTAGCACAGGGCATAATTCACAAATGAAATAAAGTGTAAATACTCAAAATGCAAAGTAACAGCAGTCCATCGCCCAAACAGGTATTTCAGCCTGGCTAATACTCTCCCTCTCCAGCCTTTCTAGATGAGTATTCAGTCAGCCTTTACTGTTGGAATTGAATGGTAGGCAAATGTGGGTGTGCTTCAGGTATGCACCAAACAGGTGTTCCCAGATGAGCAGGCTTTTTTAGGTCTTAAGTCCAGAACAAAGTGCTCAGGAGCAGCCTCTCTGGGACAGTGGCAGCTAAAAAAAACAACAAAAAACAAACACTGCACATTAACCCTGCAGGAAGCCCCATCGTCAGAAGGGTGTCACTGCTTTGCAGAAAGCTGGAAGCCTCAGCGATGGACTGAGCACTGCTAACGTTGTAGGTGTTCATTCACAACACTTGGGCTTGGCCCACACTGGGACACAAGATCCATGCAGCAATGTTTTGGTTGTTATGCCAGAGCCAGATATAGCTGGACATCATGGGGATAAAAATACCCAAACAGATGGGATGGTGCACACAAGGGAAGAGGTGTATATGGGGGGGGGGCTCCTTAGCACAACTAAGGATTTACATTTCCAAGTAGAAGAGAACTGCAATTACATCCCTAGGCTAAACTCTGCCTTTCCAAGTGGTTACCGAAGACTTCAATGGGTGCCCGTTTAGAGATAATGACCTCCCTGGGAGATACAAATGTAAGTATAATCATACACAGACCATTGTGGCTGTGGAAGACATGACGCCAGGCACCCACTGCTCGGTGCTGGTCGGCGCCGTCGGCTACTGTATGACAGCGTAACTGGGGGCGCAGCCAGGCTAAGACTCCATCAAGAGGTGTGGTCACAGAAGAAAAAGTGGAAGTCTGGTGGGCAAGTTTAGCTTTGATGCTGCTTGAAAATGTCTACAAAGCTTCAGGAAGGGGAAAATTTACAGAAAAGCAAAAAAAAGGACCAGTGGAGAACAAGAAAGCCTGAATGAAGTAGTACTGAAGTAGAAAAGCAGCTCAGTCACTAGCTAATGTCCAACTACCAATAAGAAGGCCTTCAGTCCTGACCATTACATGAGGTTTATGAGAGCTCTGTGTGCATGTTACTTCACCAGTGGCTGAACCTTTTTCCATGCCATGGTGAAATAGAATGTACAAGCCCCACGAAAACTTGCATGATCTCATCAACCAGACAAGGTATATGACCAGTTGCTGTAGTCATCCAATTATAGAGACAAGTCGTGATGCATCGATCAGCCTCAGATCATTATCGGCTGATATAAACACTCTAAACACATGATCAGGGATAAGCCAATCAACTTTAAATTTGCCGATTACAGAAGCTGTCGCCAACTTAACTACTTAAAAAACTTAGTTACAAACGAGCTGCAGTGAGTGAAAGCCCATGCACAGCACAACACAATAAACAACAATAGGTCTACGTCACATCACCGCAGGCAAAAAGGAGAAATAGTTTGCATCACCCATGTCCACTGCCATATTAAATTTGTTAAATAGTTGATAGATCTATTAATGCTCAATTAATGTTGCATTCTGTTCCCTAGAATGCCAATGAAAATGATATGCAAAAACATTCTTAATAATTAGACAATCATTTCAAACTATGTATTATATTAGAAAATGATCTTGATGATCTCCCATAATATAGTGTAGGGTCTGTGTAGCCCTGTGTTTACAAACCTGGCTGCCCCAGTTTAAAAGGCATGTGTGAAATAACTGGACTAGCATAAATTTCCCCATAAAGATAAAAAAGATAGAAATTGTTACCAGACCGCATGATCACACATTAAAAAAAAGCCTGTGATCGCATGAGCCTAAAAAAAACCTTAATCTGTACATCCCTACCGACAAGTA
>CM051004.1:18773190-18822190 GCA_027704905.1 Muraenolepis orangiensis
GACTGCGTTGCTTTTCATCACCTGCTGATATTGGCCCGTCAACCAAGCTTGCACTCTCTTTCGGCCTCTTATGTCGTGTGAAGATGCCTTAAAGGTTAATAATGAGAAGCCAACGGCCGGTTATTTTAGTCTTTCATCACAATGGGCATGCAGCCTATTTATTTCCGAGTTTAACAGCCAAGACCCAAGAAGCAAAGTGTCTGATCTGAGCTATGTGAATAAGTGTTAGTATAGTCGTCATTGGTAAGCCCTAGGGTATTTGTTCTATTTAAAATCTGCATGTTTAAATAATATTATTTAAACATGCAGCCTATTTAAACATAGCCTATTTAAAGGATGCTCAACACTCTTGTAACTTAAAAAAAGGTTTAACTAATCATATAACAGTGTGTTCATATAGTTTATGTAAAATAAGCATATTCAAAGTTAAATTATGTTTAGGAAATTATGTGGCACAACAAATCTGAAAAGTTTCAGATTTTACTTCATATTCAACACTAGTTGTGCAGCTGTTGCCGGGTTATATTGCAAACTACAACCATTTGACATGATTAAATCAATTATTATTTTAGGTAGGCCTACCTTTTTGGAACTTTATATAATTCTTCTATGGTACAGTGCTTTATTAGATTAGGCATACTTCAGTACTGCTTAGCTACATAACAGAAGTAGATACAGTAAAGTAGATCAATAAATACAGACAGTATTTATCAAGCACACAAACAACTCAATGATGGCATCGTTATTCTGCATTTCTTAGCCATTCTTTGCCTCATGTTGCTGTTTCAAAGAGTCTCGTGAGAGTCTCGTGTCCATGAAGGAAGACAAAACGTGTGCGTGTGTACAGCTACAGGTGATGGTGAGGAACCACTGTACTGGAACCAGCGGTCTGGAGGGACAGGCTATAGTTTTTGCCGATGGACGACGGTAGGACCCCCAGGCCAGCGGTGCTGTGCTGGTGGTGCATGATGGGCCAGAAGGCGGGGGCGAGGGGGATCTCCAAGGACAGCACTCCTACGGCCTGCTGGCCAGTGTGGACGAACCTGTACTGCTCTCCACCGCCAGCCACGAAGGGGAAGAGCGGAGGGGAGTGCTGTCGGAGATCGGGCCGGGATATGTTGGAGTCTGTGTGGGGCGACCGAGCGGCAAAGTCTCTGGCCTCGGCTAGAGGCAGAGCAGTGTTGTCCGTGTTGGTTTTGGTGATGCTCTGCCGGCCACTGAAGCGGGCCTCTTCTCTCCCTGCCTTGTCATAATGCAGTGCTTCTTCAGCGCCGGGCTCTCTGGAATGTGGGGTGCACCTTTGTCCTTTACGAAACTTTGCCCTTCTGTTCTTAAACCACACCTGGTGGGAGGGAGAAATGGAGAGCACTGTTTTAGTGTTTGGGAAGTAAAGCTTTGTTTTCGTGTTAGATTAGATTAGATTTAATTTAAATGTATTGTCATTGCACAGCACAGTAAAAAGAAGTTTGCATCTAACCAGAGTGCAAATGTTACAGTAAAGTGCATGGTAATATATAATGTACAGTGGTTAAATAAGATGTAAAGTATAAAAAAAAAGTGCAGAATTATGTTATTAGGTATATATATATATATGACAATAATAATTCATTGCATTTATATAGCGCTTTTCAAGACACCCTAAGCGCTTTACATCGTGTGAGTGTGACTGTTTTATCCAAAGCGAAACCACCGACGGCAGAGTCAGCCATGCAAGGAGACAGCCAGCACGTCAGGAGCAGTTAGGGTGTCTTGCTCAATATATACATACACATGTAAGTATCAACAGGTAGTGAGAAGGGGTGTATGCATGTTGCTGCTGACCTGAATGCGAGCCTCGGGTAAGTTGACGCACATGGCCAGCCTCTCGCGCATGCCCACGTCTGGGTACTGGGTCTGCTGGAAGGCCTTCTCCAGGGCCTGCAGCTGGGACACCGTGAAGGCGGTGCGGCTGCGGCGCTGCTTCTGTTGGTTCCCGTAGCGAGCCTCCAGAATGAGTTCTGAGAGGAGGACACATACATGTGCACAAAGGGAATACAAATGATTTCACTTAATATAATGGGAAGTTTAAGGGCAAGGAACCCCAGTCAACTGTATTTACACGGACACACACACTGGTCAAACATAATACCCCACATATTTCAGATTTGACTTCACATTCAACCCTAGTTGTGCAGCTGTTGCCAGCTGATATGGCAAACTACAACCATTTGACATGGTTAAATCAATTTTATAAAACGTTTTAAAAGTTTAAGGGCAAGGAACCCCATTCAATTGTATTTACACGGACACACACACACTGGTCAAACATAATACCCCACATATTTTGTGCATGGTCGTTTCTACTTATCATATGTATTGAGCAACCATTGAATCATTCTAGTTTGTCTTCAGTGGGCAGAACCTACAGCCAAGAAGTGGAGACTAATGGTATTTTATATTTTGTGAATAAAAAAAAGGAATGGAATTCACAAAAGGTAGAAGAAGCTATACAAACACACCTGCCAGTCTCTCTGCAACAGAAAGTGTGTTTGCTGTCGGACTGGCCGAGGAATAAACACGGTACTGTTCTGCCATCTGGTGGGGCAAGTCGAAGCCCAGGGAGTGGAGGCTGTGCAGGGCATGGAGTCCGTTCGCCCTGTGCGAAACCCCGCAGAAATTCAAAGAGTTCATCCTGGAGGGTGTTATGATGGAGAGGAACACTTTAGAGGACGCTTGGAGTAGGCTTCGCACTTTCGCATGAACGAAATGTATGAATGTATCGTAATGTACACTTAAAGTAGACCGAAGGCTACGTAGGGCATTGGATGAAAGGGAGAATGCATGCAAATGATTTCAACGAAAAATATATATTACATTTTAAGCTGAACAAATCATGTAACATGACTTTTGATGCCTCCTAATTATGTGAGCGATAATTAGCAGGCCGATATGGCTAATTATCAAAAATTTCGGCAAATGCTAAAATATTAATAGACCTATAGACTTGTAATACAGCAGTATAGATTGTAAAATACACTGGTTTATGGTTTCTCATGTTGCCTACCTGAGATCCGAAAAGGGTCAAATGTGTGTATCCTCCCTTCAGCTGTAGAGATAGTCCAGATCGGTAGAAACCATCGGGCCTTGTTCTCACCCAACTATACTATACTGTGTCATGTGTGAAACTAGTTCCCCGAAACCAGCGACTATTTAAGAAGCATTTACTAACAAGCATTTAGCCAGCAGCCAATAGGAAGCCGGTTGCTAAACGGGATTAGGAAGAGATGAGGGAAGGGGGACGACGGCTCCAGTTTGGGAACTATTGAACTTGGGGAGACTCCCTATAAGCGACCGTTTCATTCCCTCCCATTAAGACAATGTGGTTCGGCTAATCTCCGAGGCAGGACAGATTAAAAGAACAGCCTTTGATTGTCCCTATATGCTCTCCTCGACCCTCTTTCCCCCCATATAGGACTTGTTTTTCAAAGGCACCATATTTTCCCCATTATCTTTTTTATTTTTAGTCCAAATTTGATATCAATATAATTCTACATCCCAATTCAACAAAATCAAAACGTGTGAAGTGAATGAAACATTGTATGTTTATTAATATCATACCATGTACTATAGGCCAACTCTTTTACATCATTAGGCCACACACACACACACATCTCTAATCACTCCAAACCAGGGGATTTTAGGATGTAAATTCCTTAAAGGTCTGACTTTGTGTCCAGTGCAGAAGCCCTAAGCCATCCAATGACAGCTAGATTATGTTTCTTAACGGTATCAGCTGTAGTTAAGAAGGAAAGTTTTTCCTCAAGAGAAGGTAACACAAGAATACCAGACACGTATACTGATACGTTTAGGCCGAGACTGTGTTTTTTAATTGGAAAACGACCATTGTAAAGTGACCCATCCTGTTCCGTCCATGCAGGTGGGCCGAAAAAAACAACAACAGTCAGAATGAAAATTGCAAAGAAGTGATTGTCTTATTGTATTTTTTATTTGATTTCCCCATAAAACAAACACAACACATAGATATTTGATGACGACCTGAGAGCAGAAGCTACACACAAAAATCACAGGAAAAACAAAACATCACTTTCTGCATTTAAACAAAAAACCTGAGAAGTTGTATCACTATCCATACCATGGAAGTAGGCCAACACAACCTTCTACTCCTGTGGGCTACATGCAGCGAGAGCTTGAAGATGTTTCCCCCCTTTCACAGACTCTCGCTCGGACATAATCAACCGCTTAAGACTTCTAAAAAAAAAATGTGAGATGTTTGTGTTCCTTTCCCCTTTCGCTTTTTTCCCCCTGCTCTTTCTCTCTGTCTCTCCCTGGCTGTCAAGCTATATTAGTGTCTGATAGAAATAAGTCATTTAGAAGAGGCTCTGCAGGCCAGCCCCTCAACCCCACTAAAAGCTCCTGAATTAGGTCCGGGAGGCCATTGTCTCCGCGGCCCGCAGGATTAGGGGAGATTTACCGGGGCAAAGAGGGGGAAAAAGAGTAGTTATTTCATGGCACTTTCATGATGAAACCTGGCCAAAGCTGTGTTGGCTGGGGAGGATTATAGGCACACAAAGAGTGTGGTTGTGTGTGTACCCCCTCCCTCAACTACCCCCCACCCACCCATCAACCCACCCACCCACCCTCCCTCCCTCCCACAGCCAACACCCGGGACTCCATTCCGCCCCCCCCCCCCCCCCCCCCGGATCTCTTTCTCCCCTTCTTCTTCTGGCCCGGAGTGCCGGGGCCCTTCCCCAGCTATAGGCTCGGTGACAAGACAGCTAGAGTTCAGCCTCAAAGAGCGATGGGCCTCACCGCTAACAGCCTGGCTTCACAGTCCTTCACAACAAACCGCTACCCGCTGGATGCCTCCATCTTGCCCCCTCCCCCGCGAGAGTCTAACCTTCCCAACAGGTTAGAAAAGCAATGGGGGGGGGACAGACTAGCCCTGCTGCAGTTCAGATCAGTTTATTTCTCTTTGTGGGTTGTTCACATTCTAGTGAAACCGTTGTTGTTTCTAATCATGTCACATTTTAAAAGGACCGGTTGTTTATGTATATATATATATATATATATATATATATATATATATATATATATATATATATAATAAAGTAATAATGGGAATCCTCTGAAGTGAGTTGGTGAATGAGAAGTGAATGGCGTGGCAGTACTTCCCCCGTAGAGTTTAAAGGAGCTTAAGGGGGAGTTATCCTCCTCTTAGAAGATCCACTTACACATGCATGGATTATGGCAAAACCAAAACAAAGGCCAGCCAGAGCTGAAGCACTCCACAGTGCAGAACTCAGCACTCTGGCAGGCATGGAGGGAAACCTGGAAGGTTTAATAAATGCTGTCAAGTAACACTGGGAATTACCCACGCACAGGCTCCATTGGAAATAAGAAGAGTAAAAAGGTGAATAATCTCAGTTGAAACACTCAAACGGTCATCCTGCAAGCTGTCAAAACGTTATTATTGTGTAGTACTAGTTAAGTTTCGACAGTTGTACTTGCAAACTATACTGTTTGGCAACAGGGAATGTTTTTGGATCTAGAAGTTGTAGAGAAATAATAAATACAATGATTTCAGTACGACATCAAATAACATGCTGTGTCAAGAGTCAGACCACCAATTATAATATAATTTATATGAAAAAAATTACAAATATAGCCAAATAACTATAGCACAATTAAGAGGGGAGCAGAGAGAGTGGAGCAGAGAGAGGGGGGGGGGTTGAAGATAGATTGTGTCCATGTCTTTTGTTCAACAGATGTTTGGGTTAAACAGCAGAGCCTGCCTCCTTAAACACACAAGACTCGCTTTTAATGACTTATTAATAGTGGAGATTTGTATTGACAGGGTCCTGTCAGGAGGGCCGCTTTGTGGTTGTCAGTAAACTG
The DNA here is from genome assembly GCA_027704905.1 of Muraenolepis orangiensis. Classification (NCBI taxonomy): domain Eukaryota; kingdom Metazoa; phylum Chordata; class Actinopteri; order Gadiformes; family Muraenolepididae; genus Muraenolepis; species Muraenolepis orangiensis. The sequence continues at coordinate 18,779,086 of CM051004.1, forward strand.
TGGGGGGGGGGGGGGGGGGGGGAAGGGAGACAGAGAGAGGCTCTGACAGGAGGGACACCCTGACGGATCGATGGGCATGTGCGGCGGCACTGTTGAAAAGGCTGTTTCAAGGCTGTTGATATTAGCGGCTGCTGCTGCTGCATCTGAGCTTGAGAGGACCGGGACAGCGAGGGAGCTTTAGACATCATCTTCATTGAGGTGGTGGTGGTGGTGGTGGGGATCGATCAAGGCCGACTGGCCTTTGACCCGGGGGAGAGAGCGCACGGCGGGTCATCGGCTCCCCTTAAGACCCGGCGAATGTGAGGATCACGCTGTGAGCCCTGACACCGGCTATGACACACTCACGGCTTAGACTGACATTGACCCGTGTGCACCACACACACACACACACACACACACACACACTTGTGCACAGTCGAATTTTGAGCATCATCTGTGCGGTCTTGATATGTCTAGTAGAACGACCCACCCACTATCAATGCAGCAATACCCCCTCTGAAGTTATCTAACCAATCCCTTATACACAATCACATTGAAAAGCTATTTAGATTGAATACAAGTCGAATACAAAATGTATTGAATTGACCGGCACGCCTCTCATAATGCTGGTCTTACGGCTGTATTATTATCTTCCAATTAGGGTGCTATGATCTCCTGTCTGTCCTCTGGGAGTACGGTGGCCATGGGCAGGAAATCAATATTTGCAAGCGAGTAAAGAGCGGCCACTTAATTGGGCGGACGGAGTGAGAGATTAAAGACGGAGAGAGCCACAGGCAGCTGTGGGATCTGGCCGGAGTGGGGGAGTGGGGGGGTCAAGGGCACCAACAGGTCAGGGCTGGACAGAGGACCCCAGAGCACACACTTGGAGAGCTTTCAAACTGTCAAGGCTGTATTTAGGACCGGCGTAAACCAAACTCTCAACAGAGACTGGCCATGGTCAGGCCCTGGCTTCATTCTGGAACAGGTTTGATCTCGTTTGAATCGATTGACATATTACGTGGTTTTGGTTGATTGTGGAAAAACCAAATGTGCCGGAGTAGGCAACAAAATGTTTGTTTGGATTTGTCCGGTGAATCTCTCCTCGCCAGAATCAATCCTTTAAACATGACATGTAGGCCGAGTCAAGTGGTCATTTTCTCCGGCTCTTTAGAGGGAGATAAAAGCCTCTCTTGGACTCTCAGCGGGTCAGTTTGTAGTCCCGCTTAGTACGCCCACCCCCCCCCCCCCCCTCCGCCTCCCCCTAGAGACCCCTACTAGTCAAAGGTGATCGCAGACTTAGAGTGAGGGAGAGAGAGAGGGGCACTGATCGATTTTGATAATGAAGAAGACCCTCTAAGCCGCTTCGCTCCATAAACACTTGGAAGCCCCGCCCCCCCCCCCCCCCATGTCAGCCCAACATTGTGTAGGTATTGATCCATAGCTCAGCAGATCTTTTATACCTGGTGTGGCTGGCCCCCCCCCCGGCCCGGGGGAAATGCGTACTGACAAGTGACGGGAGGAGCTCAATAGGCGGCGGACATACTGAAGAAAGGATGGGCCTCCCGGCTTAGCATTTCTCTGCGCCATGTTGCCTCCAAAGTACACATCTGCTGAGGCCTAGCCCCGCCGCACCTGCTGCCGCCACACACACACACACACACACACACACACACACCCACCCACCCTCCCCTCCCCTCCCCTCCCCACTGTACTGTGTAAACACAGCTCCGTTTCACCTCACAAAGTTGAGGTACAGCAAAAGGTACAGGCCTGCTAATAAGACAGCAACTTGTTTTTATTTTTAATAGAAAAGTTAAACAGAAATGAACATATAAAAAAAGTTCACTACTTACAGCATATTTACAGCACTCAAAAGTCCTTTTCATTTCAGTCAGCGTATGTTGCTTTCAACATAAAACAGAGTGTTCGGTCATTTACTTTAAATGATAATTGTTGTTTTACTTAAAAAATTGTGACTCAAGTATTTAAACTATACTCAAACATGTTTTTTTGTTGGTTTTTTTCAGTTTAGTAATATTCTCTATCATTGCTACCAGTGCCATTACAAAAAAAGAAAAGACAATGATAGCCTATTTAGTTTTAAATACAGTGAACATGTTCTGTCCACCAAGTAGCAGGTAGCTATAGGGACATCTAGTTGTGTTTAAGGGTCTCTTGATCAAGTATTATAGGATTAATAATAATTTAACAAAAAAAAAAGCCTTATGTGAACCACATTAAACGTGAAAAAACACAGAGAAATAAACCAACTGAGGTGTGAGGTGAGTATTGAAAGTGCATTCAGATAGTAATCGCATCTATTATACAAATGCACTAAGTCACCACACTAGTTATCCGTACGAAATATGAAGTACACATTGATACACGTGAGGTACTAGAGACGTGTGCCCTGTGTATAATAAGGGCGCTCCCATAAATAGTGCAATTTGCCCGCATCGATAGGATTACTCACCGTAGAAACATAATGCCCTAGCATTTTTTGTAATGTAGTTAGTTAATAAGCTTTTTTTGTTTTATTAACCAAGCATTGATAACACTTCAGGCATTGAGGGACACCACTTAAAGCAGAGATGGATGCTCCCACCTCTCCAAAATTAAAATTAAAAAGAATAATAATAATGAATGCATTGTGACAAATTGAACCGCTAAACAAGCTGTGGTTGTCTCACTATTTCTCCCTGGGCCCCTGGAGATCTTCGAGGGAAGGCCCTTTAACAGTTCAAATAGGTAGCACCTTTTTCACGTGGCCAGTCTGACCACACCGTTACCGGCTCGCCTGTGTACAAAAAACACTCCAGGCTACCAACCCCCCCCCCCCCTCCACTCACAGTCCCTCCTCTTCTGTTGGCTGTCGGCACAAAATCTGCACGGTTGTATTTCAGGGGGGGGGGGGGGGGGGGACTGTCATTTTTCCTGTGTTGGGGCAGTCTCCCAGAAGCTGTGTTGTATTTCGGGGGGGGAACTGTCATTTTGCCTGTGTTGGGGCAGTCTCCCAGAAGCTGTGTTGTATTTCGGGTGGGGGGTACGACTGTTGTTTTGCCTGTGTTGGGGCAGTCTCCCAGAAGCGGTGTTGTATTTCGGGTAGGGGGGGGGGGGGACTGTTGTTTTGCCTGTGTTGGGGCAGTCTCCCAGAAGCTGTGTTGTATTTCGGGTAGGGGGGGGGGGGACTGTTGTTTTGCCTGTGTTGGGGCAGTCTCCCAGAAGCTGTGTTGTGTTGTGTTTCTGGGGGACTGTAGTTGTCGCAGAAGCCGTGCTGAAGAGCGGTGTAGCGGTAGTGTGAGAGGGTCATCTCTTGACCTTTGCGTCCTCCTTGAGTTTCCAAAACATCAATTCCATGCAGGCACTGGCGTCTTCGCTAGAGTCGTGGCCGTCCACTGGAAACAACCACAAAAACAAACATGTCAAAACGGGTCTTGCATTAATAAAGAAGATTTTGCAAAAAATTACAAATTGTACACAATATAATAATGAAAAAAAAGCTGAAAACAGGCGAGTGCGACTCATGTGACCTGCAGCCATGGTGAGGTATACTACTCACTTTACTATTGTAATTTGCTTTGGATAAAAGTGTCTGCTAAATGACTAATGTAATTTAATGAAACTAAAATCTGTAGCATTAGCTTTATGTGGTTTAAAAAAAAAAAAAAAGAAGGCGAGATGAGCTCCCACAATATGTAGTGTCTTTATATACACTCAATGTCCTGTGTGATAATAACCAATAGACTTCATGATTTACAACGGCACACGTCTCACCATTGTCCTGGATGATGCGCTTCAGATGATCTGCCATCAGGTTCCTCAAGGCACGTTTGTAGGGCAAGCCGAGGCGGTGAGGGAACACAATCGCTGTGTCTACCACTGTGCTATGTATTAGCTGGATAAGAGAGAGAGAGAGAGACCATCATTTGCAATGTGTGTGGGGGGGGAAGAGAGAGAGAGACCATCATTTGCAATGTGTGTGGGCTGGATAGGAGGGAGAGGAGAGAGATAATTTGCCGGATAAGGAAGGGACTGTGGTGAAGTACCTTGAGTGCCTGCAGATCGCTCTCTAAACTGTGGCCTAAGAGGATAGACTCTGTGCTGAACATGCTGAGCAGCACCGCCTGGACGTCTCTCATGGTGATGGTGGTGTTGTCCAGGTCCTCCTCCGTCACTCCAGAGAAGCTGTGTAGCGCCACACACACACACACACACACACACACACACACACACACACACACACACACACACACACACACACACACACACACACACACACACACACACACACACACACACACACACACACACACACACACACACACACACACACACACACACACACACACACACACACACACACACACACACACACACACAGTTTGAAGCAGTTTAGGGGTGAGGCTGAGAACAATCGAAAACATATACGACAATTAAAACATTTTAATAGCTCTGGCTTTGGTTTTACAAACATAATTTGCAGCAAAAGGACACCGCCTACTATGAACACAACACGCTTTGTTTGAGGATGAAGGAAACAAGTGGAGATTCATGTTCTTTGTTTCTTTCCATAAAGCGGGCATTTGACACACTCGAAAATCCAAATTTGGAGGAATCCTCTTTATTAGTCACATACTTGTATTTATTTATGTATGTATTTAACCCATCCTAGTATTAGGAGCAGTGGGCAGCTGTTTGTATTTACAGCGCCCGGGGAGCAGGGTGACCAGGCGACCTTCCGGTTCCCAAGCCAAGTCCCAACAGACTAAGCTATCCTGCCACTCCCCCCTAAAAAACACATCCTGCTGAGCCGCTATTGGCCCTGGCGAGCCACCAAGTTGTTCTCCTCGAGCATGGGCCGGAGAGCAGAACTCACCGCGTGTTGTAGTCCACAACTTTGCTGTGCGGCTTGACGAAGGTGTCGTAGATGACCTTCAGCTCGGCGTTGATGACCGTCACGCGGGTCAGCTCCAGGCCTTGCGTTGTGTAACACTGAAGGAAGGGAAGGAGAAGGAGAAGGGAAACACACGATCAAAGCAGGCAAGGGAACAGGAAGGGAAATGATCATTCAAACTCCATAAAAATGAGTTTGTGGTCAGTGTGGTTTATGTTTTTCTTCACTTCGGTAGGAGACTCACCATTTCACAGTCAAGGGCGTACACGCCTCCGTCGCCGTCTGGTGGAAGGGACTTTGAGAAGGTCTTGACGTAGCCCTCCGTGGACTCCTTCCGTCCGTCCTGCACGTGTTGCTGTAGGGGAGAGAGGAGGGGGGGTGGTTACCACAAATATACAGGGAACAAACACTTGGGAGACAGTACTGCCCCCTGGTGGTGTGGTACACACACACACACACACACACACACACACACACACACACACACACACACACACACACACACCACACACACACACACACACACACACACACACACACACACACACACACACACACACACACACACACACACACACACACACACACACACACACACACACACACACACACACACACACACACACACACACACCATGAATGGACTGAACAGACCCTGTTCCAAGTGTATAGATACCCAAAATAGATCATTACATCTCTACGTTACAGAGAAAATGCTTTGTTGACTTCGAGGGGGTTGTCACCTTGGAAACCTGGCAACCCAGAGTGCCCACAGCTCCAGAGCAACAATTGTAGTTTGTTTCCCACCCTCCGGACACTGGTAGAGAGAGGAAGAAAAATCATTACAAGAGAGAGAGATAAGAGCAATATATATTATTATTATTATTATTATTATTGGGCTAAAGTGGGGGAACCCTGTTTTTGTGATGTCATCCAAATCATCATTAAGCTGCTGCACTACTGGCACTTTTAAATGCTTTTTAAATGCTTTTTGCACAATGCAACTCATGTATATATCATCCATCAGTCACTTTAGGGTTGTTTTTTTCCACATTATTATTGTGTAGAGTACTGTTATAGTATAGTGTTGTATAGTGCAAGTATAGTACATAGTATAGAAAATTGTGTTACATTTTAGAAAATTCCTACTGCGGGAGGGAATGGAGTAAGACTTCAATTGGCCTCATTCAGCTCTGAATGAGGCCAGGGTTTGTCGTTGTTTTTTCCCCTGTAAACAGCAACCGATTTGGCAGGTGGCCCATCAAAGCTACCTTTGTGTCTCCTCAAGCGGCCCCAGTGGTTGCTGCACTCCTCTTTGCGCACACAGTTGCCGTGCACGTTGACCTTGTACTCGGCCCCGCATCGGCAGCAGATCTTGGTGAAGGCTGGGAACAGACGACACACGTATTTATTCAGAAACATGACCAGGCCACATTGAAAACAGGACCGCCGAGTTACAATTGAGGATGTATTTCTTCATCCTACATAAATGGAGTGCGGTCACATACTTCGACTAGTTCTGGCCAAAAAAATTATCGATTGACATTTATTTTTCTCCTCTTAAATTTGTCTTGTCTGTTTATTTAAGATTTCTGTCCTTAGATTTCGTATCTTGACCCAAACTTACAACATGGGTGGGCATTCTGTGTCAAGGCTTGATTGAAAAAATGTAAAATGAATGTGAGCATAGTGCGATAATACAAATCGTACATTAAAAACATGAACCACCTGGCCATGAAAAAGATCGTCTTAACACAAACTTAACTTACATTATTAGCAGTCACGGGTCAAACCTAACACAATTAAGAAGTTCCACTCACGGTCCGCGGGGGTCTTCTTCTGTGGTTGGTTGTGGATCACGGCTCTCCCGGAGGACTCCGGCGACACTCTGGGGTAGCCGTGCTCCTGGAGCTGCTCCTCCGTCATCAGGTAGGCCCTCAGCTTCCTGTACAGCGTGGCTCCTGCACCACAAGGGCCCAGAAACAGCTCAGAAACCACACAAGACAACCGCTTCCCCGTCTCAGAAACCGGCATGAAGACACACGCCTGGCCAATCACCAGAGGGGATGAGGTGGCACAGACTTAACTCTTCATCATCACAGTGTGAATTCACAACCCTATCGTCATCATCTTCATATTAAAGCTGCAATTTACCAGTAGTATCAATTACATTTGACTGCATACATATAACTTGCCAATCTAATTAGGCCATTGATTAAATTAATTGTAAACAAAAGTCTACATCAGGGCAGATTCTAGGATAAGACCTCAGCTCCTAATGAGAATATTTCTCATATAATTCAATAGCTCTTATAAATATATATAATAGCTCCTAATGAGAATAATTCTCCCCCCGGTAAGAACACTTTAAAGAAGGGAAGAAGCCCTGAAATGGTAACTTCTGATGAATTTTGGGGAAACAAAAATGACGAGACCAACTTTCAACCGATTCAAGGAATAACAAATATTACTGCATTCAAGCACTACATGACCATTAACTATTAACCTTAATCGCATGTTGCATCAGAAAGTAGCACATGCCACGAGCGAGAGGCAATTTCAGCATTTATGGGCGGGACATGCCGGTCAGCCAATCAGCAGTGTCGACAGTTGTCGAGCTCGTTATCGTTCATCAAACTAAGCCTACATAAAGGTGCATACCGCCACATACTTTATCTGGACTGCAGAAACCATGATTTTGCAAACATATTCAGTATCGAGGTATCGATACTGTATCGACGGCAACAACATGGTGAAGGTGGGGGGGCTGACATTAACGCAGTCCAACAATTCTCCTGCCCTGAGAGAGAAATAGCATATATAACTCTGCAGAACTACTTACATACTTTCTATTTTGATTAACTTTTGCATCTTCTTGTAACATGACTCTTAAAAAAAAATGTTGAAGAATTTAGATCAGTCTCTTTAGTCTGTTCGTTGCAAATGGTTTACGATAAGTCACATCCAAAGACAAACTTTATAGCCTGTTGAACCAATAGGACCTACATACGACTACAGACCTATACAGCAGTGTCTTTCAGCATGTGTACCACTGGTGGTACACGAAGGAACTGCAGGTGGTTTTATTCTGTACATAGACACATATACAACAACTGTGAAAATGATATACATATATGAAAATATATATATATAAATATATAATAAATAATGTTTATTAAATAAGAGTATTATGGCTTGTGTGGTGTCTGTGTGGTTGATGGCCGGTTTAAGCACTTCTGGGTCCTTGGTTGTCAAGGCCCACAAAATAAACCAGCCACCACCACACACACTCTCGAGGATGAGCGCAAGTATGTACCATCTAATCGGTTCACCAGTCAACTACAAATTCTACAATAAACCTACCTTTCCTCATCACCCTGTGTCATCGAGAGGAGCCCTAAAGTAGCCATTCTAACGGGTTGTGGCAGTGGCATCGGCTACAGCTCATCATTTCAAAAGATAGTCTCGCTTGGTGCATTCCACCATGTTTTCCATTGAAATTGTTTTCCATTGATGTTTTGCGTTGCGTGTACTTGACTGTGGTCTGCAGCCTAAAGAAATGCCGACATGGTGCAGTTCCAGTAATACTCAAAATACTAAATAATAGACTTAATCAGCTAGTAACAGAGTTTGGCATTGTTCACAGGTATCGGTGCAGGTGCTCCACCTCCACTCCCTCGCCACGTTAATGTCAGCTACAGTGGAGCACCCCCCCCCCCCCCCCTCTAGCGTTATTGAATGTTTGACAGACGAGGGGCGACTGCTCCCCATGGGTCGGTCATGGGGATGGATGAATGGGCTCCACTGTTGTCAGCAAAGCTTGAGTCCCTCACCGAATAGGGGCCAGGCAATAAACCGGCTCCACAAGGCTCGCTCCTCTTGTAAATGGCCTTTTATATAGCGCTTTTATCCAAAGCGCTTTACAAGTCATGCCTCAGATTCACCCATTAATACACACATTCATCCACCGTCACTGAGACAGCCAGCACGCCGGGAGCAGTTGGGTTTAGGGTGTGTCTTGCTCAGGGACACCTGAGCTAGGAGGAGCCGGGGGATCAAACCAGCAACCTTCCGGTTGTCAGACGATCGAGCGACTTCCTGAGCTACTGCCGCCCCACTGTTACTCCCCTTGTCTGAAACCTCTTATGTAGTATTTAGTGATTCTGGTACCACAAAACAAATACAGCAAGCAAGCACAGAAGTCATTGTTAGTACAGACACAGGAAAAGTCATATAGAGCAATTGTTGTTGGTTTTTTTTTACAACTATGGCTCACCGGTGAATTTCTCCTCCTGCTGCTTGCCCATTCTGTTGAGGGTGAAGCTGGTGGTGGCAGCCAGTCTGCCGCCCAGCACCTCCTCGTGGGACATGGTCCTGCGGTTAGGAGCCGGGCCCGCAGTCTCTGCAGAGGAGCAGGCACATGGACGGACACGCACACGCACACGCACACACACACACACACACACACACACACGTTAGCTTTGTGCTCAAACTGTACAAAACAAGTGGAGAGACCTTATGTAATCCACTTTGACTGAGTTGGCACGACGAGACACGGCGGTATTATTCTCATTATTTCGTGAGAAAAAAAATAAAAAAATAAAAATAAAAAATGTACCCCCCCCCCCCCCCCCGGTACAGGCTGGATATGAGGGGGGAGACGGGGTGACGTACTGGGGTTCGGGGCGGGGGGGGAGCCGCTCTGGCTGCGGAGCTTCTTCAGAGTGTTGACAGCCACGTTGAGGTAGATGTTCTTACTGCTGCTGCGGTCGTACACCACCTTCTCCTCGTCCAGCGCCTGAAGCAACACACCACCCACGTTGTTTGTTGTGTGTTGTTAGTACATACACATACTGTATACTACTTAGATAACCACCCTATGTGCTGACCATTAAAAGACCATACCCGTCTCGGAGATCAAACCACCACGTCTCTCCTGGCTTCACTTAAAATATCCATTACCGATATCATTAGTCAAAAGGACTTCCTTGTACCGATTCTGCTGAAGAGCATTTAGCGTGAGCAAGTCACAAATGTAAACAATAGCAATATAGAACTGTGGAGTGTGTGTGGTTGGTGGCTGGTTTAAGCGGCCTCACCTAGCCATAGAGTAATCAGTCTAACTCCAGGGCCAGGTGAGGCTGCTTAAACCAGCCACCAACCACACACACTCGAGAAAGAGTCTTAGTGTGTACCATCTGCTCTGTTCACAACGTTTCAAACTCATTCATTCAAAAAAATTAACAGGATTCCTCATCACCCTGTGTCCTTTTATCTTCAGGGAGTATCGGTGGCAGAGTCGTCTGCTACAAGCACTTTGGTATTTTGGAATCGGCGTGCGTCGATCAGGGGTGGGTAGAAACAAGTTAAAAGTAATAGGCTCAATCTTGACAGATCTCCAGGGCATTTTATTTATTTTTTAGACTAGTCGACTAGTCAGGGAAATGAGTCAACAGGAACATCTCTAGTAGAGAGGAAGAGATGTTGAGAGAGTAGGAGATTGTTCATATCTCAATTGTTTAGGCTATCCTTATTTGTTTGATTATCACCCAGACCGGTACTGACCTTTTAGATGGAAAATATGTCTTAACAATGGGGGCGACATCAAACTTCCAATGAAATGGCTGAAGGTGAAGTGTTCTCTCCACAGTGTGTTATCTCATACCTTACAGAAGGCGACGTCCTCCGATGGGCAGAATTTGACACATTCGTCGATAAAAATGTTGAGGTAGCGCTGGCGGACGTTCGTGGGCACCTTGGCCCCAAACTCGGTAGGGATGATCGGACGCCTCATGGCAGAGCTCTGATTGAGGGAGGGAGGGAAAGGGAGGATGGGAGGGACATGAAGGTCAAACTTAACGTGACACATGAAGATTGAATCCTCTTTATTGGTCACATACATGTACAGTACACACACACACACACAGTGAACAATGTTTCTCTGCTTTTAACCCATCCTACTTTTAGGAGCAGTGGGCAGCTATTTTTATATACAGCGCCCGGGGAGTAGTGTAGGGGTCTGGTGCCTTGCTCAATGGCACCTCGCCAGTGCCCAGGTGTTTCGGAGACTTGAACCGGCGACCTCGATCCTGCCGCCTGTTTGATGTTAAAGCGACATAGTGCTGCCCTCTCTTAACCATCATTGGCATTACAGAAATGGTCGGGTTTCCCCTTTACAAACATGCTTGTGCAGCGAGGGGGCAATAAACCTGCATGGTTAGCATGAACTACTGTGGTCAGTAGTCAGTATTATACTGTGGTCAGCGAATACAGTATTGTAATCAATGTATAAACCGTATAAGTATTGCCTTCTAAAGCCTTATGGAAAACAAATGCTATTTCCAGAGGAGAATGTGGTGGTTTGTCTTTCTTTTGCATATCAATCTAACATCGTTAATGATTGTGTGTCATTCTAACATTGATTCAAAGACTGATAACGTAACTGTGCAAGTAAATGTCCTCATATAATTCTAAGAAATTATAACTTTTAGTTATGGATATGGCTTTTATGGTTTACTTTTGACTATTTCAACGATGATAATGTCAAAGTAACAGTTACTCTAACTCTCCAATAATATCTCTAAGGGTACAAGACAGCTAGCCTATTTTAAACAGTCAATTACAGTTTGACATTCATCATTTTGTCAACATTTTTGTACCTTGGACATTAGCGATACATTCAACAAGGAAATGTAAATGACTTTTAAACAAAAAAAGGTTGATTCAAATTATGATTTGTTTTGACCACAGAATCAGGTCACTACTATTACTACTTTTATTGTTTACATACCTATATGATAGCCATGTACATTTTTACTGTACCTACTGCATATATATTAATCTTCAACTGTTTACAACTGCATATCCCGGCTCACTACCTGCTGTATATACATTTATATATATTTATCCTGTCGATATAATTGCATACCCCTGATCATTACCTGTTGAATACTTGTATACTTACCTGTACATATACATATCTATAATTCTGCACATATCTTATACATACTACATACATACTCCAAATTATTACTACTACTACTATTATTATTATTACTAGTACCTGTACTGTGCAATGACAAATACATTTGAATCTAATCTAATCTACTCCTAACAAGCCCCAAGAGCAGAACCAGTGCTCATGTAAAATGACATCAAACAGAGACAGTGCCAAATAGCCAATAGACATTGGTCGACAGTTAATAAACAAAAACAAATAAACCAGTGCTGGTAAAAAAACAAGAACTAGAGCGAGGTTCCTGAGAAAGACGATTGTCCATCTGTTGTCTATGGCCCCCTGGTTGTGCACACATATCTGCTGTGACGTCACCCAGTAACCAACACTATAGTTGCTGCCAAGCTCGACACCAAGCTTAGAGGTCTAGGCGTGCCCCCATCCACGTGCAGCTGGATACTGGACCTCCTGTCGGACCACCGCCAGGTGGTGAGGATGGGCGGCACCACCTCAGAGCCACTGACCCTCAACACGGGAGCCCCCCAGGGATGCGTGCTGAGCCCTCACCTCTACTCCCTCTACACCCACAACTGCATGGCTATGCACAGCTCCGACGTCATCATCAAGTTTGCTGACGACACGACGGTGATGGGCTTGATCGCCGGCGACGACGAGACAGCCTACAGGGAGGTCGGATCACTGGAGCAGTGGTGCCAGGAGAACAGCCTCGCCCTCAGCGTCAAGAAGACCAAGGAGCTGATCGTGGACTACAGGAAGCAGATAGGAGAGCACAGCCGTATCTCCATCGACGGTGTTGCAGTAGAGAGGGTCAGCAGCTTCAAGTTCCTCGGCGTGCACATCTCCGAGGACCTCACATTGTCCATGCACACCACGTGGTGAAAAGGGCCCAAACAACGCCTGTATTTCCTCAGGCGTCTGAGGAAATTCAGCATGGGCCCCCGCATCCTGAGAACATTCTATACCGGCACCATCGAGAGTGTTCTTACAGGGTGCATCACCGCCTGGTACGGGAACTGCACCGCACTCGAGCGCAGAGCGCTTCGAAGGGTGGTGCGGACGGCCCAGTATATCGTTGGAGGTGAGCTCCCCTCCCTCCTGGATATATACAACCAGCGGTGCGTGGCCAAGGCCAAACGCATCATAAAAGACAATGCCTACCCCAGCCACGAACTGTACTCACTTTTACCGTCAGGCAGGCGATACCGCAGTATCAAGTGCCGTACAAATAGACTCAGAGATAGCTTCCACAGTCAGGCCATCAGGCTGCTGAACAACGGCGTATAGCATATAACAATGTATATTTTATTACATAGATTTATATATATATATTGCTCTTTTTCTGTGCCGATATACATTTTATAAATTGCATTTTTATTTAATATATTTAACTTTATACAGTACACTTATTTTTATAACTGCTGTCTGTCGTCGGGTATTGCACATAAGATTGTCACTCACTGCTTTATATTTGTGTAAACTGTGAAGTGACAATAAACTTGACTTGACTAACTCGTCTGGAGGACAATGTGCCCTTAAGAAATGAAAGGAGGAGCAGGAAGAGGAGGGATAGGTTTGCCATGGCCCAGGGGGACCACTGGTTTGTTGGGTTTCCTGTTTTGCTTTGCACAACAGATGGCCAACCAATGAAAATGGCCAACCAATGATAAACTTGCAAAATGTCCTGAATAACTGATACTCGTATGAGTCTTTTGGTACCTTCATGGTGGGCGTGTGGGCCAGTCTCCTCTGGACCACGGTGGAGGAGGTCTTTGACATGATGCCCGCTGACGTCTGAGCCTTGACAGACAGGTGGGCCGGCAGAGTTCTGTTGGGCGACAGAACTCGACTGGCCGCCGGCTTGCTCTCTACTGAGAACAAAACACACATAAAACATAAAACTTAGAACATGGTTGTATGTGTGTGAAGGGTAGATGTACCACTACAACCCTGTGTAGAGCTGTTCTCATGTCATGTTTCCCCTACATGCATCCAGCAGTGACACAGCACCGCCACTGGCTTACTAGCTCCACTGCAATCAGCCATGCAAAGAAATAAATACCCATAGCTAAATAGTGCTCCGCTTTCGAAGAATAGTTAGTTTGCTTGCTTGTTTCCATGGCTGCAGCACGGTGTGTTTGTGGGCCAATTTGGTTCATATCTGGCAACCCGCTGTACACACACAGACCAAAATTAACATTTCGGCTTGGCATGCACATTCTGGCTGTAGCATTGTTGTCGGAGAAGCCAGTATTTTGTCTTAGTTTCCTCTGATGACCTATCACGGTCATTATATGATGTAGTACAGTATATTCTGTACACATACCACCTTTCAACAGATTCAAAAACATAGAAGTTGTGCCGTTATGTCCCACAGTCGAGCCACCTGACTCAATCATGCGCTCATGTACAATTTTGCCTGTATAGTGAATAGTTACTAACATGTATCCCTGTGGATATCCAACTGTGCCTATGATTCGTTAAAGGAATCATTTGCAGATTTCCACCAGCATTGTACCACGATGCATTATGCGGGCTGTTATTATTTTTGTGCCCTTCTACTGCCTAGTCCTGGCCCAATTTAGTGGAAAGCCCTACCTGGAATCACTGATCACACTAAATACCTCTCTGCATCGGGAACATCAACATAGTGTACCTCACACACACACCTCAGCACCGCTGCTGGGGAAAAAAGCAAGTTATCAAAAACACAACGACAGATGAATTCCATCCCAAAACAAAAATAAAAAGGGGCAGAAAAACAACAACAAGCTCAGATGTCTAAAGTCGAGAGCGTTAGTACCGGGTTTGGAGGAAGATGGCGCTAGTGGGCTGGGACGGTGTGCTACCCTCTTCCTCTCCCCTGCCAAGCTAGAGCTCGGGGAGGAGGCTGAGGAGGTCTTGACTCCGGGGGTCCGGACTCCGGGAAACTTGCCTCCGGGCGTCCCAACACCCGAGTTCCTGGCCGATGAGTTCTTGACGGCGTTGGTCAGCTGCGCGGCCTGCTGCTGGGCCATCTGCAGCCGCTGGTAGCAGATCTCCTGCGCCGAGGGCCTCCGGTACGGCCGCACCGCCGACTTGGAGGCAGCCTCAGCCTGCCGGAGAAAGTCGATTTACAATTACGAGAGTTACGAGAATTAGGAGTGCCATCCCTGGTTAATTTCCATGAAATGTTGGTTTTGACAACATGCCATTATGTAAGAAAAATAAATAAACATGAGTCTTGTGATAAATACATTGTTCCATTAATCAATTATTGTTTCATTGTCCTTTTATTGTTTCATTGTCCCCAATTAGGCCTACTTGGTTACAATTAAGGACCTGGATTCTTCAGCACTTCTTTTGAATATAAAAGCAAATATGATGATAATGATGATGATGATGTATTCTACTGTTCTATTTAAATGAAGCAAAAAGTAACTAAGCTCGTTCCAATACAAGTTACAAGGGCACCCCTACTACTATAGGCCTCGCTGGATCAATGAAATATGGAAGTAGTCACAACCGCCACTTACGCTTCCTTTGACAGCAAAGTGAGAGACTCTCTTCTTCTGGCCGGGGAAGAGAGTGGTTAAAGTGCCCTCGGTGCATTCCTCCTCCTCGTCTGACTCTCGAGATGGCTAGGAGAACAACAGCAACTATTACTGAAGGAAAGACACTGCAGGCTCAACAGAGTTTAGTTAGTTGCAGTTAATGTTCAATGTTATAAGCCTCATGCTTCGTCGGTTTTCAGGAAGACTTGGTTAATAAGTCATGGTTAATGGGTTAAAAATGATAACACTTGAGACACGTCTGACTCGACTGCTGTTGAAATAATACATAAATGCGATGTGTGGTTTTAAACATCCATTTTTAACAGTCACATGTGGTAATGAAAAAGAGGCTGCAATGTTTTGCTTTGCATTCTACCCCCAAACTAGAGTCTAACTTGTGTGTGCCGTGTGTACATT
Organism: Muraenolepis orangiensis; assembly: GCA_027704905.1. Classification (NCBI taxonomy): domain Eukaryota; kingdom Metazoa; phylum Chordata; class Actinopteri; order Gadiformes; family Muraenolepididae; genus Muraenolepis; species Muraenolepis orangiensis. Next base: position 18,794,882 of record CM051004.1, read on the forward strand.
TGAACTTGAGGAAATGGTTTTGGATAACATTTTATGATAGATTGTCAGAATAAGTCTTAGACCTTTAACATTTACTTTGCTGGGTGGCATGGCCTGAAAAGTAAATACATTTACCAGAATATCTGACACACAATATAATTTGGAGGCAGAACAAGAAGCCAGTCTGATGGCCCTAATTAAGACTCTTAATTAGGGCTATCATTATCCCCCCCAAATAAGTATATATGTATTTATCTTTATTAAATGTTTGTTTACTGACGCACATTCCTGTGCCCCCGCAAGTCAGGTTGGAGAAGCCCCTCAAACACAGACAGTAGGCCAAAACTCTAAGAGAGAAAAAGGAGGAAGACTCCGTAGTATGTTCTACTGCAAGGGGTGAAGAAAACGTCAATACCTGTTTAGCCTGCCTTCCCTTGTCTTCTTTCTTGACATCTTTGGATTCGTTGAAGATCCTCAAACACTCCTCCATCGGATCAGAGTCAAAGTCCATGTCCTCCTGGAGGATGGACAAGTCCACTCCGCAGTAGTCCATCTCCGCCTGGCCATCCTCCATGCTCAGGTCGCCGCCCTCCTCTTCTTCTTCTTCTGAGGAATGGGGCTGAGCCTTCTGCGGTGCTGGTTGCTTGACGATACGGCTTCTCTTCAGAGCGTCAGCCGACTTCCTCACCAGCACCTCGTCCCGCTCGTCATCATCACCCTCATCATCATCATCCTCCGACATAGCGCTCACCTCGTCGGGGCTCTCGTCACCAAACAGATCGGCGTGGCTCAGGCTGGGCTTTCGCCGTTTGTCCTTCACCTTTTTGGCCTCCAGGGGATGGCTTTTGTTCTTCGCCGTGACCATATTGCTACTCTTACCATTGCCGCTGTTAGAAGTGCTTTTGCTGCCGCATTTAGAACCGTTTTTACCGTTCTTGCTCACGTCGTTTACCCTGTTGCCGACATCGTGCTGGCCGTTTTTGTGCTGGTGATCCTTGTGCTTGCTGCGTTCCTTCTCCTTGTCAGACACCTTGGCCTTTTTGCTTTCCCCTCCACCGTTTTCACGACCCTTGGCTCGCTCTTTACTCGAATCACCCGTGACCCTCTCCACAGACTTACTTTTCCCCACATTTTTCTTCTCCTCTTTGAGTTCACTGGGGACTTTGTCACCCGACTCCTTGGCCTTACTCTTGTCCTCCTTCTTTCTGGGGCTTTGGCCATCCTTCTTCACACATTCGTTGCTCGGTTTCTTAGCCAAGCTCTTCTCCTTGCTGCCGTGGTTGTCGCTGCTGCCACTGCTGCTAACTTTACCGCTGACCGCCTTAGTTGCCTTTTCTCCTTTCAACACCTTGTCAGATTTGCAGTGACTGGGTCTAGCTGCCAACCTGTCGTTCTCAACGTTGTCCTTCTGGCGACACGGTTCCCCACAGTGTGAATCCCCGGCCGTCTTCTCCTTGACCTCCTCTCCGCCCTTATGCAAGCTTGAATTCACCGGACCCTTTGGGGTGTCCTTCCTGCCGGTCCCAGCGGTTACACCGCCGCTGCCTCTCCTTTGGAGTCGGTTGAGTGAAGTGGGTCGGTACTCCGTTCCAGAGCTCTCCTCCTCTGTATCCGAAAAGGTGTATTTCTGTGTGTTTGCGCTCTCCTGGCGTGGTTTTTTGGCTGTTGGCACATACTCCTCGTCCGTCGACGACCTCCCCACTTTCGCTGGTTTAGATGTTCTGTTTGCCTCTTTCGGGCTCTCGTCCTTTTTGTGCTTCACAGCAATTCTTGCAGAGTAGTTGGAGAGCGGGTCATATTCCATATCTGTGGATGGCTTGACATTGTCCAGAGTGTATTTTAGCTTGGACGATGTGCTTGAATACTTAGGGCTAGGGAGAGAAGGGACACGCGTGCTTTGCGTCTGTTGGGCAGGCTTTTTTATCAATGCGGGAACATATTCCATGGAGTTGGCGCTGCTCCCCTTGATGTCTGAATCCAGGGTGTACTTGCTACTGCAAGGTGTGGGGTTGTATTCTGATGGGGTCATTTGATAGCTCCCAGGGTCATAGGCCAGATGAGAGGTCACCGCTTTGGGACTGGGTTTTTTGACGGCTTCCACTGTGGATGAGCCGGTGTTGGCTGTGGGCTTGTACTCTTCGTCTCCGATCCGAGAAAGCTTCCTCCTCTCCCGCTCCACTTCATTCTGGACCTCTTTGATGGCCTGGTTGACGAGCTCCAGAGCACCATCGAGATCCCCCGACTCCCCATCCTGCTGCTCTTGCTGTGGCACCACCTCTGGGTTGAACGGATCGTACGCTTGTTCTACACACAACACAAAAAAACTGTTCATTGGATAGTGAAGTTTACGAGGACGTTTAATAGAATACAATACAATCGAACGCAAGCTAAGCAACAAGCCACCATTGTGTTCGAGTCAAGGAAACGCAGGTTACGTGGGAAGGGGATACAATAACGCATCGTTTTGCTTAAGGATCATACTAATGAGACAATAGTGATCATATGCACCTTTATGCTTGGAGTCCCTCGGAGTTCTCCCGTCGAGCGCCGTCCCGTAAGACGCTCGTCTCTGTCTGCTGTGCCTGAAGTGACAGTATGGTCTGTTGCACCCATTTTTGTCGCCTTTGACTTCGGTACATTCGGCGTAAAACGGACAATCAATCCCTCGGAAAAACCCGGTGGACCGCAGCATGATCTCCGAATAGCCTTCTCATACCCGCATATCACCGTGTAACTTAAGTTCCGAATGACTTCAAGGTGTGTACAAAACGGAACAGTGTGTGGGGGGACTACGGAGGAGCGGAGGAACAATAACAACGTCTCTAGTACGGCGCCATGTTGGACGGTCGGTCGGTCGGGGGAGGAAAGTGTCGCGAGAATACCCCACGTGTCGCACTCGTCTACGTCATGGGGAAAGGACACGCCCCCTGACCCCGTCCCCCAGCTGGGGGGGGGGGGGGTTGAGCTGAGGTCGTATACTTTAAGTACTATAACAAAGACAAAGGCATAGGAATAAGTCGCTTTATATTTGATTGTTGCTATATCAACCCTTATATCTAGTCTCCTAGTGTGCGTTATCGTGCATCCAAGTAGTCCATAGTACTTGTAAACAATACTAATAAACATCTTGAGTCAGATATATAAATAAATATATATAGGCCTCCAGAACACGGTCGGTCGTCTATTCATTGGCGTCTCAATGCTGATGGTTTAATAAACAGAAGTTTATACACATTTGGTCGTAAGCTCATTACGGCAACGCCAGTTACACAAAGTGTAATGTTCAATGGCAATACAAAAACCCTTTAGAAAAAAAACACTCTGGTTTTAAAAACACTTTATTTCACTGGCATCCTGCAAGAGAGAGAGAGACAGGCTACTGGCAGGTCCCACAGGAGACCCAATGGACTCAAGGACATCTAGAAGAACACACGCAATGATATATATGATATATATAGTGATATATAGCAATATATAGGATATATCGATATAGATATATATGAAGATAGATATCTCCATCTATCTATCCATCTATATATATATATTATACATCAGACCCGGATAGATCACCACTCTGCAGAGAAAACATGCAGTGTTTCAATGGTGTGCCTTAGACATTTAAAAATGATGAATGTCCTCTTCAGCCAACAAAAAATACAATTACGTTACCGTTACGAGTGCAAACGCATAATTTACTTTGTGTAGCTAGGACTGATTAAAAACTATTATAGTATAGTGTTGAAAAGTACAAGTATAGTGTAGGGAATGCATACTGCGGGAGGGAATGAGTGTAAGCAGTCCATTGTACGTACTTGTTGCACATGGACAATACAAATCACATCGAATCTTGAAAATGATTGAAAAACATTAAAAAAAAAACCATCCGGTTTAATCCATTCCGATTTCTGTTCCGGCGAGAAAGTCCCCACTTTTAGAAAGGAAGAAAAACACGACAGCAGTAGCAGTATTGTGCAATAAGGTTAAATTAGAACATGCACGTTAAACACATTGTTGTGTTGGTGTGAAAGCAGTCATTGGCTTTCTATAAACGTTTAACATAATTTCCATGACCTACCTTCTGCAGTACAGTTTTCCTGAAACCGGAACGACGCAACAAAGCGCGTATTTATTGACTCACACACCTGCTGCAATTAGCAAGCACCAATCAGAAATTACCACCAATTAAGTAAAAGTATTATAAATTAAATATAAGTCCTCTTTTTTTATTAAACTCGCCATACAAGTGAACGGCAATCAATTATTCTTGTTAAACAAAATGTGGAGGATAATGAAGATATTTTTGATATTTCCAATAGCCAGCCTTACCTACGTTTTAATTAATGGGCCCCTATTTTCAAAAAGGTTTCAAAAGTGTCACGTGACGCACACCTGGGGGTAAAATATGGCTCCAAGAAAAATAATACCCTCTTAAACTTGGTACCAGTCCTGGTATAGGACCATTTCACAAAACAAATACTATACACAATAGCAGATAGACTGGAATCATTAATAATACAAAAATAATCACTTAGAAAGTACTTGAAGTAGAAACTGAAACCTCCAAAACAATCATTACTTATTTGTGCTTGAAGTGTAGCTAAATGCAGTCCTAACAAATATTTTAAATATGGTGTTAACTGCTCGACTGTAATTCCAGGCACCTAACACTAGAGGGCAGCAGACAGACATTTGTAAGAACTATTTTCTCAGCTTAAATATACCTTGACACGGACCTTGAAGCCAACAGCTTTGTCCACTTGATGGATGATGTTAACAAATGGACGAATGAACATACAAATAAAATATAGTATTTGTGTGCTTTTATACATTCTAACTATAATATATCGCATAGGACCTTTGGCAAGTATATAATGCAAAATGCATTTTATTATGAGATGGTGAATGGTTTTAATTCCAATTACTGAGATAATTCATACGGAATTATTCAAACCATTCCTACCAAAAGTTTATAAACTGAACATAATCGTTACCCAATACTGACCTGACAGGAAGTATATATGTAAATAACATCCATTAGTCACTTTATTGTTATTTTGATTGTGTACAGCATCTTTATAGTAGGCCTATAGTACAGCGGGAGGAAATAAGGGAGTAAGCATTTCATTGTACTTGTTGCACATGGACAATACAAATCTAGAATCTTGAGTATACACCGCAGACTGACCCGAAGGCTCCCAGTTCTTTCTATGAAGTGCATTTATCCAGGCCTCTTGCTTTGGTTCTCCTTCTGGAATCAGGCATTATGCCTAAAACAATGGTTACTTTAGTTTCCAATGACGTCATTTGTGTGTTAAGTTCAGGTCACGCATCGCTTTTCTGTCCGTCGTCAACTAGCTATCATATATTATACATGTATGAGTGGTGACTACTGCTGAGTAAAATGACTGACACAACAACATGTACATATCATCCATAAGTCACTTTATTGTTCTTTTTATTGTGTCTGCTAAATGACTAAATAGAAAAAGATGGTAACACTGGCTTCAGGGAGGAACATTGCTGGTTCAGAGCTCACTAAGCCCCTCCCCGTTCACCTGGATGGTTGTTTAACTGGTTGTCCTGGTATTGAGCCATCGTGATCAAGTGTGTATAACATATGTAGCCTATCACAGGGCACCTTGAAGAAGAACCGGTGCCATGTGTTGTTGTTGTTGGTGAACTGAGAGGGTGGATGTCTGCTTGGTATCTGAAGGTCCTCAGTAGACCTACTGTAAACCTCCACTGTAGTGTGAGAACCAGGAGTCCTACGGTGACAGCAGCTGGTGGCTGCAGGACCAGGCTCGGTGCGCCAGCCCCCTGATCAGAGCCCCACCCACAGCAGGCCAGGGCCCACTGACCCTCGAGGTCACGGGTCCACAGACCCAAGTCTCCTTTGGGGCCATCGAGGAAACGCCACCTTTAAAACCCCACCCGTATTGTTGTGGTCCGTTGAAGTGGGATGGGTCTGGTGTCTGTTGAGTCGCTGTGTGTTTCAGTGCTTCTATCTCCGTCCTCATAGGACTGGACGTGGTTCTTGGCTAGATGGCAGCATAATGGGGGATGACGGATGAATCCTTACCAGGGATTGTGGGCGTGTGTTGTAGTCTACTTGTGTGTCACTACAGACTACTGGACGTTCCTTCACTGTGTACCTTTTGCTTTCCCTTATATTTATATATATTCAAAATAAAATACTATATTGTCTCAACCGGCTTACAAATACAATAAGTTTGTCAGTTACTTTGTTGCTCAGATTCTGCCCAAGAGAACTTAGCGTGGACGCAACCTCCCATGAATAATGGCTATATAACACCTTGTTATTTGTGATAAACATTTTGTAAAGCACTTATATGGCGATTCACTGTTCCATAAACTTGCACATTTCACTTGAAACGAGCCTCGAACTGAATGCAATTCAAGACAGCCATGTAGTGACTATTACATAATATAGATAATATATGTATAAGCAATGTAATACAATCAAAATTATTGGTTGCAAGTTTATTTACAGATTGCATACAAGAGTGCAGGAGTGCATTCCGTGTCAGTGGCGTGTTTCTTGCAGCGTGTGAAGATCCTGTGAAGCCATGACCACCTCGTCTTCTTCTTGTTATTTTTCACCTCCTGTCCAGTAATAATAGATAAGGAACATTTTCATCTACAGCCAAAATACACCACATATATCTACTATATGGGCAGTACTTCCTTGCATATGGGCGGAACAACAGAAACCTTTCTTAGTGTGTAGGACACCACATTGTGGCCTGTTTGATAGGCTGTTACACTAGGATCTGGGATAACTGACCTCAGGAGAGGAGAGGAACATTTTACGCTCCGCATGGAGACAGTCCTCTGCTACCTCGATGTGGTCAAGAAAGCCCTCAGGGGATGTCAGGTATTCAAGGACCCCCGTGGAGATCAGGGAGCAGGCCAGCAGGGAGTTCAGGAGGTCCTCCAGGAGATCCTTCCTGCACAGGCTCACACCGGGCAAGGCCTCTTTCAGCCTCGCCTGGAGGAACGAGCGGAGCTCCAGGCCCAGTCTTTTCTGTTGAATGACCTGACCTTTAAATACTCTATACATAACAAACAACAATATTGCATCTGTACACAAATATTCCATGCATTTGACCAAATGCTAGTTTTTACAAACAAAATCACATATTATATCATTATGTCAGGTTCCAATTAATGTCATTCATGATATTAGGAAACCCCTGCAGGTTGACAATACATGGATGTGAGATAGGGATCTGTTGTACTTATGTACATTTGCTATTCCTGTTTAAACTAATTGCATTCCTGATCTGGTTTTATAACTAAACCTAAAGCAGACCTCATGCTCGGGCGTCATCAACCTCTTCAGAGTCTGTTGAAACACTGGGTTGTTCCGGTGGTGTACGGTGGTCTCTTTCTGCAGCAGCAGGTGCACTTCCTGGACAACCATCTTGTCGAAGGCCTGGTACTGGAGGATGTGTGACCGGATGGGCGATAGGTCCTGGCCATTGAAGAACTCGGCCACAATGAATCCAACGGTGGTCCGCTGGATCAGAGCCGTGTCCTGATTTACAGCAGAAGACACTTAGTCTGTAGTAGTCGTCGTAGTAGACTGTCTTAGTCTGCTTAGTTTAAGACTAAATCAGTAATTAATCATCAATTATTATTTTCTTGTGTTCTCAAGCTGCTGATATGCACATGTATGGGAAGCTAGACCTGAAGTCCATCTCTGTTGTGTGTCTTGGTGAACCTACAGGAGTGGAGACCGCTGGCTGAGCCGCTGGAGGAGGCAGGTCTCCAGTAACATCAGGACCACAGCTATTGTCCTCCACCTGAGACGGCTGGTCACACCAGCCGTGGGTGTCGGGGTGCTGCTTCTCGGGGCCGTCCAGACCGCCGTCCGGAACGACAGGGTCGTCCTCCAGAGTGTCCCTGTTGAAGGGCGGGTCGACTCCCCTGGGGCTCTCTACTGCCGTGCTAACTGGCAGAAGAGCCCTGCGGAAGAGTTTTGAGCTCTCGACCCACGTGCCGTACCTCAGGCTGAGTTTGGCCCCGACCTGCTCAGGGAGCATCTGGCTGAAGAGCATTCGCTCCTTCTCCTGCTCCACCCTGGGAGCTGAGAGAAGAACACGACACGAGGAGTCAAGATATGAATGCTCTTCAAATCGGGCAACACTAGACAACATATTGTTTGTTTTAGTTTTTTTGTAACAACTCATTTAATTTCACTGGTAAATAATGAAGGAATATATTTGTAGTTGTTGTTAGGTTTAAATTAAACTGGCATTACACCTATTGCATTTAATAATGATGTCTATCCATTAGTACAGTCCGTTGTTGTGATTACCTTGGGTGGGGACAGAGGTCTCCTCAAGACTGTAGCCTGCCAGCAGGACCTCTACAACCTCCCACACGATGGAGTGGAGCGGATCAGGGCCCTACAACAGGGAGAAGAGAGAAGACGTCTTAAGACAGCTCTCCTCCACAATACGTTCACATAGGAGCAGCTTGGATTTAGTCATCATGTATCTTGTTCTTAGTTTCAAGATGTGGTTGATTATTTCATCTTCTTGTTGAAGTTCATAACCTCATAAAGTATCTTTACGCTGGTGATCTATGGAGGGCTATTCTATTGAGTGGTCCACGGTTGCCAACGATTGCCGGTACCTGGGCAGATGTCTCGAAGTCCTTGATCAGGCGGATCTGCAGCAGCACGGCCAGCTTGCTGACGTCCCAGCCGGGGTGAGGGAGGCTGGTGACCACGGCGATGCCGGGCATCCTTCTCAAGGTGTCCAGGATGAGACAACTCACCTGGGAGAAAAGGGGGAGCAAGAATGAGAAGAAATTCCATTTCCGGCAGAGGGAGGGGGGGGACGAAGAAGGGACAGTAACAAAGACCAGTGAGAGAAGAAGAAAGGTAGGAAGCAAGTTTGGAGATATGACTGCTTGTACACTTGTACAACTATTGGAAGTAATGGTCAATAGATTTACATATTTACAGATATCAGTGGGGTTGACTGAAGAAGTAATCTAATCTAGTGGTAGTAACAGTATTGCCATTCAGTAGTGGTAGTAGTAGTAGTTGGTAGTAGTAGTAGTAGTAGTAGTAGTAGTAGTAGTAGTAGTAGTAGTAGTAGTAGTAGTAGTGGTAGTAGTAGTAGTGGTAGTAGTAGTAGTAGTCGTGGTATTAGTAGTAGTAGTAGTAGTAGTAGTAGTAGTAGTAGTAGTAGTAGTGGTTGTAGTGGTAGTGGTAGTGGTAGTAATAGTAGTAGTAGTAGTAGTAGTAGTAGTAGTAGTATTAGTAGTGGTTGAAGTGGTAGTGGTAGTGGTAGTAGTAGTAGTAGTAGTAGTGGTAGTAGTAGTAGTAGTGTTGCTGCTTGTAGGGCCTACCTGGAGAGTGAGTTCCAGGAGCTGCTGCTGGCCCAGCCGGCTGTAGCCCTCTCCATACAGGGGGTGGAGCCTCAGCATCAGCTGGACCACCAGGTCGTCCACCAGGTCGCTGCTGATGGTCAGCATAGAGCCGGGAGGCGGGAACTTCATCTGCCTTTTCATCCTCTGGAAGAAAACAATATATATGTAAATGTTTGATTAAAACACATGGGCTTTCATGTCACCAGTATGTTGAGAATCAATTAATATCGTTTGAACTGCTCAACGCATAAGAATATAGCTATATACTGTATATGTAGTTGGTTTTGATCTTGTTATGATTATTTGTTTTGTGTTTTCATGTTGCATTATTTCTAAGCAGTATCGGGGACAGTGTAACTATTGCTTCAATCGCTAACATACAAACAGTTTTTAATTGAATCCAATATAATCATTGATTAAATTCTAGTATGTCCTGCAAAGCCCTGTCACTGACCGGCAGGTCCTTCTGGCTAGCTTCTAGCTGATCCGGGACCAGCTGGGCGATGCTGAGAGCCACCAGGTACACAGTGTAGTGCTGGAAGATGTTTGGAGCGGTGAGCAGAGCATTCTTCAGACTCATGGGGAACAAATCCTGCTTCAGGTGGGCCATGATGGACTTGGCCAGCTGGAAGATGGACACACAAGACAACAAACATGTTGTTATGTTCCTCTGTAATAGTATTTGGTTACTTTACCAATTACTTTTCTGTTTTGAATTTGTGTTTAACACAGGAGGTCATAAAAATATTTATTATTGTTAATATGTTATAACAATAAAGGGGAAGCTTTACTTTATTATATAATTATTACAGGACAGGTCGCTACACTTCACTTCATTGTTAAAAATGTATGTATTCAGATTACAAGTAAGCGTCTTCAGATTGAAAAAAACCCTAAAAACGAATCTGTCACTAATATGTCGCCCATGGAGCATCCTATTCAACCAAGTGGCCACCTGGTGTGGAGCGGTGGGCTGCAGAAGACTGTTGGTCTGCCGCCTGTCCTCGGTCACCTTGACCCAGGGGAAGGAGGAGCGAAGGAGGAGCTGGGTCTCCTGGAGGATGGTGGAGAGCCTCACAGGACAGAGGACCCCAGGGCTGACCTGGAGAGCACAACAGACCAGTAGACACCTGGGTTAGACAGTCTATGGTAGACAGAAGTCAACCAGGAGATTCAGGAGCTGTTGCAGAGGTCCAGGCTTCTCCAGCTGCATTCATTTGAACATGAACCTTGCTGTGGCCCCCGAGCTACATGGCTCTAATCCAATACCTCCTCCTATATTTAAGTCTGTAATGACGGTTGACAGATGAGTGGGACAGGACAGGTGACCATGTGGGACAACTTGAGCAATGTGGATACCTCAGTCAGTAGCTGGAAGACGACCGTTCTGACGGAGGACAAGGACACCACCACCTGCCAAGGCGTGGCCAAGGCAGGGGTGGAGTCCACTAAGGCCTCAACCACAGAGGAGGACATCTGGATGGATGATCCAGAGTCGGGTGTTTCTCCAAGATGACCTGAAGACCAATCACAATCTGATTATTTCCTTTACTTCATGTTCTCTTTTTCACTATATCGTCTCAACCGGCTTACAAGTATAATAAGTTTGTCAGTTACTTTGTTGCGCAGATTCTGCCCAAGAGAACTTAGCGTGGACGCAACCTCCCATGCATTATGGCAATATAACACCTTGGTATTTGTGATAAACATTTTGTAAAGCACTTATATGGCGATTCACTGTTCCATAAACTTGCACATTTCACTTGAAACGAGCCTCGAACTGAATGCAATTCAAGACAGCCATGTAGTAACTATTACATAATATAGATAATATACATCAAATATGTATAAGAAATGTAAGACAATAAATCATGGGTTGCAAGTTTATTTACAGATTGCATACAAGAGTGCAGGAGTGCATTCCGTGTCCATGTTAATTGTCAGTGGGGTGTTTCTTACATTGTTTCTTGCAGCGTGTGAAGATCCTGCGAAGCCATGACCACCTCTTCTTCTTCTTGTTCTTTTTCACCTCCTGTCCAGTAATAATAGATAAGGAACATTTTCATCTACAGCCAAAATACACCACATATATCTACTATATGGGCAGTACTTCCTTGCATATGGGCGGAACAACAGAAACCTTTCTTAGTGTGTAGGACACCACATTGTGGCCTGTTTGATAGGCTGTTACACTAGGATCTGGGATAACTGACCTCAGGAGAGGAGAGGAACTTTTTACGCTCCGCAAGGAAACAGTCCTCTGCTACCTCGACGTGGTCAAGAAAGCCCTCAGAGGATGTCAGGTATTCAAGGACCCCCGTGGAGATCAGGGAGCAGGCCAGCAGGGTGTTCAGGGGGTCCTCCAGGAGATCCTTCCTGCACAGGCTCACACCGGGCAAGGCCTCTTTCAGCCTCGCCTGGAGGAACGAGCAGAGCTCCAGGCCCAGTCTTTTCTGTTGAATGACCTGACCTTTAAATACTCTATACATAACAAACAACAATATTGCATCTGTACACAAATATTCCATGCATTTGACCAAATGCTAGTTTTTACAAACAAAATCACATATTATATCATTATGTCAGGTTCCAATTAATGTCATTCATGCTATTAGGAAACCCCTGCAGGTTGACAATACATGGATGTGAGAGAGGGATCTGTTCTTCTTCTGTACTTATGTACATTTGCTATTCCTGTTTAAACAAATTGCATTCCTGATCTGGTTTTATAACTAAACCTAAAGCAGACCTCATGCTCGGGCGTCATCAAGCTCTTCAGAGTCTGTTGAAACACTGGGTTGTTCCGGTGGTGTACGGTGGTCTCTTTCTGCAGCAGCAGGTGCACATCCTGGACAACCATCTTGTCGAAGGCCTGGTACTGGAGGATGTGTGACCGGATGGGCGATAGGTCCTGGCCATTGAAGAACTCGGCCACAATGAATCCAACGGTGGTCCGCTGGATCAGAGCCGTGTCCTGATTTACAGCAGAAGACACTTAGTCTGTAGTAGTCGTCGTAGTAGACTGTCTTAGTCTGCTTAGTTTAAGACTAAATCAGTAATTAATCATCAATTATTATTTTCTTGTGTTCTCAAGCTGCTGATATGCACATGTATGGGAAGCTAGACCTGAAGTCCATCTCTGTTGTGTGTCTTGGTGAACCTACAGGAGTGGAGACCGCTGGCTGAGCCGCTGGAGGAGGCAGGTCTCCAGTAACATCAGGACCACAGCTATTGTCCTCCACCTGAGACGGCTGGTCACACCAGCCGTGGGTGTCGGGGTGCTGCTTCTCGGGGCCGTCCAGACCGCCGTCCGGAACGACAGGGTCGTCCTCCAGAGTGTCCCTGTTGAAGGGCGGGTCGACTCCCCTGGGGCTCTCTACTGCCGTGCTCACTGGCAGAAGAGCCCTGCGGAAGAGTTTTGAGCTCTCGACCCACGTGCCGTACCTCAGGCTGAGTTCGGCCCCGACCTGCTCAGGGAGCATCTGGCTGAAGAGCATTCGCTCCTTCTCCTGCTCCACCCTGGGAGCTGAGAGAAGAACACGACACGAGGAGTCAAGGTATGAATTCAATTCAAGACATTGTTAAGTGCTCTTCAAATCGGGCAACACTAGACAACATATTGTTTGTTTTTGTTTTTTTGTAACAACTCATTTAATTTCACTGGAAAATAATGAAGGAATATATTTGTAGTTGTTGTTAGGTTTAAATTAAACTGGCATTACACCTATTGCGTTTAATAATGATGTCTATCCATTAGTACAGTCCGTTGTTGTGATTACCTTGGGTGAGGACAGAGATCTCCTCAAGACTGTAGCCTTCCAGCAGGACCTCTACAACCTCCCACATGATGGAGTAGAGCGGATCAGGGCCCTACAACAGGGAGAAGAGAGAAGACGTCTTAAGACAGCTCTCCTCCACAATACGTTCACATAGGAGCAGCTTGGATTTAGTCATCATGTATCTTGTTCTTAGTTTCAAGATGTGGTTGATTATTTCATCTTCTTGATGAAGTTCATAACCTCATAAAATATCTTTGCGCTGGTGATCTATGGAGGGCTATTCTATTGAGTGGTCCACGGTTGCCAACGATTGCCGGTACCTGGGCAGATGTCTCGAAGTCCTTGATCAGGCGGATCTGCAGCAGCACGGCCAGCTTGCTGACGTACCAGTCGTGGTGAGGGAGGCTGGTGACCACAGTGATGCCGGGCATTCTTCTTAAGGAGTTTAGGATGAGACAACTCATCTGGGAGAGAAGGAGGAGTAAGAATGAGAGGAAATTCCATTTCCGGCAGAGGGAGGGGGGACGAAAAGGGAACAAAGACCAGTGAGAGAAGAAGAAAGGTAGGAAGCAAGTTTGGAGATATGACTGCTTGTACACTTGTACAACTATTGGAAGTAATGGTCAATAGATGTACATATTTACAGATATCAGTGGGGTTGACTGAAGAAGTAATCTAATCTAGTGGTAGGAGCAGTATTGCCTTTCAGTAGTCGTAGTAGTAGTAGTAGTAGTAGTAGTGGTAGTGGTAGTGGTAGTGGTGGTAGTAGTAGTGGTAGTGGTAGTGGTAGTGGTGGTAGTAGTAGTAGTAGTAGTAGTAGTAGTGGTAGTGGTAGTAGTAGTGGTAGTGGTAGTGGTAGTGGTAGTGGTAGTGGTAGTGGTAGTGGTAGTGGTAGTGGTAGTAGTAGTAGTAGTGGTAGTAGTAGTAGTAGTAGTAGTAGTAGTGTTGCTGCTTGTAGGGCCTACCCGGAGAGTGAGTTCCAGGAGCTGCTGCTGGCCCAGCCGGCTGTAGCCCTCTCCATACAGGGGGTGGAGCCTCAGCATCAGCTGGACCACCAGGTCGTCCACCAGGTCGCTGCAGATGGTCAGCATAGAGCCGGGAGGCGGGAACTTCATCGGCCTTTTCATCCTCTGGAAGAAAACAATATATATGTAAATGTTTGATTAAAACACATGGGCTTTCATGTCACCAGTATGTTGAGAATCAATTGATATCGTTTGAACTGCTCAACGCATAAGAATATAGCTATATACTGTATATGTAGTTGGTTTTGATCTTGTTATGATTATTTGTTTTGTGTTTTCATGTTGCATTATTTCTAAGCAGTATCGGGGACAGTGTAACTATTGCTTCAATCGCTAACATCCAAACTGTTTTTAATTGAATCCAATATAATCATTGATTCAATTCTAGTATGTCCTGCAAAGCCCTGTCACTGACCGGCAGGTCCTTCTGGCTAGCTTCTAGCTGATCCGGGACCAGCTGGGCGATGCTGAGAGCCACCAGGTACACAGTGTAGTGCTGGAAGATGTTTGGAGCGGTGAGCAGAGCCTTCTTCAGACTCATGGGGAACAAATCCTGCTCCAGGTGGGCCATGATGGACTTGGCCAGCTGGAAGATGGACACACAAGACAACAAACATGTTGTTATGTTCCTCTGTAATAGTATTTGGTTACTTTACCAATTACTTTTCTGTTTTGAATTTGTGTTTAACACAGGAGGTCATGCAAATATTTATTTTTATTAATATGTCATAACAATAAAGGGGAAACTTTACTTTATTAAATAATTAATACAGGACAGGTCGCTACACTTCACTTCATTGTTTAAAATGTATGTATTCAGATTACAAGTAAGCGTCTTCAGATTGAAAAAAAACCTAAAAACGAATCTGTCACTAATATGTCGCCCATGGAGCATCCTATTCAACCAAGTGGCCACCTGGTGTGGAGCGGTGGGCTGCAGAAGACTGTTGGTCTGCCGCCTGTCCTCGGTCACCTTGACCCAGGGGAAGGAGGAGAGAAGGAGGAGCTGGGTCTCCTGGAGGATGGTGGAGAGCCTCACAGGACAGAGGACCCCAGGGCTGACCTGGAGAGCACAACAGACCAGTAGACACCTGGGTTAGACAGTCTATGGTAGACAAAAGTCAACCAGGAGATTCAGGAGCTGTTGCAGAGGTCCAGGCTTCTCCAGCTGCATTCATTTGAACATGAACCTTGCTGTGGCCCCCGAGCTACATGGCTCTAATCCAATACCTCCTCCTATATTTAAGTCTGTAATGACGGTTGACAGATGAGTGGGACAGGACAGGTGACCATGTGGGACAACTTGAGCAATGTGGATACCTCAGTCAGTAGCTGGAAGACGACCGTTCTGACGGAGGACAAGGACACCACCACCTGCCAAGGCGTGGCCAAGGCAGGGGTGGAGTCCACTAAGGCCTCAACCACAGAGGAGGACATCTGGATGGATGATCCAGAGTCGGGTGTTTCTCCAAGATGACCTGAAGACCAATCACAATCTGATTATTTCCTTTACTTCATGTTCTCTTTTTCACTTCATTGCAGCCCTTGTTGCACTGCCTCTTTGAGGGCTTGGTACGGCCGCTTAGTTTAAGTTACAAATACACAAACCTTTGCAAGTTCTTGGAGAAGGAGATGCTGGAAGAGCGAAAACCATGTTCAAAAGCAGTAGCCAAAAACACGCGAGACGATCAGTGAAAAACACGAGAGAGATCAGTGAAAAACACGAGAGAGCAGTGGCGTTTTCTCCCGGAGGCCAAGGGAAGCCAGGCTTCCCCTGTTTTTTCGGATTGTAGTTATAATTTTAATACATTTTAAAATTATAATTTTTTTTAAAAATTCGGTAATTCTCCTTTGCTGTGTCACACAGCAAAGGAGAATTACCGATTTTTTTTTATTTTAATTTAAAAAATGTAGGAGAGACGGTCCGGCAGCAACACACAGCCTGTGTGTTGCTGCCGGACCGTCTCTCCCCCATTCTCATTGAGTATTTTACAAAGAGTGAAACAACAGCGCCCCCTAGATATTATGGTGAAATAGAGGAGGCCAGCCGAATGAGCTTCCCTTGGTGAAAAAAAAAATGGGGGATTGTCCCGGATTGACCAATCAGATGAGGCACGTCATGTCCCCCTGCCAACCTGTGATTGGTCAGGGCCATGCCAAGGGAGGCCAGAGACGGCTGGCCTCCCTTCAAGGGAATGGGATCCCTTGATCCCATTGGATCGATTTGAAGGGAATCCCTTGACTCACAAATCCAATCAAATCACATCAACATCAGTACGTAGTACTGTAACTGTCATCCTCGCCGTTTGATAGTATTAAGCATTATGGAGGGTGGAGATTTGGCGTACTTAATAAAAAACAACTTTACTAAACTTCCGCTACAGCAGCAACTAAAAATTAAATCAGATGACAGGCCCATGCCCACACTCGAGCTGTGTGCACAGAGGAAAAAGGGAGCAAATCGGACGTTCAATGAGGACAATTATGTCCGCACGGAGTGGCTAACTGGAAGCGCTGAACTTCAGCGTCTATTTTGCTGGCCATGTCTTCTTTTTGACAAGGATTCGTGCTCCCTGAACAATCCTTGGGCAACTTCAGGATTCATCGACCTTGCCAACCTGTCACGGGCAATTGAGAGGCACGGTAAATCAAAAAATCACATAGATTGTGCTGTGAAATTGAAGCTTTTTTATTCATTACCGAATCTGCACTGCGCATTGAGCGGCTGGTTATGCATTTGGGGGGGGGGGGGGGAATGCTTAAATTAATAAGACGAGAGAGTTTTGGCTGGAGAGTGCGTGCGGACCTGTCGGTTAGATAACAGGCGTGTGCAAGTCCTGCATCTGTATGATACAACTGTGTAAAATGATACCGGGCGCTGTAATCACTCAACTGGTTACGTTATTGACCCAAAAAAAACTGGCTTCCCCTAAAATTTTCACCACGCCACGCTACTGCGAGAGAGAGCAGTGAAAAACACGAGAGAGAGCAGTGAAAAACACGAGAGAGAGCAGTGAAAAACACAACCTACTCACTCAAAAGACCAGGTAAACTGATAACTAGCCAGCCACCGAACCCTGCTAGGGAGGTCGCGGTCGCCACGCAACGGAACCTTTCCGTTGCAACGGAACCTTTCCGTTGCGTGGCGACCGCGACCTCCCGGAACCTCCTGTGACCTCCTGTGACCTTACGGAACGGTGAGGTCACAGGCGGTGCCTAGCAGGGTTCCGTGGGGGGTTCCGCCCCCCATCGATTCTTGTGTGATAAAAGGTGTGGTTTTATTGTCTAGGTCTAAGAGCTGGATCACTATGTGGTAGGTACTGTATTTTATTATATAGTATATAGAGAGTTTAATCACTATGTGGTAAATAACATGATACTGTATATGATTGTATACTAGTGTATAGAGAGTTGGATCACGATTTGGCAGGTACTGTATATTATATGGAGAGTCGGATCACTATGTGGCAGGTACCATGGTACCATATATTAGAATATAGGCTATACAATGATATATGGTGCCATGTTACCTGCCACATAGTTATCCAACTCTCCATATACTTTATAATAATAATAAACAGTACCTGCCACATAGTGATCCAACTCTCCATATACTATATAATAATAGACAGTGCCTGCCACATAGTGATCCAACTCTCTATATACTATATAATAATAATAAACAGTACCTGCCACATAGTGATACTAGCGTCTTTCTAAGTGGATTGTTTGCGTGTTAGTTGGATATCGTTCTATTGTTTGATTGTTTGCCACCTTATTGTACTTCTACCTGAACTTATTGTACTCTATTCGAGCAGCGGCTCAGTTCTTGGAGACTTGTTAGGAATGAAATGCCCTTTTTCCCTCCGGTGACGACTTGTTCTCTTACCTTTGTTGAACGCAGTATTGTGAGTCGCTTGGGACAAAAGCGTCTGCCAAATGACTGTAATGTAATGTTATGTAATGAGTAGCATTTGGACAACAGGGGGATGGATGTATTGGTCCCTGTGAGGAAGAGTAGGTTATGGCGGCGTTAAAGGACAGTAGTGCCTTTGTAGCTCGTCTTCCTCACCTAGGATGGATGACAAATACACCACCACACATAGCAGGGCTGCCAAGTTTCAGGAAAAAGTAGGAGTGAGACTTTCGGGGGAAGATGCGTTCGGCCGGCGGCGATTTTTTTTGACCTTTTTTAACGTCGATTTAGAGGAATATCTCAATTAAAATGAACATTAAGACTGTTGTGATGTCTTCACCCCCATGCCAGCTGCTCTCCCTGCACTGTCGGCCTCCTCATGCTTATATCGTGTTAATAATTGACCAGCACAAGTAGAAATGAAAACAATTGTAACAAGAAAGTTTGACAAATAAAATACATTTATTTATAAAATGTCAATATAAAGAAAACATAGCAGCCTTTTAAGAAACAATAGCAGCCTTTTCCTTTTGTGCATTTCTTTTTTTAAGTGTAACAAAATTAGAACCAGAATAATATATATATAATATATATTATAAAAAAAATAAAGTGCATGTCTTAGTTTGTGTGTTTTGGTTTACATGACATGTCTCATGTTGTAGGTGTTTGTGGCAGATTTTGATGCCTTGATGACAGAGGAGGGGGCTCCCATTTGAAACACTGTGGCTCAAGGTTTGCCATCTCCACAGTCATGATGGATGATAGAGTTCCATCAAGAGCCAAACTGTTTCGGGTTTTGGTTTTGTTCAGTCCCACCACAGAGAACACTCGTTCAGCATCAGCATTTGAATGTGGAAGTACCAACACCAACTTGGCAATACGAGAGAGCCTCCCAAATCTGCTCATACCGAGCACATACCGTGATGATTTAACTAACACTGCTATTAGTCACGGTTGTTTGTTGTTAAACCCACCGCAGCAACCTGCCACACTGCTCACCAGCAGCTTGTGTAACGTTAAGTCTCACGTAGTCAGACCCACCGTTGACTTAATCAAAATAAAAATATTTGTAAAAATTTCAGTCACGGCATTATTGAGGCGCTGACAGACGTTTCACATTTACTTTTCGATTTCTCCACCATAAGTGTTGTTCTCATAGGTTCACGTTGTTCTTCATATGATAGAGACGCAATGACCCGCCCTAAGCTGCCTCTGATTGGTTTGTATACGTGGTACCTTTCGTTGGGTTGGTTAGATTTAGCCTCGAGGGCTGATGATTGGTTATCACATATCTCTGTCAGCCAATCGGGGGCAGAATAGGGCGGGATCACCCTGTCCCTGACTCGAACTACGGCAAGCCTCAAGCAACAAGTAATGGAAATATATAATTTAAAAAAATATTTATTATAAAGTAGTGAAAGGGGGAAAAAGCGTGTGAAATGGCAAGTGTGGCGTGAGGCGTGTGAAGAGGTTAAATTGCGTGACTCTCACTCTCAAAGGGTGAGACTTGGCAGCTCTGCATAGGGTGACAGCACCTTGGTCATTGGTTACATTTTGATTTATTTTCTATTTACACTTCATTTGTTATATAAATATAATACATCATTAAAAAAAAAAAAAGAAAGAAAATAAAAAGAAACCGACAACAATACACAACAGCTGGATCACAACGGGGTGGCGGGGGAACGGGCGAGAGAGAGAGAGACAGAGAGGGAGAGGGAGAGAGAGAGAGAGAGAGAGAGAGAGAGAGAGAGAGAGAGAGAGAGAGAGAGAGAGAGAGAGAGAGAGAGAGAGAGAGAGAGAGAGAGAGAGAGAGAGACATACAGAGTTGTTGAAGTCGTAGTAGTAGAGTCAGAGAGGATGAGCGGGTGATTGGTGGAGCCGGGCTCTGTGTGTGTGTGTGTGTGTGTGTGTGTGTGTGTGTGTGTGTGTGTGTGTGTGTGTGGGGGGGGGGGGGGGGTTTGTTGCATGGCCAGTCGTCTTACAGTCCAGTTCCATCCATGTCACATGTCCTGTTTTTGGTGTAGTAACCAGAGTTACTCTTAATGCGTTGGTTGTTCCGGTGATAAGGGGGGAGGGAGTACCCAGGTGGCATGCTCTGAATGCAAACACTGTGGCTACAATTAGTCCTCCACCAGCAGTTAGCCACACATGTCCCCCTGTCTCCCTGCCTGCCTGCCGGGGGGGGACGGACTCAGGCCTGGCTGGTGATGATGATGAGGGCGGGGCTGGCGGCCTGCTGGCTGGTCTCCACGGCTACGCCCTCCTCCCGCACCTCCTCGTTGTTGTTGTTGTTGTTGTTCTTGGCGGGGGCGGTGAACTTGGCGAAGACTCGCGGCGTGCTCAGGTTGTAGACGCCGGCGTGCAGGAAGCACGCTCGCAGGGGCAGCCGCGCCACTTCCTGCGGTCGCAGCCGCCGCCTGTACTGCGTCTGGCCCAGCCACGTGAAGGAGCCATGCACCTCCAGGGAGTCAGGACTGAGGAGGAGGAGGAGGAGGAGGAGGAGGAGGAGGGCAGGTTATGATGGGCAGAGGGAAACAGACTACTGATGTACTCCAGACGGTTCTGAGTGGCTGTGCCCGTCAGCAGCACTGGGGATCCATACGTTAACAATGCATACAGTACAACAAGTGTTCTGTTCACTAGAGACTGACCTGATGGTCTTGTGTCGCAGGTCTATGAGGACATCCACCTCACCCAGGGAGCAGTTGGACAAGGTGAGGGTGACGGGTACAACACAGAGCCTAATGGGAGGGAACAAGGAGGGAGAGAGAGGGAGGGGGAGAGAGGGAGAGAGGGAGAGGGAGAGAGAGACAGAGAGAGAGAGATGTTGAGTACTCTCGATACCTCTTAAGAATGTTCCAGACAGTCTATAGACATGCAGCCCCTGGCCTAGGACCTCTGAATGTGAGGCATGACTTGTTAAGTGCTATATAAAAGGCAGTCTTTTCACCTTTTACCATCCTTAAAGTTCTACTTTAACTATAGGGGAAAATTATGCACCTTTATATCTAATATCCTCATATCTTAAACTTGTATCCTTTACATAAAGTTAAATATAGTTTGGGATTTTGTCAAATTCCTTAGAAATTGTCCAACTTTTTAAATATATGTACTTATCTTTCGGATTTGGGACATAATTAAATATATCAATTACAGTATTTATGTTAATAAAAAAGTTGCAAACTGCTGTGTAACTTCTGCTCAAACATTGTCAGTTGAACAATTGTTCAACATAGACACTCTGCCACTGTCCTGCGACACTCTGCCACTGTCCTGCGACACTGAGCCACTGTCCCGCGACACTCTGTTTGGGGCGTATTGTTGGGGCGTGTTGGATATCACTTAAATCTTTATTGGATCAGTAAAAAGAGGTAAAAAGAGGTTAAAAAGAGGTAAAAACAGGTTCAAAAGAAACAACAAACCCCCAAAAAGTTAAATCTGCAACAGCAAATTAAAAGATGTTAAATTCTCTTAACCCTTTGTAAATAAATCAATACAAATATATACTTCTAAATAAATAAATATACAAATAAAAACAAAAACTTACCTAATGCAAAAATAAAGCTCACTCTAATAGAGGTCCTGTGGCAAGAACAACCTCTGCCATGTACCTGGACAAGTCTTCATGCTTCCTGAGGATACTGATGGTGACCTTACGAAAAGCAATAATGACATTATAACTTAGAAATAGCATGACCTGAAATATGATGGCTCATAATAGCATTAGAAATACCAATACCAAAAATTCCACAAGCAGTTGTAATTAATAATAAAATAAATGTAATTGGAATTCACATTTTCTTACTTCAGGCATCATCACATCACACAGCAAATCCAGGTCCAGAAGCCCATCATCCATGTTCAAAGCTGCCTTTATCATTTCTCTTAGTTTGTTGGCCTGATGGTGGGCACACAACAGAAAAATCAAAGATAAAAAACTCCAACTCTAAAAAGGTGGTATTAGCCATTAACAGTGAATCGCCACATTAAGAGTGAAGAGTGTTTTTATATGAAATTGTGTTGTCACGCCAGGCCCATCTGATGTCTTCTTGACATTCCTTATTTGACTGCATTTGCTTTGAAACATGTTTACATGCAACGTACATATATTCAGATATATGCATGAATACATGCAGATATGCAATGAAAATATACAAGTAGGAAACATTTAGGAAATGTGTTAAAACGTGTAAACATAAAACGTTAATTAATGCAACATATGTCTTATACACTTACATTCTCTTCACTGAAATGAGACATCTTTGGCTTTAACACCTGCTGGAGTTCCAATGATGCAGTAGGATGTTTCCACAGATACATCCTGCTTGACTTATGTTCGTCTGAATGGAGTGCTTCATAGATAGTCTGAGGGCAGATTGGTATAGACCATTACACATACAGAATGTTTGTGACTGGGTGTTTCTTCCAGACCGGTCCTAGACTTGCCTTTATTTCCTCATCATCAATGAGACCCTCCATTCCAGCTTCACGCAGAATCCTCAGAGTCCTACCAAGATTGGTAGAAGTTGTTAATTGTATGTTGTTAAATGAATATAACGCACAGAGGCACATACCAAAAAGAAGGAGGATAATGAAGATATTTTTGATATTTCCAATAGCCAGCCTTACCTACGTTTTAATTAATGGGCCCCTATTTTCAAAAAGGTTTCAAAAGTGTCACGTGACGCACACCTGGGGGTAAAATATGGCTCCAAGAAAAATAATACCCTCTTAAACTTGGTACCAGTCCTGGTATAGGACCATTTCACAAAACAAATACTATACACAATAGCAGATAGACTGGAATCATTAATAATACAAAAATAATCACTTAGAAAGTACTTGAAGTAGAAACTGAAACCTCCAAAACAATCATTACTTATTTGTGCTTGAAGTGTAGCTAAATGCAGTCCTAACAAATATTTTAAATATGGTGTTAACTGCTCGACTGTAATTCCAGGCACCTAACACTAGAGGGCAGCAGACAGACATTTGTAAGAACTATTTTCTCAGCTTAAATATACCTTGACACGGACCTTGAAGCCAACAGCTTTGTCCACTTGATGGATGATGTTAACAAATGGACGAATGAACATACAAATAAAATATAGTATTTGTGTGCTTTTATACATTCTAACTATAATATATCGCATAGGACCTTTGGCAAGTATATAATGCAAAATGCATTTTATTATGAGATGGTGAATGGTTTTAATTCCAATTACTGAGATAATTCATACGGAATTATTCAAACCATTCCTACCAAAAGTTTATAAACTGAACATAATCGTTACCCAATACTGACCTGACAGGAAGTATATATGTAAATAACATCCATTAGTCACTTTATTGTTATTTTGATTGTGTACAGCATCTTTATAGTAGGCCTATAGTACAGCGGGAGGAAATAAGGGAGTAAGCATTTCATTGTACTTGTTGCACATGGACAATACAAATCTAGAATCTTGAGTATACACCGCAGACTGACCCGAAGGCTCCCAGTTCTTTCTATGAAGTGCATTTATCCAGGCCTCTTGCTTTGGTTCTCCTTCTGGAATCAGGCATTATGCCTAAAACAATGGTTACTTTAGTTTCCAATGAAAAATAATACCCTCTTAAACTTGGTACCAGTCCTGGTATAGGACCATTTCACAAAACAAATACTATACACAATAGCAGATAGACTGGAATCATTAATAATACAAAAATAATCACTTAGAAAGTACTTGAAGTAGAAACTGAAACCTCCAAAACAATCATTACTTATTTGTGCTTGAAGTGTAGCTAAATGCAGTCCTAACAAATATTTTAAATATGGTGTTAACTGCTCGACTGTAATTCCAGGCACCTAACACTAGAGGGCAGCAGACAGACATTTGTAAGAACTATTTTCTCAGCTTAAATATACCTTGACACGGACCTTGAAGCCAACAGCTTTGTCCACTTGATGGATGATGTTAACAAATGGACGAATGAACATACAAATAAAATATAGTATTTGTGTGCTTTTATACATTCTAACTATAATATATCGCATAGGACCTTTGGCAAGTATATAATGCAAAATGCATTTTATTATGAGATGGTGAATGGTTTTAATTCCAATTACTGAGATAATTCATACGGAATTATTCAAACCATTCCTACCAAAAGTTTATAAACTGAACATAATCGTTACCCAATACTGACCTGACAGGAAGTATATATGTAAATAACATCCATTAGTCACTTTATTGTTATTTTGATTGTGTACAGCATCTTTATAGTAGGCCTATAGTACAGCGGGAGGAAATAAGGGAGTAAGCATTTCATTGTACTTGTTGCACATGGACAATACAAATCTAGAATCTTGAGTATACACCGCAGACTGACCCGAAGGCTCCCAGTTCTTTCTATGAAGTGCATTTATCCAGGCCTCTTGCTTTGGTTCTCCTTCTGGAATCAGGCATTATGCCTAAAACAATGGTTACTTTAGTTTCCAATGACGTCATTTGTGTGTTAAGTTCAGGTCACGCATCGCTTTTCTGTCCGTCGTCAACTAGCTATCATATATTATACATGTATGAGTGGTGACTACTGCTGAGTAAAATGACTGACACAACAACATGTACATATCATCCATAAGTCACTTTATTGTTCTTTTTATTGTGTCTGCTAAATGACTAAATAGAAAAAGATGGTAACACTGGCTTCAGGGAGGAACATTGCTGGTTCAGAGCTCACTAAGCCCCTCCCCGTTCACCTGGATGGTTGTTTAACTGGTTGTCCTGGTATTGAGCCATCGTGATCAAGTGTGTATAACATATGTAGCCTATCACAGGGCACCTTGAAGAAGAACCGGTGCCATGTGTTGTTGTTGTTGGTGAACTGAGAGGGTGGATGTCTGCTTGGTATCTGAAGGTCCTCAGTAGACCTACTGTAAACCTCCACTGTAGTGTGAGAACCAGGAGTCCTACGGTGACAGCAGCTGGTGGCTGCAGGACCAGGCTCGGTGCGCCAGCCCCCTGATCAGAGCCCCACCCACAGCAGGCCAGGGCCCACTGACCCTCGAGGTCACGGGTCCACAGACCCAAGTCTCCTTTGGGGCCATCGAGGAAACGCCACCTTTAAAACCCCACCCGTATTGTTGTGGTCCGTTGAAGTGGGATGGGTCTGGTGTCTGTTGAGTCGCTGTGTGTTTCAGTGCTTCTATCTCCGTCCTCATAGGACTGGACGTGGTTCTTGGCTAGATGGCAGCATAATGGGGGATGACGGATGAATCCTTACCAGGGATTGTGGGCGTGTGTTGTAGTCTACTTGTGTGTCACTACAGACTACTGGACGTTCCTTCACTGTGTACCTTTTGCTTTCCCTTATATTTATATATATTCAAAATAAAATACTATATTGTCTCAACCGGCTTACAAATACAATAAGTTTGTCAGTTACTTTGTTGCTCAGATTCTGCCCAAGAGAACTTAGCGTGGACGCAACCTCCCATGAATAATGGCTATATAACACCTTGTTATTTGTGATAAACATTTTGTAAAGCACTTATATGGCGATTCACTGTTCCATAAACTTGCACATTTCACTTGAAACGAGCCTCGAACTGAATGCAATTCAAGACAGCCATGTAGTGACTATTACATAATATAGATAATATATGTATAAGCAATGTAATACAATCAAAATTATTGGTTGCAAGTTTATTTACAGATTGCATACAAGAGTGCAGGAGTGCATTCCGTGTCAGTGGCGTGTTTCTTGCAGCGTGTGAAGATCCTGTGAAGCCATGACCACCTCGTCTTCTTCTTGTTATTTTTCACCTCCTGTCCAGTAATAATAGATAAGGAACATTTTCATCTACAGCCAAAATACACCACATATATCTACTATATGGGCAGTACTTCCTTGCATATGGGCGGAACAACAGAAACCTTTCTTAGTGTGTAGGACACCACATTGTGGCCTGTTTGATAGGCTGTTACACTAGGATCTGGGATAACTGACCTCAGGAGAGGAGAGGAACATTTTACGCTCCGCATGGAGACAGTCCTCTGCTACCTCGATGTGGTCAAGAAAGCCCTCAGGGGATGTCAGGTATTCAAGGACCCCCGTGGAGATCAGGGAGCAGGCCAGCAGGGAGTTCAGGAGGTCCTCCAGGAGATCCTTCCTGCACAGGCTCACACCGGGCAAGGCCTCTTTCAGCCTCGCCTGGAGGAACGAGCGGAGCTCCAGGCCCAGTCTTTTCTGTTGAATGACCTGACCTTTAAATACTCTATACATAACAAACAACAATATTGCATCTGTACACAAATATTCCATGCATTTGACCAAATGCTAGTTTTTACAAACAAAATCACATATTATATCATTATGTCAGGTTCCAATTAATGTCATTCATGATATTAGGAAACCCCTGCAGGTTGACAATACATGGATGTGAGATAGGGATCTGTTGTACTTATGTACATTTGCTATTCCTGTTTAAACTAATTGCATTCCTGATCTGGTTTTATAACTAAACCTAAAGCAGACCTCATGCTCGGGCGTCATCAACCTCTTCAGAGTCTGTTGAAACACTGGGTTGTTCCGGTGGTGTACGGTGGTCTCTTTCTGCAGCAGCAGGTGCACTTCCTGGACAACCATCTTGTCGAAGGCCTGGTACTGGAGGATGTGTGACCGGATGGGCGATAGGTCCTGGCCATTGAAGAACTCGGCCACAATGAATCCAACGGTGGTCCGCTGGATCAGAGCCGTGTCCTGATTTACAGCAGAAGACACTTAGTCTGTAGTAGTCGTCGTAGTAGACTGTCTTAGTCTGCTTAGTTTAAGACTAAATCAGTAATTAATCATCAATTATTATTTTCTTGTGTTCTCAAGCTGCTGATATGCACATGTATGGGAAGCTAGACCTGAAGTCCATCTCTGTTGTGTGTCTTGGTGAACCTACAGGAGTGGAGACCGCTGGCTGAGCCGCTGGAGGAGGCAGGTCTCCAGTAACATCAGGACCACAGCTATTGTCCTCCACCTGAGACGGCTGGTCACACCAGCCGTGGGTGTCGGGGTGCTGCTTCTCGGGGCCGTCCAGACCGCCGTCCGGAACGACAGGGTCGTCCTCCAGAGTGTCCCTGTTGAAGGGCGGGTCGACTCCCCTGGGGCTCTCTACTGCCGTGCTCACTGGCAGAAGAGCCCTGCGGAAGAGTTTTGAGCTCTCGAC
>CM051004.1:18823190-18833190 GCA_027704905.1 Muraenolepis orangiensis
GAGGGGGATTTACAAGACGAGCCCCCTGCTGTTTGTCCCCTGCATGTCCCCACATCAGTTGGGAGTTCATTCCACAGAGAAGAGCCATGACCGCGAAGGTCAATATTCTGATGGATTTTGTGAGACACAAGATGGGTCACCTTAGATGATACTGTGGCATTGGTACAATCTAGGAGTGGGTCAGGGGGGACATGTATCCAGAATATATACATAACAAGGCAATTGCCATGTGATTGAGAAAATTATTAATCCTAATAATATTAATAATAATAATAATAATAATAATAATCCAGGGCCTCTGAGTGACGAGGCAAGCAGAGCAAAGTGAAGGGCCACGGGGGGGGGATGGCTTGACCATAACCTGGAGGTAGGAAGGAGCTGTTCCTTTCACTGCCATGTAGGCCAGTAAGGTCTTTCATGCATTGAGGAGATCTTAAGAACCAGATGTCGGAAGAAGGCCATCTCCATCACAAACGCCCGCAACCACCTTGGGCACCATCGCTCCACCCCCCCACGGTCTGGTCGTAGGTTCCGCACAAGGACTACCAGGCTTTCAAGCACAGTTTTTATCCACAGGCAGTGTGCCGACTGAACTGCTAGGAGTGCAGCCACTATCATAACATTGTCATCCATAAGACATTACACTGTCATATCATCTTTTGCTGGACTTTCTGGACTCATTACAGCCACTACACTGTTCTGCAATGTACTGCACTGTAATTATGATTCTGCTGCACTACTGGCACTTTAAAATGCTTTTTTTTTCTGCACAATTCAAAAACATGTACATATCATCAGTCACTTTATTTTTAAAGTATAGTGTTTTCGAAATTTGCGGGAGGGAATGGGGAGTAAGCATTCCATTGTACATGGGGGATGTACAGGGGCAGAAACCGGGGCACCGGTGTGGAGGGAGTTGCAGTGGTCCAGGCGGGAGATGCCAAGAGACTGGATGAGCACCTGCACTGCCTTGTCAGTAAGGAATGGGTAAATCCTCAAAGTTGTAGAGGAGCAATCTGCAGGAGTGTGTTGGTGCAATGTTTGCAGAGAACGACAGTTGTTTGTCCAGGGTCACACCCAGATTCATTGCAGTTCGAACCAGATTCCACCACAGCATTATCAATGGTGAGGGCCAGGTCTAGGTGCAGACAGCCCTTTCCTGGGAGGAATGCAAGCTCAGTCTTGTCCTGGTTGAGCTTTAGGTGGAACATCCACTCTGAGATGTCTGCCGGGCATGTGTGCCTCAACTTCAACAATTTTATTTTCCATTTGCAACAAGTACAATGGAAGGATTACGGCCCATTGTCCCCCGCAGTATACATTTCTAAAATACAATACTATAAAAAAAATACTATACACAATACAAATGAACATAAAAGTGACTGAAGGATGATATGTATAGAATTGTGCAAAAAGCATTTAAAAGCATTTGAAAGTGCCAGTAGTGCAGCAGCATCATGAATACAGTGTAGTACAGTGCAGAACAGTGCAGTAACTATAATGAGTCCAGAAAGTCCAGCACAGTGTGATAGTGTAATGTTAATGACAATGTTATGATAGTGGCAGCACACATTCAGTTGCAAACCAAAAAAACATGTACATATCATTTAAGTCCATTTGCTGCTCTTTTTTTTGTTTATTTTATTGTATATATAATTTCATAATTTTGATGGTGTTTTTAAGATGTATACTGTGGGAAGGGAACGGGGAGTAAGCGTTCCTATGTACTTTTTACAAATGGCAAATCAAAATCTTTTATCTTGTATCTTGTACAACATACAACATCTTGTACTGCTTTTGGATAAAAACTATCCTTGAACCTGGTAGTACGGATGCTGCGGAACCGGCGACCGGACGGTAGGGGGGGAAAAAGAGGGTGCCCTTGTCTGTGTCCGAGCGAGGGAAACAACAAGATCAGTTGGGTGTCATCAGCAGTCAGAGAGGTGGAGAGGAGCGAAGGAGAGGTTTGCAGCAGAGCAGTGTCTGGTGAAGATCAGGTCCAGCTTTTTGGCAGCCCTGTGGGTCTGAGGAGATGGAGAGAGGGAAAGGCCCAAGGAGGCGAGGAAACAGAGAAGCTTCTCCAGCTTCTCAGTCAGGATGTCAACAAGAATATTAGATTACACTACAGTCATTTAGCAGACGCTTTTATCCAAAGCGACTTACAATAGTGTGTTTCAACAAAGGAAGGTAAGCGAACAACTTGTCACCAGAAGTTAAAAGTGCATTTAATTTCTAACAAGTCTCCAATAACTGAACCAGTGCTCAGGTAGAAGTACAATAATTAAGGCAAAAGTGTAAGGGAAAAGTGCAATAAGTTGGTAAACAAAATACAACAATATCTACCGATCTATAATATGTAATCTACATAGATAATTGACTCAGTGCTACGAGGAAGGATCCGGGAAGTGTGTCCTGAAGAGATGGGTTTTCAAGATGGGCAGTGACTCCCCACTTCGTGACCTCCGTGGGGAGTTTGTTCCACCAAATTGGGGCCAGGACGGAGAAGAGCCGTGACCGCGTAGATCGGCCACACGGGCCCCTAAGTGAGGGGGCAAGCAGACGGCCCGAAGAAGCCGAGCGAAGTGGACGAGTTGGGATGGAGGCCTTGACCATTGCCTGGAGGTAGGATGGAGCAGTACCTTTTACTGCCTTTTAGGCTAGCACCAAGGTCTTGAACTGGATGCGAGCAGCTACAGGTAGCCAGTGTAGAGTCCGAAGGAGGGTAGATGTGTGGGAGTACTTGGGGCGGTTGCAACACCAGGCGAGCTGCAGCTTTCTGAAGAAGGATGACCATTGTCAGGGAAATGGCAGACAAGTGTGTCAAGCTCCTACCGGAGCTGATCAGAAGAACCTGGTGGATGATGAAGGGATGTGACGATATCAATGACAATTTTATTCACATAATCATTTTGAAACAGCTTGTAATGACTCATCCCACACCCGGAGGTAATACAGGGGCCCTTTGAGCAAAACCCCAAACATAAGTAACGAGTATAATTAAAGTCACTTTTCTTCAAAGGCCTGCACAGGCCACATGACACTCTCTAACCCTGGGCCTGCTAGAGGACAAGAACAACACTCTCCTCAGTACCAAGAAAGAAACCTTGAAAGAAGCAACCGGTTTTTTCTTTCAAGGGACAATCAGGAGTGAGGAGGAGTGCAGTAGGTGCCCTAATTATGGGAAGATATAATGGTAGCAAAAGTAAAAAAGCAACAAAAAAAAAACTTAATTATTGTGAAAAACACATATAGGACTTGGCAGCCAGCACTGTGGCGGTGGTTAAAGTCCCTGTTTGTTTGGCCCTGTTCCCCGGTGCCCTGTGCCTACGCATGCGTGTCCCGTCCATACGCCCTCTCCCCACTTTCTCTGCCACTCTATATAAGCCCCTTGGCTCTACTCCGCTGCCACCCATCCCTCTCTTCCTCCTTCTTATCATCATTGTCGTCATCATGTCCAGACTGGTGCTGTTGCTGAGCGCCCTGGTGGCGCTGTGCGGGGCGGCCCCCGCACTGGAGCCTGTGACCTGCAGCGGTGAGAAGTTTGAAGCCAACGCCGCCCGCTTGGCGGCACAGCACATAAACAGCAACCATCACCACGGCTACAAGTTCAGGGTGTCAGAGGTCCTCTCCAGCCAAGTGGACGTGGTGAGTGGTTTAACATGTGGTTTGTAGGAAAATAAGCATTGATCTTTCGTCATTTTTTTATCATCCAAAGTGACTGTGGAGTGTGTGTGTGGTTGGTGGCTGGTTTTTAAGCAGCCTCGCCTGGCCTGAGTTTGACTGATTGCTCTATGGGGCGGTGAGGCTGCATGCACACCTGTGGGTCATTGTTCATCAAGGCCCCACAGGTAAAAACAGTGGGGCCCCCAACCACACACACACTCCACAGTGACCTTCAAACACAACATCGGAGAAGCTGCACGGCCTACTTTACTGGAATAGAGCGCAGAGAGAGAGTAGCCACGGACCATCAGAGAAACAACGTAATACATGTAATAATCGTAATCATTTGGATGTCTTTACTTTGTGACTTTCCAGGAACCCCAAGGGTGTAAGATCACCATGGAGGTGAACCTCCAGGAGACCAAATGCGTCGTGGCCGCTCCTGAACACTTTGAGGACTGTGAACTTCGCGATCACTCACAAACGGTAATTCTCAGGAGGGCTTGTGCCTTTACAGGACACGTGTGAGGTGTTTGTAGAGACATCCTTTGCTGACCAACCACTTTTTCTCTCTCTCTCTCCCCCCCCCCTCTGCCTCTCCCCCATATAGGAGGTGAAGGCGAAATGTAACGTCGTCTTAGCTGTCTTAGACCTTGTGGGCAATGTCGTTTCATTTTCATGTGAATCGTCTAAAGGCAGGTTTTTGTTGTTGTTGTTAAATAACTTTCAAGAAGTATGACATACATAACCGAAATATAACAATGTCTTAACTAATTTCCTCACCGTTGATTACATATGTGATGTAAGCAATGTAACATGTAACATAATTACTTGAATAGATAATATCATAAGGAAACAACATGAAAGTGCTTAAGGTTAAGGTTAGCATTAGGCAAAACTATTTAGTGCCACACTAGGTTAGAGTTGGGGTTAGGCTAGTCTCATAAATCCAACTTTAGGTTAATATCTAAAGATTAAGATCTAAAGTCTGCTCAGATCTGAGTGAACGGGGCGTTTTTACTTTCTTTCACTTCATGTTTTAACCAATCACGTTGCTAGAGGCAGGGCTCTGTAAGCACGTTATGCGAATACAATCTCTACCAGCAGTAGTAAACTGTAAAAGAAAAGTCAAACATCGTGCTGACTGGCCACTGTAGTAATTCACATATAAAAAAACCCTCGAGAAAATTAGTTTTGTTCGGTAGAATATCTACCGAACAAAACCGGAAACAAGGCGTAACCCCGCCCCTGACCTGCTCCCCCGTCTTCCCCCAGAACTTCTGCCGGTAACATAGAAGGACTGTCGTAGCCACACATTAGCAACATAAGTGGTCCACACAAACATGAAGCAAAAGATAGATCAACTTCGGCCCGATTTCAGCTAGTCTGCGGATAAACTAAAGGGTAGAGTTTGGTTAGGCTGTTTTGATATATTTACATACCATCGTACAGCTTGTTACATGTTGTTACATTGCGTATACTACACTGTGAAAAGGACACTGTCAAAACAGTGGTTCCCCATGGCCATAGACATGTTTGTACTAACCGGGTGTCCCTCTCTCCCGGCAGACAACGAGTTGGCCTGCCCTGACTGTCCCACTCTGCGGCCCCTCAACGACACCACTGGTCTGGATTGCATCACCAAGGCGGTTAAACAGTACAACACTGACAACGCGACCGTGCATTACTTTGTGTTACGTGACGTGGGAAGAATTAGCGCATCGGTAAAGACACGCACACGCACACACACGTCCATTTAGTATTTTGCAATCGTTCAGATCATCTGTTGTCGTTCATTTGAATGAAACTTTAATTGAATAGTCGTTAGAAGGCTGTATTCAGTCAATCTGAAATAGCACTAGGATTCCAGAAGGGTCTCAAATATACAAAAATAATAACTTAATAATATACCAACAAAATAATTAGCCTTAAGCCTTAAGCCAGCTATCACAAAACAAGGCTAAATATGCCCATCACAGAATATAATCAATGTCGGAAACATATCTTGGGTGTAAATATGACTAAAGATGGATAGCACCATGCTACTTCAGCTGGTCTCCCTGTCTCTCTTCATCTTCTAGTACATCATGGACGTCGGGATGAACTATGTGACTGAGTTTGTGATGGTGGAGACTCACTGTCCTTTGGGAAGCAGGATCGTCATCGAGGCATGCGAACCTCTCTGTCCTGACAGAGCTGTGAGTGTACACACACGCACATACACACACACACACACACACCCATACCCATTAGTACACACACACACACACACACACACACACACACACACACACACACACACACACACACACACACACACACACACACACACACACACACACACACACACACACACACACACAGTGAAGAGAGACTATAGATGGCAGACAAATACATTTTTGTGGGAACAAATAACACGTGTCAATCTGGTCTCTGTCTTCTTCTGCTTCCTCTTCCTCTCTCTCTGTGTAGCGCCTCACCGTCTGTCGTACCGACAAGAGAAGGAGCATTCTCCAATGTACCACGTATCCAGCGATGGTGAGTTCATCAACGGTTGTATTCCAGGGAACACACACAAACAGTGGCTTGAACGCTAACCGTTTCTATTGGCGACCCTGTAATGTGTATTACGCCCTGGTCTTCATCATGAATCTATGGTGTGAATCGAGGTGTTTCCAGTCGGACAATGACCGATGCAGTTGACATTGAACACCCTAACTCAGTGAACTAGATGGGGAATTCACACAGCAATTTACTCCCAGTGGGAACTGGGAGGCCTAATAATGCAACAGTGCAACAGTGCATGAAGCCAATTAGCCACAGTGAAAGGCCTTCCAAGGCGAGACCCATGCAGACATATAGGGTCCCTCCACACATGAGTCTCAGTGCTATTGTTAACCAACACTATCACCAATGTTCACGCTCACCCTCCCATGAAGACCCCCACATTTGGAAGGAACACTGAGGAAGCCAGTGCAATGTGCACAGAGTCGGTGTTATACACTCATGTTTATGGACATGCCACCTTATGATCCGCCCCTTAATGCTGTTCCTCCCCGTAGAACCAGACCTCCCTGGCTGCCGGCGAGATGGAGCCGCATTGTCGTCGTAGGGAGCACCACACCCTGTCTCCCACCAACACCCGCGCCTCGACGGCCACCCTCGCCCGGGAGACCAGGCCCATCTTCCCCACCGACTTCTGCAATATGGGGGTGTCTGATCCAGCTATCCATGCTATCTGCAGATGGCCCCGGGGCTTTTATAGAATAAAAGGGGATACGATGGAGAGTTAAGATGATCACATCATTACCGAGGGACATTGAGTTATTGTAGAAGCCTGACACCTTGTGGACATTCTCAGGTATCTCATGTCTACTTGACGTCCTTGCCAATATTACCCCCCCCCCCCTCCCACCCACAGGGAGAATCTGAGGCGGAGATAATAAATCAAATGATTGATCATTGAACTGAACTCAACTGCTTGCTTCATTTTGTCATCAGAGAATAGTGTGAATTGTATGTCACATTAGATCCTAATTTGACAACAAACTGGCTGTTGTCTCCGAAAGCACTCACTACTACTCACTTACAATTATTATTATTATTATTATTACATAGTGTACTATATAGTGAGCTCTCCATTTTGTAGTGTTGTCTGAATATAGGGTGAACAGGGGAGGATCCTGTCTCTCTGCTTCACCTACAGAGGTCAAGTCAAGTTTATTGTCACTTCACAGTTTACACAAGTATAAAGCAATGGTGGGAAAATCTTATGTGCAATACCCGACGACAGACAGCAGTTATAAAAAGGTCATGTGCGGTCAGGGTTTGGCTCTTTAAGACATTAATGACTTTTTATCCAATTTCATAAGGTTTAGGACATTTAGTATTACATTATGCTAGTTCAACATTGTGTCAGGGCAAGCTATGGTTATCACAGTAAACAATACAAAGCAAACACTTCAAACATATTTCAGGGAAAATGAAAGAATGAAAGGGGAAAGAATATGTTTTTAATCATTGAAAACATTGACACAAAGTTTGCTATCTGATCATGGCTTCATCTTAAGTGACACGGTCATCATACATTCACATTTCTACAGAGTAAATACTAATACATGTGCGAAAGAGCAAGACAAACCCTCCAGATAGAAAAAAACAGAGTTAACTATCCTTCAAGTGTAAAATAGATATATAGCAAAGAGGGCATTCGTCGTTCTTTATTTTTTAAAGCTTTTAAAGTTCGGTTAGCGCAGTTTTTACATTGTGTCTGTACTATTTTTCTCAGGAAAACTACAGTAAATTATTTAGGGAATAAAATTAGTTTTAATTTGGCACTCAGTGTTGCTCTGTGACGTGTGTGTTGAAGTGAGTGTGTGTGTGTGGGTGTGTCTCAATATTTTGATCAATACTGTCAGTCATACTGTCCTTCCATGTGCTTCTCTCTTATTCACGCCGTGAAGAACCATCTCCATGGCACTCGTAAAGACAGAAAGAAAGGAAGAAAACAAGACACAAAATAAGAAACAACTGCAGTAGAAATTCTTCATTCATGAAATCAAATCTCTCATTCGACAACTTCATGCTGACTTCTCAGCACATGCGTGGGTTACCATTCAAATAAATACATTTCATTAAAAAAAAAAATCGGCCATCAGAAGACTCCAGAAGCGTGGGATGAGTGAGCAAGGTATTGTATACTCAAGTCATGTGTGATGAGACTTGAGGCTTGTGGGATATATTTCAACATTGTTGACCTCAAGGAAAAAACCCAGCGGTAACATATACCCCGTGTACCATTCTAATAAACCTGAAGTAGTGAACCAGAGGGCTGCTATGGGGGCGTAACAAATAGAGAAACATAATGAACCAGTTCACCTCTTGCTAACAGTTACATTTCTGTGACTAATGTCCTCAAGGGTATGCTTCCGTTCTCGCAAAAGCATTCGTGATTGGCTTTTTATTGTGTGAATCCAGTTCACTCACGCGCAGGATTTACAAGACAAGCCCCATCGGTCCCCTGCTGTTAGAGGGACGGCGCCTGTCCTTGGCGTGGTCCAAATGACATGTCTACATGTCTCCCTCACAGTCACAGCGGAGAACTAGCATTGGCCGGCGCCGGCGGGCGCTGCTTGTAGACCTGAAGGCTCTCGGCCACTTCCATCAGGGTCGACAGGACGTCGTAGGCTACGGCAAACAGGAAGTAGACGGGAAGCAGCCAACTCAGGCTGAAGACCCGCCCACTCACAGGCAGCGGTACGGAGAGGTGTCTGGGCGGACGGAGAGAGGAGAGAAGAATGCAGTGAATGTTTAGCACTTTAGCTAAATTTATTAGGAACTCACTCCCAGACCATCTCAGAGCTCCTCAACCCCTGAACACTTTTAAGAGAGCACTAAAAACCTACCATTTTAACAAAGCATTTGGTTAGCTTTTTAAGCCGGTTTTAATAACCCTGCCTCTCCTTTTTTATTTTTTTATTTTTTTTATTTTATTTTATTTTTTTAATTTTTTTTTTTTACGTGTTTTTTAAACTTGTTTTTTAACCTGTGATTCCTGCAAATGGTTTTCTTTATCTTTTTATTTTTTATTTTTTATTATGTACTGTAGCACTTTGAGATTTGTTTAAAATGTAAAGTGCAATACAAATGAAATTTATTATTATTATTATTTAGCCCTGTGGGTCCTCGGTAATCAAGGCCCACAGATTAAAACCAGCCACCAACACACGCTAGCATGTGCCATCTGCTCTGTTCACCATTCAACGACAGACTCTACGGTAAACTGGTGTCCTCATCCCCTCCTGTCCTCAGGAACAACGGTAGTAGTAGTAGCCGTTTTAATGGCTTGTCTGCTACTGTCACATTATTTTTCACCGTTGCTAGCTTCTCAGCACGTACAACATGAACATGTACTAGTGGAGACCATTTTAAGGTGGCCTTGAAGTGCAAATCACAACCACAATAAGAAAATAACTTAAAATCAGAAAACACACATGCCAAATGAGAAACCACAATGACGTAACAGAAAACACACCCACAAGTCAAAAAAATACGCACAAGTCACAAGGGCTTTGTTGACTGGATCACAATGGATCACCTACAGGTAACTATTGATGCTAATTGCTAGTTGTTGATAGCCAAGTAAGCTCTAAAGCTCTGGCGCTGTATGAGTTTATTGATCATTTAATGATATAATCTAGCACACTCTAACTTTATTGCAGGATCGGTCAAAGTACCTGATAATGTCTTGCAACCAAGAGTACTTGTTACTTGTTGGGTGGTTTTAGTTTTAATATGAAAACTAATTTTCATTTTGACTTGTGGGTGTGTTTTCTGT
>CM051004.1:18835690-18843579 GCA_027704905.1 Muraenolepis orangiensis
GTCGGGTGGAGGTGGCTCATGGTGGCTGGGCTGGTAAAGCAGGAGGTCGGAGGGTGTGTGTGTGTGTGTGTGTGAAGTTTTATCCTCTCCTTGTCTTTTATGTGATTGTGCAAATGACCAGAAACACAGTGGAGGGAATATAGATCAAATAAGACAGCCAGCAAATGAGATGAGAGAAAGAAAGAGAGAGAGAGAGAGAGAGAGAGAGAGAGAGAGAGAGAGAGAGAGAGAGAGAGAGAGAGAGAGAGAGAGAGAGAGAGAGAGAGAGAGAGAGAGAGAGAGAGAGAGAGAGAGAGAGAGAGGAAGGGAGAGAGAGGAAGGGAGAGAGAGAGAGAGAATCCAGTGGTGGTAAATAGCCTGTGAAATGACTGTGGGTGAGCTGGCTGCTGCTGGGAGCAGGATGAGGGGCCAGTGGATATCAAGGCAGGAGGGAGGGAGTTGTAGGACTTAACACCAGCCACTGTTCACTTTTAGCAAACATACTTTGGACCCCCCACCCCCCTCCCCCACACTGTGGTATTACTGGGCCTGGGAATTGAACATTTGTATATATATATAACGCCATTTTGGGTGGCGTGTGGTATATGGTGTTGCGCTAGCCGAGCGTATTTCACGGCGGCGTGTCTAGACGCTAATGTTCTACTGGGTGTTACTTTCTCTCTTGCTTTGTGTGGGACGCTTGGTGAATAACAATGGAGCACAAAAAGGCCATAGAGTGTGTGTGTGTGTGTGTGTGTGTGTGTGTGTGTGTGTGTGTGTGTGTGTGTGTGTGTGTGTGTGTGTGTGTGTCACCGGCTGGTGTTGAGGCTGATTCCGAGGGCCAAACCCATTCCTCAATAATTATAATAATAATAATAATAATACATTTGATTTAATATAGTGCTTTTCTAGACACCCAAGGCGCTTCACAGACATAGTAAAATTGCACGTACAGTACAATTATTTAATAGTTATATCGATTTAAAAAAGGCTGAATAAAATACATTAAAAAATGAAACAATTCAAAATTAAAAGATAAAAAGTATAATTAGAATGTAAAGTCATGGGATGGAGGGGGGGTGGGGGGGTGTTTAGCAGGGGGAAGCCAGTCTGAAGAGGTGGGTCTTGAGAGCCTGTTTGAAGGATGGTAGGGTGGATGTTTGAAGGATGGTAGGGTGGTTGTTTGAAGGATGGTAGGGTGGTTGTTTGAAGGATGGTAGGGTGGTTGTTTGAAGGATGGTAGGGTGGTTGTTTGAAGGATGGTAGGGTGGATGTTTGAAGGATGGTAGGGTGGTGGCCTGACGGATGTGGATGGGGAGGGCGTTCCAGAGGGAGGGGGCAGCAACTGAAACGGTCGGCCCAGGTCCGTAGCCCGGTCCTGGGGACTATCAGGCTGTTGGTGTCAGCGGACTTATCTACAACCACAAGCACTACCGATGAGCCTGTGGGCTGTAGACATACGCGTTATACACACATCTGGTGCTGTAATTCAGCTATAGTTAGTTATAGTCAGTTAGAGTAGTTTAGTCAATTGAGATGCTGTATCTAGCGCCATCGCAAAGGGAATGCAACCACCCTGGGAACCATCACTCCCCCCCCCCCCCGACCCTATGGTCCGGTCACCGGTTATCGTATTATCGTATCTCCAGTGACCTAATCTTAACAATCTACATCAATCTACTATACAGTAACCTAATCTAAACAATCTACAGTAATCTAATCTATACAGTAACCTAATCTAAATTAATACACACCAAATGTTATGCTCTAATTCTAATGTAAACAGCCTAACAGTTAGGGGCTGAGGAGCAGGTTAGGGGCTGAGGAGCAGGTTAGGGGCTGAGGAGCAGGGCTGAGGAGCAGGTTAGGAGCTGAGGAGCAGGTTAGGGGCTGAGGAGCAGGTTAGGGGCTGAGGAGCAGGTTAGGGGCTGAGGAGCAGGTTAGGGCTGAGGAGCAGGGCTGAGGAGCAGGTTAGGAGCTGAGGAGCAGGTTAGGGGCTGAGGAGCAGGGCTGAGGAGCAGGTTAGGGGCTGAGGAGCAGGGCTGAGGAGCAGGTTAGGGGCTGAGGAGCAGGTTAGGGGCTGAGGAAAAGGGCTGAGGAGCAGGTTAGGGGCTGAGGAGCAGGTTAGGGGCTGAGGAGCAGGTTAGGAGCTGAGGAGCAGGTTAGGAGCTGAGGAGCAGGTTAGGGGCTGAGGAGCAGGGCTGAGGAGCAGGTTATGGGCTGAGGAGCAGGGCTGAGGAGCAGGTTAGGGGCTGAGGAGCAGGTTAGGGGCTGAGGAGCAGGGCTGAGGAGCAGGTTAGGAGCTGAGGAGCAGGTTAGGGGCTGAGGAGCAGGGCTGAGGAGCAGGTTAGGGGCTGAGGAGCAGGGCTAAGGAGCAGGTTAGGGGCTGAGGAGCAGGTTAGGGGCTGAGGAAAAGGGCTGAGGAGCAGGTTAGGGGCTGAGGAGCAGGGCTGAGGAGCAGGTTAGGGGCTGAGGAGCAGGGCTAAGGAGCAGGTTAGGGGCTGAGGAGCAGGGCTGAGGAGCAGGTTAGGGGCTGAGGAGCAGGTTAGGGGCTGAGGAGCAGGGCTGAGGAGCAGGTTAGGGGCTGAGGAGCAGGGCTAAGGAGCAGGTTTGGGGCTGAGGAGCAGGGCTAAGGAGCAGGTTAGGGGCTGAGGAGCAGGGCTGAGGAGCAGGTTAGGGGCTGAGGAGCAGGGCTAAGGAGCAGGTTTGGGGCTGAGGAGCAGGGCTAAGGAGCAGGTTAGGGGCTGAGGAGCAGGGCTGAGGAGCAGGGCTGAGGAGCAGGGCTGAGGAGCAGGTTAGGGGCTGAGGAGCAGGGCTGAGACTGCACCCTAAAGAGTGTAGGAGGGTTAACATCTTACCTCTTAGCCGAGCAGACGTGCAGCCTGGTGGGGAAGCGTCTCTCCCAGGCTTTAGATAAGATCTCTAGTCTGTCCGTCCACAAGGAGCTCACCAGGCCATCAACTGGAGAACAACACAGGACACTTAGTTCATTCAGTCTACCATGACAAAAACTCTGACTTGCTACTACTGTGTTTGCTAACAGACTGTGTTTGTTAGACAGATATAGAGATAGATAGATGGACAGATGATAGATAGGTACAGACAGACATCGACACACACACACACACACACACACACACACACACACACACACACACACACACACACACACACACACACACACACACACACACTGACTGACACACAGACTCCAGAGGAGTTTAAACCTACTGGTGTGTTTCATCGCAGAGATAGATAGATGGACAGATGATAGATAGATACAGACAGAAAGACAGACAGACAGACAGACAGCGACACACACACACACATGACTGACAGACTCCAGAGGAGTTGAAACCTACTGGTGTGTTTCATGGCAGAGCCCATCACTAAGAAGGACACAGTGATGCTGACGGCGATGAAGACCTGGATCAGTTCTGACACCCAGCAGTAGGCCTTGTGGCGCTCGTTGATGATCTACAGAGAGAAAGACAGAGAGATATAGAGATTCAGAGATTCAGAGATTCAGAGATTCAGAGAGTTAGAGAGAGAGAGAGAGAGAGAGAGAGAGAGAGAGAGAGAGAGAGAGAGAGAGAGAGAGAGAGAGAGAGAGTGATACAGAGAGATAGCGCGCAAGAGAGAGAAATAAAGAGAGCGAGACAGAGAAAGACAGGGGAGAGAATGAGAGAGAGAGAGCGAGAGCGAGAGAGCGAGAGCGAGAGCGAGAGCGAGAGAGAGAGAGAGAGAGAGAGAGGGATGGGAGAGAGAGACAGTGGAATACAGATATATAGAGGGAGAGAGATAAACAAAGTGAGATAGAGAGAGTCTCTCTCTCTCTTTATTTCATCCTAAGACAGTTTGTCATCTTCAGTCTAAACTACTACTCCACGTTCTAAAAAAAACAAAACACCACCACCACCACCACCAAGTGGAGCAATTATCTTGAGCTGTGTGAGATAACCAAAAAAAAGCCGCTTTGAAGCGGTTACCCATTTTCTCATCATTTCCCAAGGTCACCTGCAGCAGCAGCAGAAAAAAAAACACATTTCTATGAATATTTTCAGTCAACAGGGTTCTCCAGCTGCGGTGGGGAACAGCTGGACCACGGACCGGGAGATTGGGAGGGACTCTGGGTTCGGTAGAGGCAGGCAGGCAGGCAGGCAGGCAGGCAGGCAGGCTGGCTGGCTGGCTGGCTGTCTGTCCTTCGCCATGGACCAGGAGTTCATAAAAGCAGGTTCTTTCTTTTAACCTGATTTATCGTGCCTCATGAATCTAGAGAGCGCCGTACACCCGGCCTGGTCACCTCGGGGACTGATTCATAGCTCACCGGGTGTCACGTGGGGACACAGCGTTCATGTTACAAGCCCATATTGAAACAATACACAAACATTAAGGGTAGAATACAAATATTGGTGATGGTGTTCTATTAAATATTTATTTGGACATTTACAATAAGCCTATCAAAATCACTTCTGGAGGCAATAGGTTCCGGAAGCAATATTACCTAAGGTAGTAGGCAGCTTGGAGTGTTAATATGAGACAGATTACGCTATTAGATTATTATTAGATATTAGAATAGCACAAATGATCCACTGGGGGGTGCTCAAGAGCTACGCATCTATTTCGACCGACCTGGCCTGCAGGTATACCGCACTGTATTTCGGATCAAGGCAGTTGCACGACAGTTGATAACAGCTTAGTTTTTCACTTAGCAGGTTAGGAATATGTTCTTAAGTTCTGAGCCATGGATCTTGAGGTTATTTTTCAATCCTCCATGCATCCATTCTGTTCTTCAGTTGTTTGTGAATCTTGCTTCTGTAAATATCTAAGTGTCTCAGGTTCAGGTTCTCTTTCCTCAAATGTTCACTATTTCTTATTTACAATATTTACACACACACACACGCGCGCACACGCACACGCACACACACACACACACACACACACGCACACATATTGTAAACTACCTTGAACACAGATACACAAAAGAGTGCTTGTGTAGACTTTAAATTGGCCGCAAGAAAGAATATTGCATGTGTACTGCAGTCAAAATGAGGAACAACTGAACTGACAAGTGAAACAAACCCAGATAGAACAACACAATGTCACATTTAACAACAAAGGTGTTCTTTCCCTGCAGATCACATATCACTCTCTTTGAGACTACATATTTAATTTGTAAAAAATAGTCCAGAGTCCAAACAGAAAGATGCAGATGCAATATTCCTGGTTAGAAAAAGCATCTCTAACACACATGCGCATTGACATCACATTGTGTGGTTAACAATGAACCTGCGTTTGAATCTAAAACAAATGTGTACCAGACAGCCATAAGAATGAAGTATGAGCAAATGATAATAATAATAATAATAATAATAATAATAATAATAATAATAATAATAATTACTATCATTTTAGGGGGACACCAGGAATTGGTGGAACCAGTGGCCTGGCCTGATGAATGGCCCGCAGGCAATAGAAAACACATTGCATGCAGTCAGGCCACTGAACTTAGAAGCAGTCAGACAACTGAACTTAGAAGCAGTCAGGACTGAATGACATATCGTTTCCTATCCCTGGCTTGACTGACACGACATCGCACAACACATACTGCATACACTGACACATACTGCATACACCAATCAAACCTGTCAAGCCAGCATTCATTTAGCTTCAGCCATGATTACATACAGCCTTCCCTGTTGATGGGTACATGGCTGCCCTAAATGTACTTTGTTCCTTTGAGCAGTGTGATGGAAAAAACCGAATGTAGCTTTATTTGATCCTTTTCTCTGTTTTCCTATGAATAGCCTCTACTATAACCTGGGGACTTAAC
The DNA here is from genome assembly GCA_027704905.1 of Muraenolepis orangiensis. Classification (NCBI taxonomy): domain Eukaryota; kingdom Metazoa; phylum Chordata; class Actinopteri; order Gadiformes; family Muraenolepididae; genus Muraenolepis; species Muraenolepis orangiensis. Next base: position 18,841,503 of record CM051004.1, read on the forward strand.
TAACTAACCTGGTAAAGAGTGGGCAGAGAGGGGGAAATGCTTGCAGCTGCGAGTCGTAAAGATAAGCAGAGGAACTGAACTGTTGGTGCCCCCACTTTAAGTTGTCTCAAAAAGGCTTTATTGCTCTTCAAATGTAAACTTTCCCTCATCTCAGTAAATGTGGGAAAACTGTGAAATAAGGATTCTGTTACTCCATGTTCGGGGCTCACTCTACTAGAGAGGAGACTTGTGTATGCATTGTGGCATCACGAGAGGACAGGTTATAGAGGGGGGTGCAATATTCCCCTTGTAGACCAGCTGCAACATCCCAAAATGGCCACCGGTCCACAAACTACATCTCCCAGCATGCCCCACAACTCTGCCAGGTGTAGGTGCTTAAGCCACCTACTTGAAGCTGCACTGGGGAAACAGACAAGAGCCTAGACCAGGGGTATTCAACTAGATTAGGAAGGGGGCCACAATTGTAAAATGTCTTGAAGGCGAGGGCCACAAGACTGTGACAACGAAAATGAACAAATGCCATTGTTATTGTACAACCAACCATGCAATAATAATAATGATTATTGTTATTGTTATTATTATTATTGTAGTAGTAGTAGTAGTAGTCGGTGCTGCAGACCTGACGTCGAGCGAATATGATTCACAATTTTTATGACAGTCTCCATTGCTTCTTTCAACTCCCCTGACAATTTCGCACACAGAACTGATTGATGTATGATGCAATGCAGTGTGTTCACTGTGGGATGCTCTGCACATAAGCGAGATGCAAAGCCCCTTTCTTTCCCAATCATGGACGGGCAGCCATCGGTAACGAGAAGGTTGATCTTACCTAGATCCAAACCCTTCTCTTCAAAAAAACTCCAAACTGCAGCGAAAATCACTTCACCTGTAGTGCTGGTTATCAGTGGTAAAAGGCATAACAACTCCTCTTTAAAAACGTCACCATCGAAGTACCTCACAAACAGCGAGAGCTGTGCCGTATCTGTTGCATCAGTCGATTCATCGACAGCGATGTACTCTGTAGATTTGAGATCGGCAATTAATGCTGAAAAACAGTCCTCAAACAGTACCTCTACTCTTCGACTTCCCAATGTGTCAGAGTACACTCCTCCTACACAACTTCAGCGTCAGTGAATGTCTTTCTCTTTTTGGCTAAAGCGATCACTCGTAGAGAAGCAGCAGTGGCCTTTTCCTGGGCTGTATAAGCAGTTGTAAGAATAGTGGTTGATGCAGTGTAAGAAGATTTAAGTATTTCTATTTTACCACGTCTAGCTGTGCTACCAGGCGGGTAAGCAGCATTGAAGTTAGCAGCATGCTTGGTCTCATAGTGGCGCCTCACATTAGCAACCTTGCAGACTGAAACAGTTATTTGACATATTAAACAAAGGTCTAGGATTGGCGTGTGATGGTAAAATAAATACAAAATCATCATCAGCTCATTTTGGATCAGTAATGAGAGTAACGAGATTGACACGATGTCACGATAATTACACGCTGATCAGTCCAATGCAAGATTGCCTTTTAAGAACTATTGAGGGAGAAATAATTTGGACACATTTAATTCGGATAACAAAATAGCGAACATATATTGACATTTATTTAAATGATTTAAAAAAAAAAAAATTAATATTTTTTTTTTTTTTTTTTACATTTACACAATATGGATTGTGTTCCAGGGGCCACGAGAAAGCTCCCCGCGGGCCGGATTTGGCCCGCGGGCCGCCAGTTGAATATCCCTGGCCTAGACTCTCAGGAGAAGAGAACCGGGGAGCACATGGCTGGAAGGAGCTGGAGACACTTGTAGAAAAGCCTCAAAAGAGAAGGAAAGTCAAATTGTTTGGGTTTGGGGGAAAAGCCCTTTGTGAGGAAATAAAGTCTATTTTTATTTAGTATTTTTGACCTGTTTTGCCTGGAACTCTGCACCGCCCAACACTAGCCCGCTGAGACGGCCTCTCATGATGTTACAGCATACATTAAATACTCTTCAATTCTACAACTATTGTGTGGGTTACTTAACATTGAGAAGTCTCATCTGTCCTAGACACGATATCTCATAAGGATATTGCCACCACAGCAG
>CM051004.1:18844579-18869579 GCA_027704905.1 Muraenolepis orangiensis
TTCATTGCAGCCCTTGTTGCACTGCCTCTTTGAGGGCTTGGTACGGCCGCTTAGTTTAAGTTACAAATACACAAACCTTTGCAAGTTCTTGGAGAAGGCGATGCTGGAAGAGCGAAAACCATGTTCAAAAGCAGTAGCCAAAAACACGCGAGACGATCAGTGAAAAACACGAGAGAGATCAGTGAAAAACACGAGAGAGAGCAGTGAAAAACACAACCTACTCACTCAAAAGACCAGGTAAACTGATAACTAGCCAGCCACCGAACCCTGCTAGGCACCGCTGGTCGCCACGCAACGGAACCTTTCCGTTCAAACGGAACTTTTCCGTTGCGTGGCGACCGCGACCTCCCGGAACCTTCTGTGACCTCCTGTGACCTTACGGAACGGTGAGGTCACAGGCGGTGCCTAGCAGCGTTCCGTGGGGGGTTCCGCCCCCCATCGATTCTTGTGTGATAAAAGGTGTGGTTTTATTGTCTAGGTCTAAGAGCTGGATCACTATGTGGCAGGTACTGTATTTTATTATATAGTATATAGAGAGTTTAATCACTATGTGGTAAATAACATGATACTGTATATGATTGTATACTAGTGTATAGAGAGTTGGATCACGATTTGGCAGGTACTGTATATTATATGGAGAGTCGGATCACTATGTGGCAGGTACCATGGTACCATATATTAGAATATAGGCTATACAATGATATATGGTGCCATGTTACCTGCCACATAGTTATCCAACTCTCCATATACTTTATAATAATAATAAACAGTACCTGCCACATAGTGATCCAACTCTCCATATACTATATAATAATAGACAGTGCCTGCCACATAGTGATCCAACTCTCTATATACTATATAATAATAATAAACAGTACCTGCCACATAGTGATACTAGCGTCTTTCTAAGTGGATTGTTTGCGTGTTAGTTGGATATCGTTCTATTGTTTGATTGTTTGCCACCTTATTGTACTTCTACCTGAACTTATTGTACTCTATTCGAGCAGCGGCTCAGTTCTTGGAGACTTGTTAGGAATGAAATGCCCTTTTTCCCTCCGGTGACGACTTGTTCTCTTACCTTTGTTGAACGCAGTATTGTGAGTCGCTTTGGACAAAAGCGTCTGCCAAATGACTGTAATGTAATGTTATGTAATGAGTAGCATTTGGACAACAGGGGGATGGATGTATTGGTCCCTGTGAGGAAGAGTAGGTTATGGCGGCGTTAAAGGACAGTAGTGCCTTTGTAGCTCGTCTTCCTCACCTAGGATGGATGACAAATACACCACCACACATAGCAGGGCTGCCAAGTTTCAGGAAAAAGTAGGAGTGAGACTTTCGGGGGAAGATGCGTTCGGCCGGCGGCGATTTTTTTTTGACCTTTTTTAACGTCGATTTAGAGGAATATCTCAATTTAAATGAACATTAAGACTGTTGTGATGTCTTCACCCCCATGCCATGCCCCATGCCATGCCCCATGCCATGCCCCATGCCCCATGCCATGCCCCATGCCATGCCCCATGCCATGCCCCATGCCCCATGCCATGCCCCATGCCATGCCCCATGCCCCATGCCCCATGCCATGCCCCATGCCATGCCCCATGCCATGCCCCATGCCCCATGCCCCATGCCATGCCCCATGCCATGCCCCATGCCCCATGCCCCATGCCATGCCCCATGCCATGCCCCATGCCCCATGCCATGCCCCATGCCATGCCCCATGCCATGCCCCATGCCATGCCCCATGCCATGCCATGCCCCATGCCATGCCCCATGCCCCATGCCCCATGCCATGCCCCATGCCATGCCCCATGCCATGCCCCATGCCATGCCCCATGCCATGCCCCATGCCAGCTGCTCTCCCTGCGCTGTCCGCCTCCTCATGCTTATATCGTGTTAATAATTGACCAGCACAAGTAGAAATGAAAACAATTGTAACAAGAAAGTTTGACAAATAAAATACATTTATTTATAAAATGTCAATATAAAGAAAACATAGCAGCCTTTTAAGAAACAATAGCAGCCTTTTCCTTTTGTGCATTTCTTTTTTTAAGTGTAACAAAATTAGAACCAGAATAATATATATATAATATATATTATAAAAAAAATAAAGTGCATGTCTTAGTTTGTGTGTTTTGGTGTACATGACATGTCTCATGTTGTAGGTGTTTGTGGCAGATGTGATGCCTTGATGACAGAGGGAGGGGGGGCTCCCATTTGAAACACTGTGGCTCAAGGTTTGCCATCTCCACAGTCATGATGGATGATAGAGTTCCATCAAGAGCCAAACTGTTTCGGGTTTTGGTTTTGTTCAGTCCCACCACAGAGAACACTCGTTCAGCATCAGCATTTGAATGTGGAAGTACCAACACCAACTTGGCAATACGAGAGAGCCTCCCAAATCTGCTCATACCGAGCACATACCGTGATGACTTAACTAACACTGCTATTAGTCACGGTTGTTTGTTGTTAAACCCACCGCAGCAACCTGCCACACTGCTCACCAGCAGCTTGTGTAACGTTAAGTCTCACGTAGTCAGACCCACCGTTGACTTAATCAAAATAAAAATATTTGTAAAAATTTCAGTCACGGCATTATTGAGGCGCTGACAGACGTTTCACATTTACTTTTCGATTTCTCCACCATAAGTGTTGTTCTCATAGGTTCACGTTGTTCTTCATATGATAGAGACGCAATGACCCGCCCTAAGCTGCCTCTGATTGGTTTGTATACGTGGTACCTTTCGTTGGGTTGGTTAGATTTAGCCTCGAGGGCTGATGATTGGTTATCACATATCTCTGTCAGCCAATCGGGGGCAGAATAGGGCGGGATCACCCTGTCCCTGACTCGAACTACGGCAAGCCTCAAGCAACAAGTAATGGAAATATATAATTTAAAAAAATATCTATTATAAGTAGTGAAAGGGGGAAAATACAGAGTTGTTGAAGTCGTAGTAGTAGAGTCAGAGAGGATGAGCGGGTGATTGGTGGAGCCGGGCTCTGTGTGTGTGTGTGTGTGTGTGTGTGTGTGTGTGTGTGTGTGGGGGGGGGGGGGGGGGCGGGGGGTTTGTTGCATTGCCAGTCGTTTTACAGTCCAGTTCCATCCATGTCACATGTCCTGTTTTTGGTGTAGTAACCAGAGTTACTCTTAATGCGTTGGTTGTTCCGGTGATAAGGGGGGAGGGAGTACCCAGGTGGCATGCTCTGAATGCAAACACTGTGGCTACAATTAGTCCTCCACCAGCAGTTAGCCACACATGTCCCCCTGTCTCCCTGCCTGCCTGCCGGGGGGGGACGGACTCAGGCCTGGCTGGTGATGATGATGAGGGCGGGGCTGGCGTCCTGCTGGCTGGTCTCCACGGCTACGCCCTCCTCCCGCACCTCCTCTTTCGTTGTTGTTGTTGTTGTTGTTGTTGTTCTTGGCGGGGGCGGTGAACTTGGCGAAGACTCGCGGCGTGCTCAGGTTGTAGACGCCGGCGTGCAGGAAGCACGCTCGCAGGGGCAGCCGCGCCACTTCCTGCAGTCGCAGCCGCCGCCTGTACTGCGTCTGGCCCAGCCACGTGAAGGAGCCATGCACCTCCAGGGAGTCAGGACTGAGGAGGAGGAGGAGGAGGAGGAGGAGGAGGAGGGCAGGTTATGATGGGCAGAGGGAAACAGACTACTGATGTACTCCAGACGGTTCTGAGTGGCTGTGCCCGTCAGCAGCACTGGGGATCCATACGTTAACAATGCATACAGTACAACAAGTGTTGTGTTCACTAGAGACTGACCTGATGGTCTTGTGTCGCAGGTCTATGAGGACATCCACCTCACCCAGGGAGCAGTTGGACAAGGTGAGGGTGACGGGTACAACACAGAGCCTAATGGGAGGGAACAAGGAGGGAGAGAGAGAGGGAGGGGGAGAGAGGGAGAGAGGGAGAGGGAGAGAGAGACAGAGAGAGAGAGATGTTGAGTACTCTCGATACCTCTTAAGAATGTTCCAGACAGTCTATAGACATGCAGCCCCTGGCCTAGGACCTCTGAATGTGAGGCATGACTTGTTAAGTGCTATATAAAAGGCAGTCTTTTCACCTTTTACCATCCTTAAAGTTCCACTTTAACTATAGGGGAAAATTATGCACCTTTATATCTAATATCCTCATATCTTAAACTTGTATCCTTTACATAAAGTTAAATATAGTTTGGGATTTTGTCAAATTCCTTAGAAATTGTCCAACTTTTTAAATATATGTACTTATCTTTCGGATTTGGGACATAATTAAATATATCAATTACAGTATTTATGTTAATAAAAAAGTTGCAAACTGCTGTGTAACTTCTGCTCAAACATTGTCAGTTTTGGACCACACTGACTAGCCATGTTTATATACATATTTATTTATGGTGGTATGATGGCTCCACAAGACCTAATTCCTGGCATTCTCACTTCTGTAATCATACCCTGGTCATGACTGAGTTTTGGGAACATGCCGCTACGGCGTCCTTTTGTGCATTTCTTTTTTTAAGTGTAACAAAATTAGAACCAGAATAATATATATATAATATATATTATAAAAAAAATAAAGTGCATGTCTTAGTTTGTGTGTTTTGGTTTACATGACATGTCTCATGTTGTAGGTGTTTGTGGCAGATTTGATGCCTTGATGACAGAGGGAGGGGGCTCCCATTTGAAACACTGTGGCTCAAGGTTTGCCATCTCCACAGTCATGATGGATGATAGAGTTCCATCAAGAGCCAAACTGTTTCGGGTTTTGGTTTTGTTCAGTCCCACCACAGAGAACACTCGTTCAGCATCAGCATTTGAATGTGGAAGTACCAACACCAACTTGGCAATACGAGAGAGCCTCCCAAATCTGCTCATACCGAGCACATACCGTGATGATTTAACTAACACTGCTATTAGTCACGGTTGTTTGTTGTTAAACCCACCGCAGCAACCTGCCACACTGCTCACCAGCAGCTTGTGTAACGTTAAGTCTCACGTAGTCAGACCCACCGTTGACTTAATCAAAATAAAAATATTTGTAAAAATTTCAGTCACGGCATTATTGAGGCGCTGACAGACGTTTCACATTTACTTTTCGATTTCTCCACCATAAGTGTTGTTCTCATAGGTTCACGTTGTTCTTCATATGATAGAGACGCAATGACCCGCCCTAAGCTGCCTCTGATTGGTTTGTATACGTGGTACCTTTCGTTGGGTTGGTTAGATTTAGCCTCGAGGGCTGATGATTGGTTATCACATATCTCTGTCAGCCAATCGGGGGCAGAATAGGGCGGGATCACCCTGTCCCTGACTCGAACTACGGCAAGCCTCAAGCAACAAGTAATGGAAATATATAATTTAAAAAAATATTTATTATAAAGTAGTGAAAGGGGGAAAAAGCGTGTGAAATGGCAAGTGTGGCGTGAGGCGTGTGAAGAGGTTAAATTGCGTGACTCTCACTCTCAAAGGGTGAGACTTGGCAGCTCTGCATAGGGTGACAGCACCTTGGTCATTGGTTACATTTTGATTTATTTTCTATTTACACTTCATTTGTTATATAAATATAATACATCATTAAAAAAAAAAAAAGGAAAGAAAATAAAAAGAAACCGACAACAATACACAACAGCTGGATCACAACGGGGTGGCGGGGGAACGGGCGAGAGAGAGAGAGACAGAGAGGGAGAGGGAGAGGGAGAGAGAGAGAGAGAGAGAGAGAGAGAGAGAGAGAGAGAGAGAGAGAGAGAGAGAGAGAGAGAGAGAGAGAGAGAGAGAGAGAGAGAGAGAGAGAGACATACAGAGTTGTTGAAGTCGTAGTAGTAGAGTCAGAGAGGATGAGCGGGTGATTGGTGGAGCCGGGCTCTGTGTGTGTGTGTGTGTGTGTGTGTGTGTGTGTGTGTGTGTGTGGGGGGGGGTTTGTTGCATGGCCAGTCGTCTTACAGTCCAGTTCCATCCATGTCACATGTCCTGTTTTTGGTGTAGTAACCAGAGTTACTCTTAATGCGTTGGTTGTTCCGGTGATAAGGGGGGAGGGAGTACCCAGGTGGCATGCTCTGAATGCAAACACTGTGGCTACAATTAGTCCTCCACCAGCAGTTAGCCACACATGTCCCCCTGTCTCCCTGCCTGCCTGCCGGGGGGGGACGGACTCAGGCCTGGCTGGTGATGATGATGAGGGCGGGGCTGGCGGCCTGCTGGCTGGTCTCCACGGCTACGCCCTCCTCCCGCACCTCCTCGTTGTTGTTGTTGTTGTTGTTCTTGGCGGGGGCGGTGAACTTGGCGAAGACTCGCGGCGTGCTCAGGTTGTAGACGCCGGCGTGCAGGAAGCACGCTCGCAGGGGCAGCCGCGCCACTTCCTGCGGTCGCAGCCGCCGCCTGTACTGCGTCTGGCCCAGCCACGTGAAGGAGCCATGCACCTCCAGGGAGTCAGGACTGAGGAGGAGGGAGGAGGAGGAGGAGGGCAGGTTATGATGGGCAGAGGGAAACAGACTACTGATGTACTCCAGACGGTTCTGAGTGGCTGTGCCCGTCAGCAGCACTGGGGATCCATACGTTAACAATGCATACAGTACAACAAGTGTTCTGTTCACTAGAGACTGACCTGATGGTCTTGTGTCGCAGGTCTATGAGGACATCCACCTCACCCAGGGAGCAGTTGGACAAGGTGAGGGTGACGGGTACAACACAGAGCCTAATGGGAGGGAACAAGGAGGGAGAGAGAGGGAGGGGGAGAGAGGGAGAGAGGGAGAGGGAGAGAGAGACAGAGAGAGAGAGATGTTGAGTACTCTCGATACCTCTTAAGAATGTTCCAGACAGTCTATAGACATGCAGCCCCTGGCCTAGGACCTCTGAATGTGAGGCATGACTTGTTAAGTGCTATATAAAAGGCAGTCTTTTCACCTTTTACCATCCTTAAAGTTCTACTTTAACTATAGGGGAAAATTATGCACCTTTATATCTAATATCCTCATATCTTAAACTTGTATCCTTTACATAAAGTTAAATATAGTTTGGGATTTTGTCAAATTCCTTAGAAATTGTCCAACTTTTTAAATATATGTACTTATCTTTCGGATTTGGGACATAATTAAATATATCAATTACAGTATTTATGTTAATAAAAAAGTTGCAAACTGCTGTGTAACTTCTGCTCAAACATTGTCAGTTGAACAATTGTTCAACATAGACACTCTGCCACTGTCCTGCGACACTCTGCCACTGTCCTGCGACACTGAGCCACTGTCCCGCGACACTCTGTTTGGGGCGTATTGTTGGGGCGTGTTGGATATCACTTAAATCTTTATTGGATCAGTAAAAAGAGGTAAAAAGAGGTTAAAAAGAGGTAAAAACAGGTTCAAAAGAAACAACAAACCCCCAAAAAGTTAAATCTGCAACAGCAAATTAAAAGATGTTAAATTCTCTTAACCCTTTGTAAATAAATCAATACAAATATATACTTCTAAATAAATAAATATACAAATAAAAACAAAAACTTACCTAATGCAAAAATAAAGCTCACTCTAATAGAGGTCCTGTGGCAAGAACAACCTCTGCCATGTACCTGGACAAGTCTTCATGCTTCCTGAGGATACTGATGGTGACCTTACGAAAAGCAATAATGACATTATAACTTAGAAATAGCATGACCTGAAATATGATGGCTCATAATAGCATTAGAAATACCAATACCAAAAATTCCACAAGCAGTTGTAATTAATAATAAAATAAATGTAATTGGAATTCACATTTTCTTACTTCAGGCATCATCACATCACACAGCAAATCCAGGTCCAGAAGCCCATCATCCATGTTCAAAGCTGCCTTTATCATTTCTCTTAGTTTGTTGGCCTGATGGTGGGCACACAACAGAAAAATCAAAGATAAAAAACTCCAACTCTAAAAAGGTGGTATTAGCCATTAACAGTGAATCGCCACATTAAGAGTGAAGAGTGTTTTTATATGAAATTGTGTTGTCACGCCAGGCCCATCTGATGTCTTCTTGACATTCCTTATTTGACTGCATTTGCTTTGAAACATGTTTACATGCAACGTACATATATTCAGATATATGCATGAATACATGCAGATATGCAATGAAAATATACAAGTAGGAAACATTTAGGAAATGTGTTAAAACGTGTAAACATAAAACGTTAATTAATGCAACATATGTCTTATACACTTACATTCTCTTCACTGAAATGAGACATCTTTGGCTTTAACACCTGCTGGAGTTCCAATGATGCAGTAGGATGTTTCCACAGATACATCCTGCTTGACTTATGTTCGTCTGAATGGAGTGCTTCATAGATAGTCTGAGGGCAGATTGGTATAGACCATTACACATACAGAATGTTTGTGACTGGGTGTTTCTTCCAGACCGGTCCTAGACTTGCCTTTATTTCCTCATCATCAATGAGACCCTCCATTCCAGCTTCACGCAGAATCCTCAGAGTCCTACCAAGATTGGTAGAAGTTGTTAATTGTATGTTGTTAAATGAATATAACGCACAGAGGCACATACCAAAAAGAACATACCAAAGTAGCCACATACCTGTCCACATTTAATGTCTGTTGTCCTCTGCAGCCACATACGAAGCGGCCTTTGGTAGCCTGGTCACAAACACCTGCACAGTCTCTGTGTAGCCATCCTTTGCAGGACTGACACTGTACCCAATGGAGACTGGCCACCTCAGGATACAGTGAACTAGATGTGGAGAGTACATTTATTGTCCAAATTCTTCAATCAATACTCCCTTATAATTGTATAAGTTCAATGAAATACTAACCCTCCACTCCCAAACCTCTGGTAGACACAGACATTAAGGTCAGCTGCCATGCACTCCTTTTGTCGACCTTTCAGAACTTCCTAGGATTAACCCACATGTCCACTTTGTATTAGCATGCTGTATGTTTATTACGAAATATGTCAACATTTCATTTTGTGGCTTTGAAGTGATTACTGTAAATCGATTGTATGCCCGTCATATGACTTCAATCCCTGCCTATCTTCAGATGTCTTTACATGTGATGGTGTTTTGTTGTATTGAATACACGGTCCCTGACATCCAGCATCACATCAGTCATTAGGGCAGTTGCGTGATATCGACGCACATATTGCAGCTGAGGTCCACTCAGTGTTTCCTGGCTGGGTTTTATTCCCCAGACCTCCATTTCGGCCATCTACAAATGAGCCCAAATTATGTAAAATGTATGCAGATAACACGGCTATAATAATAATAATAATAATAATAATAATAATAATAATTACAGTGCAGACAAAAATGCCACAGTTGTGTGAGTCCCTTTGAAGCCACTGCTGTGGGTACTTTATGTCCCACTTCAAAAGGTCCCATGTGTCCTGAAAGGCCTGTCTGTAAGAAAATAAATCAATGGATGTTTAAGTGAAGGCAAAATGAATAATTAATTCAGAATGGTTTTAGTTACCTTAATATGTCCATCTCCCAGTCTTCGGGAGCAGGATACTGCCGCATTGAGTCGTACACCCTGATTTGTTTCAGGCCTCCATCTATAACCTGATATTTTCATCGAAAGAACAAGCAACAACAATAATGTGACCAAAAAGCAGCGGCATGAATATTTCTAGCCTTTTACCACAGTATCATCACAGTCCTCATGTCAACACAGCCTGGGTATAAGGTTTGCAAACTTACCAAAAAGAATGAAATGGTTCCCTCTTTCAGGTGTTTTACCACCAACAACCCTGGGGAACAAGATGACTGTGTCTGGTTTAAGGTCCTGTTGATATAAGTTAAATTGCAATTGTAATACAAACTGTTAGAGCTAATATAAACACTTGTATACACTTGTGCCTAGATTTACCGACTGATAAAGGTTGCGTAGGTATGACAATTTTGAAAATCTCTGTTCCAAATGTAAATAGTAGCTAGCGCCCTCTGCTCTTAAAACCAAAGAGCAGATCAATAAAATATGAATTAAAGGCATAATACCTCCATCATCTTCTTGTTGCGGGACGTTACCGATCCAATGGTTCTAGAGTCACGCCACCAGCAAATAAATACAAATGTAGGCAGGGCCTTGAACTGTAAAACAAAGAAGAATTGATGAACCATTTGCATTTATGTTAATTGGTCAAAATTAAGGGATATATGCACCTACCTTATGTCCATCTGCTAGCTGAGTAATCCTGCAGTTTACAATCTGTGAACATTTAGAACACAGTTAAATGATATTCAGATTCTGTAATTAAGACCAACAAATATATTTACATCATCAGTTAGCCAAGGTAAAGCTGGCAGATCCTCCTTTGTCCGATTTTCCAAATATTGGAGAGGCAGAAGGGACCGAAGATCCGGTAGTCTGGCATGACAATGGTTGAATTTCACCAGTGGCAGTTTCATGTTTTTCACCTCCTTATGCAAGATGACAAGCTTTTCCTTTGTAAAGAATGGCAAAGTGTTAATCCCATACAAAAGGTTGAATGTAAATATTTGGCCACTTTTTTTGGTATACCTTCCTTGCATGTACACTCTTTGTCTACTGTTCCTTTAACCCTATCAATGGTCAGGACCCCCACGGGATTATTCTCAGCATTAGTAGTGACAGTAGCAGTAGTGACACCGACATGGTGGTGTGTGTGGGTGAATGTTCCACTGGTACGAGTGGATCAGACACAGTAGTGCTGCTCCATTTTGTAAGTGCATGATAAAATAAATTGTACAATTACTGTAGATAGGTATATGAATGAAGTAGACAGTGAGTGCACATTATAACAAAAAACATACCTAGTTTTCAGCCACAATTGGGAAGAGTTTCACTGAGAATGGCTGGTATGCATGACTTTCGGAACTTTCTCCTAGAAAAATTCCATCCACACATTCTTTGTCATCATCCTCTCTGTCACTTCTTCAGGGAATGGGAGGTCTGCATCACTCAAAGCAGTCTCATCTGGCACTTCCGTTGCTACATCTTCTGTATCATCTTCAGGCTGTTCTCCATCTGTAAAAGAAAAAATACCTCCAACTGTTATTCTTTCAGAATCACACAGACATTTATTTCGATAGCTGTTTTCCCCTTAGCCAGACGGCACATCTTCTCAAAGAAGGTGTTGTTCACCCGCTGATTGTGCAAGTGAAAAACTAGGCGCAGCATGAACATATAGTGCATGAACATATAGTGCATGTCCTTTAGCTGGCAGAGGAAACACCGGGAATTGGAGAGTTCTTTGTTCAGCTGCTCAGCCATAGATGAATTAAGGATGCCTGTCAATTCTGGGAGAAGATCCAAGTTTTTCCTCCGCTTCTGGTTCCCTTGGTGGAACCGGTCATACAGTAAGAACCGATGGGATGTTCCTGTAATGGGATGTGGACTCTTCATTCCCACGCCCACTGCTGCGCTCTGCACAGGCCCACCAAGTTGCTGTAATTGCTTGATCCAAGGAAAAGATAGTTGGAGTTGTTTCTGCTCAGCCATTTTGAGATTTTCCAAAGTGGCATCGCACAGTCTGCCATCTGAGGGTTGAAAGAACTCGTCTTGTTCGGTTATTAGTGTGCCGTGCCACCCTTCCAGCAACATCAGAAATGTAAATAGTTGGTGGGATTCGCAGGCTCAACAGTGCATCGGTATGGTCTCGTGCAGACTCCTGCCACCATAGTGGGGAGCAGTAGTACACCACTGAATGCATACAACTAGCATGCAACACTCCACCTAAAGCAGACAAAGCATTAATATTGTATTCATTCTGCTTTTTCTACAGTTTCTACACTCTGCACATGTCATGTTTGTTGCCATACTTACCGCCTGCCTTTTGGAGCTTCACGAACATCTTTGGGTAAATGTCTTTATAAAGGAGTAGCTCCTCTAGTCGGTTTAGGATGTCGGATTGCGAACCCTCTGACGACACTCCCAATTCAGCACAGGCAGCAACCAGTTCAGCCTTTTGTGGCTAGTAAAACAAATGTAAAAATTACATTCATACATACAATTAAGTTCATACATGGTCAATGGTCAATATCTAAAATACCTTTTTTGAGTCAAGCACTCTGAAGAGCACATCTTCTAGAGGCAAAGATGGAGTATGTTTTTCCGAATCGTTGAGATGCCTCGATAGCCCTTTTAGGACCTCTGTCTTTGGGAGGACAGGACCAACTCTGCAGGATTCCCCTACCCAAGGAGCAAATGCAGAATATGCTAGCTCTCTACAATATGGGTTTTTTGACCTTGTACCTGTGAATACATAAAGAAAAGTGTTAGGCTTTTCTGTAGAGAAGAATCCACTTGCAGACAACACAGCTCAGTTTCTTAGCATCTTGTTTAAATGAAGATATTCGGCAATATATCCAAAATCAGAAGGCAGTCTCGTATGTCAATGGGCAGGCAAAAAGTCAAAATTCATGGCAATACAAAACAAACAGAAAACACATGACACCATCACATGACTTCTCAAATGATAACAAAAGCACATAAAAAAAAAGGAACCTAATCAGGATCACTAACAGAAAAGAAATTCAAGTCTGAGAGAGTAATCCATGAAAGACATGTGACCAGGAGCAGAAAAAGTCTCCTTTGTTTCCATTTTCAAAATGAAATAATACTATACCATCACAAAGCCCAGCAGCAATTAGCTGCTTCTCAAGTTGATTCCACTGATCCTCAATGTTCACTGAAAGATCACTTGATTGAACATCTTCGGCAGATGGTCTTTTCAGGAGATTGACTACAATGTCAGAAGAATACAAAGTCAGAAGAATACAAAGTCTTCTTGTAGATGTACATTAAAATAGAATGTTAACATTGAAAAAAAAAAATACTACCAACCAGGCTAATCAAAAGCCACTTTCCAGTTTGCATCTGCAATGAGCACTGGGGGATTATGTCCACACTGGTTACAGAAAAAGCTGTAACTGTAATCAGTCAAAGCTGAAAAGTGAAAAAAAGCCTTCCTGATGGTATTGTGATGGATTGTTGTATCTAGGTGATCTTCCATCATCGACAGGAACCGTCCAATCGCTGTACAATTCTAATTCAACAAAGTGGGCAATGACTTAATATCTATCAGGTTGACCTCTATAACTTTCAGTAGCAATATATGCAAGACATGAAAAAATAACATGAAATTGTATGACATTAATGCTGTGATATACCTTTACTGCTGTGGTAAGCATTGAACACAATGGTATAGTAAGCAGGGTTTTGTTGTTGAAGTTGTGGTAGCCCATGCTATATTCTTGAAATCAAACCTGGTTTTTACATATTGGGCAGGATTTCACAGCTACTGTGATGCCTAATGAAAAAAACAGAATTAGATTATATGTCAGCCGGAAAAGTCAGAATAGAGTGTTAACACGACTCACTGATATGAAATGGGAAACTTACCTCTTTTGACTTTGTACAACCCATAGACAGAAGCATTTGTGGTTATCACTGTTGAACCTGACAGGTCAGGAGGTGTTGGTCCAGGGCAAAATGGGCAAACGGTCTCAACTGGCTCAAACTTCTCTGGTACCTCTTTTTGTTCCTGTTTCAGCTCTGGTGACAGAACTTCTGGAATTATTTTATGTTCCGAGAGGTAATTTGTCATTGCCACAATTTGTTTTTCAGTGAGGAAGTCTGTAGACTGGCTATCCAAAAAGTCAGTGACCCCACTGTCACTTTCGCTAGTGCCTCTCTCTTCAATTTGGAGGTCTTTCCTCTATTGGAAAAGCCACCACATGGCCAGATATACGTGAGTGCAGCGGTGAACTTTTTTTGACGAACTACACTGGCAGGACCATTTTCCCATGACTTTGTCAAATGTTACTCGAGTTCTGCCAAAAAAACTCCAGGCCTCCTTTGCACCACTACAAACTGAAAAGTAGACATACCGGCCTGAGTAACCATGTTCATCATAAAACACAGGGTACACAGTGCAAGCTTGCTCTGTAATTGCACGTCCGTGCATGTCTGTGCATTCTTTAGCTTTCTCTACAGAGATTAGGCCTTTGTCCAGCTTCGACGGCATGGAGTGCATTTGTAATGTGGCTGGTTTTCTGTAAGGGGAGGCAAATGGGACTCGGCTCAAGTGCTCACACTCAACACCAGGTTTCCCACTGATGTTGGCCAAGGCCATGAAGTCCCTACAGTCAGCCACTTCACAGCCTATTGTCTGAGATGTAGTGGATTTGCATATATGTATTGGCACTCTCTGCCCTCTTGTGTTTTTAGCTGTAAAAAATATGCCTTTCTCCACATCAACACAACAAATAGGCTCTGTGTTAACAGCATGACGCTGGCGTTCATGCCTTCTCAAATTTGCAGAGGTTGCAAATTCACCTTCACAAAATTGGCACTTTAAATTGTGCGTGTTAACTGACTAGGGATTTTCTGGTGGAACTTCAACTGCAAAAGGATAAGACAACATATCGTTGATATACTACTTGCAAGGCTTTCAGAAATCAAGGTATATTATAATTCCAATACTATGTTTATTGTAAATGCTAAAATTTACGCTTCTTTTGTGAAAACTTCTCAGAAATAATCTCCTTTGTGGATTCTATGTGGAGCGATGTAAGTGTATAAATTTAAAGGAGAAAAAAAGCAAAGCACGTACCTTGATGAACATTTTTTTTTACCAAAACATCCTGTAATATTATTCAGTAAATGTTATATTGTTAGTCTTCTACACACGGATATAAATGATATATATATATATTTGTTGAGCGGTGTTACGGCTGTGTGTGTAGCCGTAGTGTTTGTGTTTTCTTATCGTTTCTCCCAGGTAACGGCTTGATTGAGCACAGGTGTGCTCAATCAGGATAAGAGGATAAAAGGCTGGGAGAGACACTTCCATGGGGCCAGTGGGCCAGACGACAACTCCCGAGTTGTTCTTGTGGATTCTGTTTGAGACAACGGCAGTATTAGATATCTTAGTTTTGTAGGTTGTCCGTGGAAGTTTAGGTTGTGGCTATTTAGCGTTATTTGTATTTTGATCAGTTAGTGTAGGATTAGTAGTTTTCATTTCATGTGTTTCTCGGAAACCTGTTTTGTTACCCTTTCACAATAAACCTTGTTTATTTTTGTACTCTCCCATCTCCTCTGGTTCTTGTCCCCCCCCGGTTTTTATATTGTTACATCCCATATCCCCTAGATCTGGTATGGGGTCGTAACAAGTGGGGGCTCGTCCGGGATGAGTGGGCAAGGACGGAAGAGTCGGGTTTGTTAAAATAGATTTAAGTTTGTTGATAAAGGATTGAGTCGGACCTTGTCTTCGGTGGCTATCGCGGTGAGTACTGCTGTCTGGAGGTCTGTGGTCCAGCCTTCAATAAGCACTGTGCAGCTTCCTCTGTCAGATTAGGTCGGCCACCCTTTTATTATTTTGCCTTTCTTGTTTTCGGAGCGAATCCTGGGTTGGGACTGCGTTCCCTGTTGGGGGTAGACGCCTCGTGCCCGGCAAGCTCCAGAAGATAGGTAGGGATAGCTTCTGCTTAGGTAGGACGGGGGAAGTTGTTTTCGGAAGGCTGGGCTTGTTTACATATCGTGTGTGTGATATCCGGCATCAGTGGTTATCGCGTGGCTGCCGGTGGATAGGGTCAGGAGGTAAATAAAATATCTAAGCTATTTGTTTTTAGCATAGCTTAGTGTCACGTTTTATTCTCTTGGTGAGGATGGCAGTGTTTGATTTAGATGCGTTTGTGGCTAATCCTACTCTGGGTCAGGTGGATGACTGTAGGAAGGAGGATTTACATGAGATTGCAAAACATTTTGGCAGGTCTATTTCGCGAGGTCTTGTTAAACGGGAACTAAAACATATCCTCATAAATGGGCTAATACAGAAGGGGGTTTTGACATCACAGGGTGAGGGGGGAACAGCTGATATGGTGGTTATGAATATGGAAGTGGCGTCCTCGGAGGAAAAACAGACCGAGCAGTTGCCTGTTGATGCTACTCCCGCTGTGGCGTCTAGGGGGGAAGAAAGGAAGGTGTTCACCTTACCACGCTATTACGCTCACTCCACAGGAACATCTCCTAGCCCTACGGTGGATTCCAGGCTTAAGTTGCGGTTAGCTCGTCTCCAACTGGACAAAGAGCGAGAAGTATGGCAGCGAGAGGAACGTGACAAAGATCGAGAGGAACGTGACAAAGAGCGAGACATGCAGGAACGTGACAAAGAGCGAGGCATGCAGGACAAAGACAGGGAGCGAGCGTTTCAGCTTGAATTGAAGCGGTTGGTGGTGCGTGAGTTAGAGTTGCGGGGAGGCGGCTCTAACCCTGGCGAGCGCTCTCCCTCCGGCTTCAATGTAAGTAAAAACGTTTGTTTGGTCCCTGTATTCCAGGAGTCTGAAGTCGAGTCCTACTTCGGGGTGTTTGAGTGTATGGCTGATGCCATGAGCTGGCCTAAGGACGTGTGGGCCACGCTTCTGCAATGCAAACTAACGGGTAAGGCTCGGAAGGCTTACTCTTCTCTCTCTCGGGAAGACAGCCGCGACTATGAAAAAGTAAAGAGCGCGTCGTGCAAATGTATGAGTTAGTGCCAGAAGCTTATAGGCAGCGTTTTCGAAATTTTAAGAAAACAGCAGGCCTAACCTACATTGAGTTTGCCAGAGAGAAAGAGATGCTATTGGACAGGTGGTGTTCATCAGCCAGGGTAGACAATTTCGTTTAGCTACGAGAGCTACTGTTGCTGGAGGAGTTTAAAAACGGTGTGCCAGAGCGCACTGTGGTTTATTTAAACGAACAAAAGGCGACCACTTTGCATCAGGCCGCTACTCTGGCGGAGGAGTTTGTTCTCACACACAAGTGTTTTTATTAAACACGATACGCCTTTTCCCCGGGGGTCTTCCTTGAAATCTAGCGACACGCGTGTCAACCAGTTTAGTGCACCTTCATTGGGTTCAAAGGGGGAGAGACTGTGTTTCTTTTGTCACAAACCTGGGCATGTAATTGCTGATTGCATGGCATTAAAGAGAAAACAGTTGCCAGCTTCAGGTCCAGCGCCATCGAAGTTTGTGGGACTGATAAAAACAGTGTTCCCCGGTGGCCAGCCCATTGAGAACAGGGTGCCTGATTTTTTCTGGATTTGTGTCTCTCACTGGAAAATCTGAGGACCAGCGCCCGGTCACGGTGTTGCGAGACACCGGTGGCTCACAGTCCTTCATTCTTTCCAGTGTTCTGCCCGTGAGTGCTGCATCTGCCTGCGACATGAGCACCATAGTGCGAGGTATCGAAATGGGGTTTGTGCCCACACCTCTTCACCGCATACATGTGAAGTCTAACCTAGTCACTGGTTTCTTCCCAGTTGCGGTCCGCTCCTGTTTTCCCATTGAAGGCATTGATTTTATAATGGGAAACGACATAGCTGGTGGTAAGGTCTATCCTTCTCCTGAGGTTGTTGATGTTCCCATTTCTGAAATTGGACCTGATGACCTAGCCACCAGTCATCCGAATGTGTTTACAGCCAGTGTGCTGACTAGAGCTCAAGCCAGAAAGCAAGACCAGGATGTTGACTTGTCGGATTCTTTGTTTGCTTCCGTCTTGTCTGAGAACCAGTGGCCATCGGTTGGTGGGCTGGGAAAAGGAACTTCAAAGGAGTCGGACAAGGTAGCAGAACGTACTACTGTTGCTGAGGTATCACTGCCGCTGACCCGAAATGCACTCATCAGCACTCAGAAAGCAGATCCGTCCTTAGGCAAGTGTTTCGCTGCGGTTGCTGAGGATCCTAGTAAGTGCAGTGAGAAGCAGACATTTATTATGAGTAACGGGGTGCTGATGCGTAACTGGATTTCACGGGCAGGTGATGCAAGTGGGGACTGGGGCACAGTTCAACAGATAGTGGTACCGGTTGGTTGTCGACAGCATGTTCTTGAGCTAGCACACGAACATTTATGGTCTGGACATCTAGGGATCACTAAGACGTATGACCGTATCCTAAGACACTTCTTCTGGCCAGGACTGAAAGCTGATGTGGTGCGTTTTTGTAACACTTGCCGCACCTGCCAAATTGTGGGGAAACAGGTTGGTCATGGGCAGGTTCGTCCAGTGGATGCCAAAGTTACTGCTGTGCTGTCCTACCCTATCCCCACGAGTAGACGGGAACTTCAACGTTTCCTGGGCATGACGGGTTACTACAGATGCTTTTGTAGGAACTTCTCTGTGGTGGTTGCTCCACTTACCAAGCTGTGTAGCCCTATTTTGCCCTTTGTGTGGAGTGATGAATGTCAGCATGCCTTTGATGCTGCCAAGTCTCTCCTCTGCAATGCTCCTGTTCTGGTTGCGCCTAACTTCTCCCTTCTGTTCAGACTGGAGGTTGATGCTAGTGCTTCTGGAGCCGGTGCTGTGTTACTGCAGTGTGGAGAGGGAGATGTATGCCATCCTGTGTGATACTTCTCAACCAAATTCAATCGTCATCAACTGAACTATTCCACCATTGAGAAGGAGACCTTGGCCATGCTCCTTGCTCTCCAGCACTTCGAAGTGTATGTTGGCTCTAGTTCACACCCAGTGATTGTGTACACCGACCATAACCCCCTTGTGTTTTTAGCTCAGATGTACAACCACAACCAGCGGTTGATGCGTTGGGCCCTATTGGTGCAGGGCTACAACTTGGAGATCAAGCACAAAAAGGGGGCAGACAACGTGGTGGCGGATGCACTGTCCCGTGGGTGAGATGGTCTGCAGTTATCTCCGCCAGTACATTTTTCAGTCATTGCACTACATCATATTTACACTATACATATTTTCAGTTACTCTTACATATTGCAAACTACACGTTTGCTCTTATGTGGGGGGGTGTTACGGCTGTGTGTGTAGCGGAAACAATGCAGTGTGCCAATTACCATGCTTTTCCAGGTGATCTTTGAAGTTTTATTGCCTGGCAACCAGTTTAGCACATTTTGGGCAGTGCCAGTGACTCCTTGTTTGGTCATTCCCCTCCTTGCAGAGACACGGTATTGTAAATTAGTCTGTTGAGAAATAAAGAAATGTAGTGGTTTGATACAAAGACTCACAATAAAGGTTAGTTGGTACCTTATCTGTCTTCTGGTGGGTTTTAAAGCAGGACTAATTTGTATAATCTGGAGTCTATGTAAGGTAGTGTCATGCTGCTGTATTAGGTTGGACCCAAATGCACAACACGACACAAGGAATTTCCAAAAAACAAAGTAAAGCTTTAGACTCCAGATTATACAACTTAGCCCTGCTAACAGACAGACAAGGTCGATACAAAAGAGTTCAAAACAAGGAACAGACAGTGGAACCAATGAGACCCAAAACCAAGACAGGCCAACATTAACACCCAGACTGTGACAGGTAGCCAGTGAGCATTTTGATAGCCATTACTTGACCATGTGATTTGGTAAATATATGACATACAATAACAGAATAAAGGTAAAGGGTAAATTATTACATGACATAAAGCTCACGTTTAAAAAATGTGTTTTGTATCTATTGTGTAGGCCTATAATAAGCACAATGCACATCATACAGTTGGCCTATAGATAAAACCACATGGTTGAATACAGGTGCTTAACTAAATCAGATGACAAAGATGATGCAAAGTGGCTCACCTTCTCCATCCTCAGCATAATGGATTGCATATTTGATGTGCTTCTGAATCATATGTTTGGAGGTGGCAGCTGTACTCATTCGACAGTACCTGCAGTCAACTCCGACTGGAATGTCGTCTGGTGACGTGAACTCGTAGCCTATATGACACAAGTGTAAAGTAATACTACCGTGATACAATATAATGTTATAAAAATACCATAGGCCAGGGGTACTCAACTTCAGAGGCCGAGAGGGCCACATTTAAACCACAACAGGTGCAAAGGGCCACAAATTATTATTAACATATATTTGTACCATTTTATTCGCTGTATTTACTACTGCTGTTTAATATGCTGTCTTGCTTGTCATATTTAATGCATTCCAAAGCATCATGGAATATTTAACAAATATTCTCAATTTGAGTAACAAATGTAGTGTCAAGTGTTGGTCAAGCTGATGTTTTATTAACACTGGAGTGAATAGCTTTGCATTGATGACATTGATAAAGTTTGCAATTGCTACTTATTCCTAGTGAGAGCTCTGAGTCTGCATTTCACAAATATTAATAACAATAACAATATAACAAACAACTTTTTACTTATTCCTATTGAGAGCTCTGAGTCTGCATTTCACAAATATGAATAACAATAACAATATAACAAACAGTTGTTACTTATTCCTATTGAGAGCTCTGAGTCTGCATTTCACAAATATGAATAACAATAACAATATAACAAACAGTTGTTACTTATTCCTAGTGAGAGCTCTGAGTCTGCATTCTTTTCACAAGTACTTTCAGATCTGGTTGTTGCTCAGTTGTATTTTCATTTTTTTTGGTTGGCTAATTATAATTATTATGCATTCATAACCAGGCATAAAATATAAAATAAGCGTCTGCGGGCCGGATGCGGCCCGCGGGCCGCCTGTTGAGTAAGTCTAGGCTATTAGGTTGTAGGCTAGTTAGGATAGCCCATAGGCCGACAGATGGTGAATAGATTAGCACATGCTACGCCATATTATATATATATATTTTCATAGATTAATTTACTTAAATAGCCTGCCTTCAGCCAACATAATGCCTACACTTATAATTTTTTTTTAAACAAAATGTAATGTATTAGTATAAGAGTATAAGAACATGTTGACTTACCAGACATATTTGACGCAGTGTTCTACGTATACGTTTGACGTATCGCGTCATTACGTGCAAACTCTCAACATATCCCGTAAAGGTTAAATACAAAACTAAATGCAAAATATTTTCACTGCACACAATTAACAGAATTTAAAAATGTAATGAATTCATGAACTTTGTCTGTGCCAGAAATATGCATACAAGATATGATATAGTATATATATAGTCTTAATATACACTCAACCTAATGCCGCGGGACAGTAGGTAAGTGTGGCGGGACTGTAGGCGAGTGTCGCGGGACAGTGGCTGAGTGTCGCAGGACAGTGGCGGAGTGTCGCAGAACAGTGGCTGAGTGTCGCGGGACAGTGGCGGAGTGTCGCGGGACAGTGGCGGAGTGTCGCGGGACAGTGGCGGAGTGTCGCGGGACAGTGGCGGAGTGTCGCAGAACAGTGGCTGAGTGTCGCGGGACAGTGGCGGAGTGCCGCGGGACAGTGGCTGAGTGTCGCAGGACAGTGGCGGAGTGTCGCGGGACAGCAGCAACAGTACAGTACAGTTTCAGCTCTAACTGCTTCTCAGGTTGAGGCTGTCACGGCGTTTCCTCACCCACACACGGCCCGGTCACTCCGTGGGTTCCTAGGGATGGTGACCTTCTACCACCGTTTCATCGTCCGGGCCGCCCACATTATGCGGCTGCTGTATGAGGCATTGAAATGTAAGGCCCCCATCCAGGACATCGACTGGACGACGGAGGCTGAGGTTGCTTTTAAAGAGGTCAAGACCGTGCTGGCTCAGGCAGCCTTGTTGGCGCATCCGTCGCCCGCGGCCCCCATCTCCATGCATCAGACTACGCCGTCGGTGCGGTGCATGAGCAGTGGGTGGACGGCGCCTGGCAACCACTTGCCTTTTTCAGCCGCCAGCTAACGCCCAGGGAACGCAGGTACAGCGCTTTTGACCGGGAGCTCCTTGGACTCTGGCTGGCCGTGCCGCACTTCCGATTCTTGCTGGAAGGCCGTGAATTTACGGCGTTCGTTGACCACAAGCCGCTCACGTTCGCCATGTCTAAGGTGGCGGAGCCTTGGTCTGCTCGCCAGCAACAACAGCTTTCCTACATCTCAGAGTTCACCACGGACATCCAGCACGTGGCTGGCAAGTCAAACCTGGTCGCAGATTGCCTCTCCAGGGTCGTCATCGTGGCCGTTCAGTTGGGCCTCGACTATACCCGCATGGCAATGGACCAGGTCACGGACCCCAGCGTCCAGGCCTTGAAGGGGGCTGATGTGGGGCTGCGCCTGGAGGATGTGGTTTTCGGGGTATACTAGTAAATAGAGAGTTGGATCACAATGTGACAGGTACTGTATATTATATTACATTACAGTTATTTAGCAGACGCTTTATCCTTACAATAGTGTGTTTCAACAAAGGTAGGTAAGAGAATAACTCATCACCAAAAGTCAAAAGTGCAATTCATTCAAGTCTCCAAGAACTGAGCCAGTGCTCAGGTACGAGTACAATAAATTCAGGTAAAAGTACAATAAGGTAAAAGTACAATAAGTTGGCAAGGAAACACTACACGGATCCTTCCTCCAAGCGCATCCTGTTATCAGTTTTTACTTGTGTACTAGCGTCTTTCTAAGTATATTGTTGGGTAGAAATTGTTCTATATTGTTTGAAAACGTGTACTTTCACCTTACTGTACTACAGTGGCGAACTGTGTCTCACTGAGTCTCACTCACCAATGATGTTCACTTAAAGAGGCCAATAAAACAATAAACCAATCAGGTTTTTGTGGTTGTTGCGGGACCTCCAGGGCTCCAGAGAGGGACCGGGACTTGTCTGAGTCGAGTCCGACACGGGCCCCCTCGTTGGACTGAGCTAGAGTGATGTACCGCTGATTTGCGCAAGCTCCAGAGCTCCAGATTGACCGGGACTTTGCCCTGAACGTGTCCGACACGGGTCACCCCCGTCGGACTAGCTAGAGCGCTGTACCGCTGATTTGCCTGACTTTCATACGCTGACTCTCTACTATACTTAGATCGATACACAATATAATTGTAATAAACCAATAAAACTTCAAATGAATAGCTACGTAGCACTAAGCTAGATCCTCTGTCTCGAGCCAGTGAACAAACAGGTATTCTAGTGTACCCTGGAACCGTGGGGAAATCTGAAAGAATAGATTGGCTACACATTTATATATGATTGGTTGATAAAATTGTCAATCCAAACGTACGCTCTCATTCAGTTTAAGGGCCAGGGCCTTCTATCAAGGACAGAGTACCTTGGTTGAAGGATATTCTTCCCAGCAACCCAGAAAAATGTCTGATTGGTTGCATTTCTTTTCTAACACAAAACCACTCAAATGCGTAGTGCATGGACCCAGAAAGACAAATCGACGTAACACTGTAATATAACAGATCAACAACACAGATACGATTCTCATTCATTTGATTTAAATTGTATTAATATAATTCAGTCGATTTTTTTTTCCTCTGAGGGTTCCAGGGCCTTATTTGAATACCTTGAAGGCCCTGACGGTTCACCACTGCTGTGCTAGTGTGCTTTTACCTGAACTTATTGTATTTTAATTGTTTACCTGAGCACTGGTTCAGTTCTTGGAGACTTGTTAGAAATTAAATGCACTTTTGACTTCTGGTGAGTTGTTCTCTTACCTTGCTTTGTTGAAACACACTATTGTAAGTCACTAAGTCACAAAGCGTCTGCTGAATGACTAATGTAACAGGACTAATAATTCCCTCAACGATTGCTTGAGTGTGTACACTTTTCTGATGGATTGAAACGCATTGATGCATACCACTGTCATCTGCACGACTACAGAGGAACTGCATCATATTCCAAACTCACACAACCCAGTGGAGCGCTTTCCTCCATCCCTAGGGATTTAACCAAATGCAATGTAAGCACATACCTCCCCTGTGACCAGTTTGGGATGGACTAAATATGTAAAACCGCTAGAATCTCAAGACAAGTCAATTCCTTGACGAAAACGTATGTCTGCCAGCTATGATGTCCGTTCCACACTCTCCACTTTAGTTTTTCACATTTCAAGAAAGCCGTTTTAAATGTGATACACATTACATACCAACACGCGTCAATAAAAAGCTATGCCGAGACTGACCTTTTTTAAATAGTGCGTTTTTTTTACATTTATTTGTGTAAATAACACGCATCTGCAAGTGGACTCTGCAGAGATACGTCCACGCAGTTTAAACCTCTATGATCCCACATACAAACGCACGAAATGTGCCAGAAAAGATTGAAACCAAGTTCTAAAGAGTTTAAATTGCATTAGTAACAGGTCTAACAGCCAACTCCCAACATACAGCTGCGAGCAAGCCCACACATGACAGATCACTATGTGGCAAACAACATGATACTGTATGTGATTGTATACTAGTATATAGTTGGATCACTATGTGGCAGGTACCGTGGTACTGTACTTGCCACATAGTAATCCAATTATAGATACTATATAATAATATACAGTACCACAGTGCCTGCCACATAGTGATCCAACTCTCCTAAATACTAGTATACAAAACATTTACAGTATCATGTTATTTGCCACATAGTGATCCAACTCTCCATAAACGATATAATAATAAACAGTACCTGCTACATAGTGATCCAACTCTCCATAAACTATATTGATAATAAACAGTACCTGCCACATAGTGATCCAACTCTATAATAATGTTTGATCACTATGTGGCAGATATTATTACCTGTATATAGAGAGTTGGATCACTATGTGGCAGGTACTGTCAAATATATAGTATATGGATAGTTGGATCACTATGTGGCAGGTACTGTTTATTATTATATAGTATATGGAGAGTTGGATCACTATGTGGCAGGTACTGTTTATTATGATATAGTTATACTATATCATATATAAACAGTACCTGCCACATAGTGATCCAACTCTCCATATACTTATATTATAGTATATGGAGAGTTGGATCACTATGTGGCAGGTACTGTTTATTATGATATAGTATATGGAGAGTTGGATCACTATGTGGCAGGTACTGTTTATTATTATATAGCATATAGAGAGTTGGATCACTATGTAGCAGGTACTGTGTATTATTATTGTATAGTATATAGAGAGTTGGATCACTATGTGGCAGGTACTGTTTATTATTATAATATAGTATATAGAGAGTTGGATCACTATGTAGCAGGTACTGTGTATTATTATTGTATAGTATATAGAGAGTTGGATCACTATGTGGCAGGTACTGTTTATTATTATAATATAGTATATAGAGAGTTGGATCACTATGTAGCAGGTACTGTGTATTATTTCATAGTAGAGAGTTGGATCCCTATGTGTATTATTTTATAGTTTTAGATTGGAT